>JANAVB010016196.1:7206804-7246804 GCA_029216955.1 Iris pallida | reverse complement strand
AAAAATGTTAACTCTCATGGAGGTCGTCCAGAGGGAGAAGGAGCCTGCCTGCTCATACATTAAGCACTTCTGTCAGGCAGTCTTAAGGCTACCGCCTGGTATGCTCGAGCCCATGCTCATGGACTCATGTCGCAAGAACATACTGCTTGCGATAAAATTATGGCACAATGCTCCTTGCACAGAGTGGATGTCTTTTCTTACAGAGGCAGATGTGGCACAAAGGAAAGCCCAGGACGCGCAGCTCCTAGGACTGAACTTTCCTTCTCTCGAAGACAAAGGGAGACGTTCGTCTAGCAACAATCCCAAGGACAGAAAAGATAAGCAAGCCATGACAATCAACATCTCCAAAGGTTCGGTAACTATGAACCCCAAGTCTGTAGAAGCGCAGAAGCCGAGGGAGACTTACTCCTTCAACTACGAGGATATGCTGGAACTCTTTAATATGCTGATGAAGAGTGGCAAGCTGTCTCTTCCAACACCAAGGCGCCCCGACGAAGTAGGGAAGGTGGACAACCCTAAATACTGCTATTATCATCCACTACCAGAATAAGTCGTTTTAGCGACGCCTAAAGACGTCGCTAAAACGACAAATTTCGTCGCTAAAAATATTTAGCGACGAAATTATCGACGTTTTGGGCTTGTCGCGAAAATGTAAGTCGTTGATCTTCAAAACGTCGCCAAACATCGCAAGTACTGACATTTACCGACGTATATATACGTCGGTATATTACCGACGTCTACCGTCGTGTCGTCGGTGGATTAGCGACGTGCTTATCGTCGCTACGCATCGGTAAATTTACCGATGATTACCGTCGTGACCTCGGTGGTTTAGCGACGTGTTGAAAGTCGCTACACGTCGGTAAAATCCTAGGAATTTATTGACGTTTACCGTCGTTTAAAATGTCAGTAAATGTCGGTAATTCTTGGGATGATTACCGACGTGCACCGACGTTTACCGACTTTCTCCGACGTATAAGGACGTTGGTAAACGTCGGTACACTGAAAAATTTTGCAGATTTACCGACGTTTACCGACGCAAACGTACGTCGGTGGACGTCGGTAAACGTCGGTAAACGTTGCTAAATCTGCAAAAAAATAAAAAAATAAAATACAGAATGTCCTTTTCTCCCTGCAGTTTAAAAAGATAACCATAACCAATACACATACCCATGTGAATGACAAACAAATATACACGCACCCATGTGAATGACACACAATCACACACACATTATTTTCCCTCACTGTAGAATAGGATCCAAACAGGATCCAAACATCCAAGTCTACACAAATAATAGAGATCCAAACATCCAACAAATAATAGAATAGGATCCAAACATCCAAGTCTACACAAATAATAGGATCCAAACAAACAAACAAACAAATAATAGAGATCCAAGTCTACATACATCCAACAAATAGAATAGGATCCAAACATCCAAGTCTACACAAATAATAGAGATCCAAGTCACAAACAAAGGATCAACAAACAGTCCTAACTAGGACTACTAGGGATCTGGTGCAGGAGGGGCACCGCCGCGACGAAGGGATAAGAACAACTCATACTCCTCAAGTGAAATCGATACCAATGGAGCAGGCAGTAACGTCGGTGGAGTCGGTGTCGAAGAAGAAGGCGGTGGAGGCAGCAGAGTCGACGACGATGAAGGTGCACCCGGAGGACCAGCACGCTCCAACGCTGTAAGTCGCTGGTGGTATGAATCCATGATAGATAACATTCTATCACTGCTCCGGACCATCGATTCCTGCGCCAATCTCATTCTCTCGGCCATGTTCACCTGTCCTGTCTGCAACTCCGTTACCATGCGCTCTAACCCTCCAACGGTGTGCTCTGTCCTCTCAGTCGTCTCCATGAGGTCCATAATGCCGCGGTCGAGCGCATCCAATCGTGCTAGCAGCGCAGGATTGTCCGTAGGGTGCTGAGACTGCTCCTCGATCCGTCGTAGTAGGTCGTCACGGAGAGACTCCATTATCTGGTGGACTCGGGCAGACTCCTGGGACGGCTGCGGACCATGCACACTAGCAGGAGATGCCCTAGAGGACTGGGTCGCAACTAGGGCGCCATAGGATCCCGTACCGTAGTACGTACCCCTACGGAGTCCACCAGCGGCGGTCATCCACAGCTCGTCCGCCGACGGAGCTTGAGTGGGCTGCAAGGAAGTACCGGCCTCTCCTGCATCATGTGCACTAGCAGCCGCCCGTTCCCGCAGCCTCTGATACTCGGCCTAGAAAGTATGGATAGTACTCTATAATTTCTAATTTCTAATTAATGTACTTATTATTACTAACTACATGAATATTTATTTGCATCATATTTACTAAGTTATATTAAAATTGGCACAAAGTATTAAATTAAGATAACGTATTGTAATACTTACATAGGTCTGCTCGGCCCTCTCGTCAATAAGGTCACCGTCGCGACGATGGGTGGCCAGGAAGACGGTCACCATGTCGGCGTTATCGACCTTCCTTACCTGTAATTAAATATATTATCTTAGTAATAATTTATCAGTTTTGCATTAAAATAATATTTCTAAAAGAGAAAGACATACCAGACAACGGAAATGTTCCGTCATCAGAATCGACCCACCGTACCACTTCGAGGCATGTTGCCTAGCCGCCTTGGCCTTCTCCAACTTCTCCTTGTACCTTGGCTCGTCGATTCGAGCCTTCATCGCATTCCACTGATCAGAGGTGATCCAACCTTGGATCGGCTTTCCGGCACGATCACGATCCTTCTGATCATTGATAGCGTCGCGGATCAGCTTGGCAGCGACGACAGGAAACATCCCCTCGATAAGCCTGGTCCGGTACGGTGGATAGAAAAATATATCCTAGAAGAGCGCAAACCAAATATTTATCAGTTATATATAATATACAAAAATTATATGATTCATGTTAAAAGCAAATATATTTTAATCTTGAAGCGCGCAAACCAGAAGGCCTTCCTCTCGTCCGGAGCATCAGAGTAGTTAATCCAAGCACCACCATAATTATGCCTCAGCATGTGGCCTAGACGTCTCTGTACCTCTGGGGGACGATATCTATACAAACATAATATATTCATGAAAAAAGTTAATTTATGATAAAAATAGAAAAAAATAATAAACCAAAACACCTACTTTGTGCCGTCGGCCCAGATCTCCGTCCTCCTCTCCTCCGGAGGTGCGCACGCATCATCTGCATGATGCTGGTCGGCCGTCGGTGCAGCCTCCGCCATCTGCTCATCCGTCTCCATCGTCGTATCAGCAGCAGGAACGCTAGACGGGCGAGCACTCTCAACAGGACTGGAACTACTCGTCCCAGGAGATATGCCACGTGACATCGTCCCAGCAGGCCCAGCTACTGTCCGATATGGAGGAGTAATCGGCGACGAGAATCCAGAGTCGGTACCAGTAGGAGGTATCGAAGGAAAACTCTATCCTCTAGCAGTACTTGTAGAAAGTACCGGAGGATCATGACCTCGTCGTCCCCCTCGGAACGCTCCGCGACGACTTGCCATACCTGATAACAGCATATGATAATACAACAAATAATAGAGACTAGAAATATGAAAGTACAACAAATAATAGAGACTAGAAATATGAAAGTACAACAAAGACAAGATAATAACCAAGACAACATATGATGATACATTCTACAATAAACATCTAAGTCCAGATAATATATTCTAGAAGAAACATCTAAGTTCAGATAAGTATATCTCTCTCAATCATCTTCAGAATAATTATCTTGTTCGTCTTCCTCGACCTCATCTTCCTCTTCCTCCTCATCTTCACTTTCATCTTTGCCTTCGTCGGCTTCTTCTTCCTCTTCGGATAATTCTACATCTTCTATATTATGTGTCGTATAATGCGTAACTTCTACGGAGTCCATATCGACAATATTGGTTAAAAGAGGTAGCTCGTCCTCCTGGTAAGCTTTTTCGTCAACATCAAAAGTATCTCTAGCTTTAGTCTTGCATACTGCCCACCAGTCAGACTTTGTTGCTTCCCATCTCGGATAAGCTGTGAAGTACACGAGCTGAGCCTGAGTTGCTAGGACAAACAGTTCGTAGCCTTGATATCTACGCTTGTAGTTTATATCCACAAGACCATGCTTATCAATTTTCCAACCTTGATTTTCAATCGGATCGAACCATTCACACTTGAACAACACGTTCTTTGCAGGTTCTCTACCATTATTATATGACAACTCCACAATCTCTCACAAGATGCCAAAGAAATCATTTCCTAGATCGACATCTTTTCGAAGACTTGATACACAAACAACTGTTTTTCGTAGAATCAAGATCCAGGAAGCTGTCTCTGATCGGAGCATTTGTCGACTTGAACCGAAAGCCATTTTTACAGTATCTTGGCCATATTTTAACAAAAGTAATTGGTCCCTTAGCATGAGTTCTAATTAATTCAATCTCGGGTGAAATTAGACGATCGACCTGAAAATCAAAGAAGCGATAATAAGTTATTTATTGCGCAGTTGCATTAGAAGAGGCCAGTAATTACCGAGCTACTTACATATTCGCTCAACCAAGAAGGAAAATGACGTCTCATTTCTTGTTCTAATGCTTCGTCTGTTAGGTAGGGTCTACCCAGCCTCAACTCATTATTATATGTGCTGAAAAACAACGAAGCAACCGCCGATTAGTACAAAATATTAGCTTATACTATTATATTGAGATGACGTAAACTCATCATCCTGAGTTACTTACCCCTCTAGCTTCTCCACTTCATCCTCGTCGCAATTGAGTAATACATACAACTGAGCAGCCCTTAGCTCTTTGTCAATCAAATATCTCTTCTTCATTTTTCTCGAAGGCTTTTCGGACACATTGAATACTTTCAGTATTCCATCATTAAATTCTTGATATCCGTCGTCGTTTCTCGGAGCCCTCGTTCTATTCGTAGCAACATGAGGTTTGAATAGGAGGAGAAGAAATTTGTAATCTCCTCGAGAATATAGGCTTCACAAATAGAACACTCGACCCGAGCCTTTTTTTCACCTTTCCTTTTAGGTGATTCAAATGTCGCTCGAACGGGCACATCCATCGATATTCGACAGGTCCACCAACACGTGCCTCGTAGGAAAGATGAATCGGCAAATGCTCCATAGAGTCGAAGAATCCAGGAGGGAACATCCTCTCTAGCTTGCACAGTGTTACCGTAATGTCCTTCTCTTGCTTTTCTAGACGATCAACGAGCAATTTCTTAGAACAAAAGTCCCTGAAGAATATGCTAAGCTCCGTCACTGGATCCCAAACTGCCTGCGATAAGAATTCCCAAAATGTAATCGGAATTAACTGCTCCATGAATACGTGACAATCATGGCTCTTCATATCTGTCAGTTTGTTCTCCTTGAGGTCGACGCATCTTCTCAAGTTCGAAACATACCCATCTGGAAATTTCAGACCTTGAATCCACCTATAAAGCCTCACTTTATCCTCCTTCTCCAGTAAGAAAATTGCCTTAGGCTGCTTCAACTTTCCATTCCCGTCCTCTATCAAATACAATGCAGGACGTCTACATATTTCTTCCAAGTCCAATCTAGCCTTTGGATTGTCTTTCGTCTTCACCTTTACGTCCATTGTAATATTAATTATGTTGTCAAACACATTCTTCTCGATATACATGACATCAAGGTTATGTCTAATCAGATTGGTGCTCCAATATGGAAGATCCCAGAATATACTCCTCTTCGTCCAGTTATGAGTGCGACCAAATCTGTCACACTTGTAGCCCGTAGCAGGCTGCTCAATAGCTCTTGGTAAATCTTTTATCTCTTCCCATATCGTGTATCCGGGCCACCTTGGCGGGAGATTAGCCTTCTCCATAACGCCAGCACGAAAAGCATTCCTGTTCCTCCGGTACGGATGATCCTTCGGCAGGAATTGTCGATGACAATCGAAGAAGCACGGTTTGCCTCTGTGTTACAAACGGAAAGCCTTAGTGTTGTCCATGCAATATGGACATGAAAGACGACCATGCGTACTCCATCCAGATAACATTCCATAGGCCAGAAAGTCGTTGATGGTCCACATAAGTGCTGCCCGCATATGGAAATTTTGTTTTCTAGATACATCATACGTGTTGGAACCTACTTCCCACAGCTGATTCAACTCATCAATCAACGGCTGTAAATACACATCGATGTTCCTTTTCGGATTGTTTGGACGTGGGTTAATAACGGTGAGGAACATATACGGAGTCTTCATGCACATCCAAGGCGGTAGATTGTACGGGGTGACGATCATAGGCCAACACGAATACTGGGATCCCGAAAGTCCGAATGGGGTAAAACCGTCGGAACAGAGACCCAATCTGACATTATGCGGATCAGAAGCAAAATCTGGATACTCTCGGTCAAAGTACTTCCATGCTTCTCCATCAAATGGGTGATCCAACACTCCTTCGGTATGTTCCCGCTTATGCCAACTCATGTTTTCTGCAGTTTCCTTCACCATAAACAACCGCTGCAACCGCGGCGTCAACGGCAAGTAGTGCATCGAAGAGGTAGGCTTCCTGGCACCGACAGACTTTCCTCTACCACATGCCTTGTAGCGATCGACACCATAAAATCTGTAGGCGTCTTCATCCTTGTCGTCTTTGTAGTACAACATGCACCCGTTGCGACAGGCATCGATTTTTTCGTATCCCATCCAGAGCGATCTAACCATCCTCTTAGACTGATAGAAGTCTTTAGGCAACTTCGCACCCTCAGGCAATATTTCTATAAGCAACTCCATAAGACGGTTGTAGCAATCTTGCGACATGTTAAAATCAGATTTGATGCTCAACAATCTTGTAACGACCTCCAACGGTGAATGATCTTCACAACCAGGATATAATGGAGTCCTTGCATTCTCCAGCAACTCCATGAACTGTACAGCATCGTGGTTCGGTGCCTCCTCAGGTGCATCATGATCATCCGGATCAAAGCTAGGCCCGGCCGCGTCGAAAACCATGTTCACCAACCCATCGTCGTAAGGAGCGTTGTTGTGGACATCCACATAAGGCTCGTACTCTGATGCTAAACACACAAGTTCTTCGTGCTCGCTCCACTGATAGTAATTCGACGTGAAACCCTTCGAGTATAAATGATACGTGACATCCACTTCTGGATGATATTTCAAGTTGCGACATCTCACACACGGACACTTAATTTTGGTACCGTCCATGTACTGAGGGAACGCCTTGGCAAACTGCAAAAACTGGTGTACACCCTCTATGAATTCATCCTGCACACCACACATGTCATCAGGATGACGGTTGTACATCCAAGTACGATTTTGCAGATAGTAATTCAGCTCCATAATTCTGTAAGATAGATACATCAAGGTAGTGAATGATATGCAAGTGTCAAAGCTTTGAAATAGTAGCTCAACCGAGGGATAGAGTTAATTGGAGAAAGTTACTGGGGAAAGTGAAGACCGATATGAACTGATGACGCACGAAAATGAGGGTCTCAAAGCTGGAACAAGTCAAGTTGTGCTTTGGAAAAAGAACTCTTGCAAGCTCTTTGTTCACAAAGCAAGCTATAAATAGAGAATACAGAACAAATAACGAGTTCGTAACTCAAGTATAGAGCATACAAGAGTCGTAAACTCGAGAGATGTTCTGCATTCGTTATCTCTTGCTTTGTGCACAAAAAGCTTAACAAGAATAGAACATATCCAAAACACAACTTTACTTGTTACAACTTTGATCTCCAAATTCTCGTTTGTTAGTTCATGCGGTCTACACTTTTCGCAGTATATGTACACATGACATTTTACGTTAAATGGTCAGAGATTATCGGTCATCTTCTTTTCGTATTGCTAACTTTTTTTCTCGTGTTTGTGCGTGCGGTAGTCAGAGATTATCGCGGCGGCATATTGAATCAGATGTTGGCAAATCAGTTGGTTTAGAATGTTAGGTTGCAAATATTGAAGTGGATAGAGGTAGGTTGCAGATATTGAAGTGGATAGATGGATATTTGTATGAGTTAGCTTTAGTAGAAAGACTGTAACTCTGCATGAGTCATATTAGAGGAGTTACTCTGCATAATCATGTACTAAGTATAAGATATGGGTTAGGGCTTAATGGGCTAAGCTAAGCTAGGAGTCCAATAACACCAATAGTAATGTCTGTAACTAGGGTATTTGTGAATATTATGTATCAATATGAGAATAAAGTTTGGGTAGGTATTTGCCCTACCAATATCCTATTCACATAGGTAAAATCATTACTATGGCCTATTTACCTAATTACCTATACACTAGCCTATCCTTAACTCTAGTAAAAACCAATACCCAAACTCAATACCCCATACACTACAACATAGGTATCTTCCATACCCATGTGTCAATCCATTACCTAAACCTATAGGCTTCCTAAACCTATATATTACCTAGTCACTCTAGGTAAAGCCATTACCTATACTCATAGGTAAAACAATTCCTATCTTGAAGTTACCTATACTTATTGTCCTAGTCCTCATCTATACACATTATCCTAAGGCCTCGTTTGGTTCACCAAGATGATATACAGTGTGGACTGAAACATGATATGCAGTGTGTTATACAACAAGATGGACAGGTAATGCAATAGGCACATGTGGGCTAAACACATACCTAGGGTGGACTGAAATATGATATGCTCTATGGAATGCAGGACAGATTCATGTAAGTGGATTGATACCCAATTGTGACAGGGACTGTCCTCATAGGCAGTATAGGACCCGGGCTAAACCAATACCCACTTCTAACCTGAGCTATTCCTCTTCCTTTGACTGATACTAACATCAATGGAAATTGTTACAACCATAGGAGTGGACTGCACAGTAGTAATGAACATATGATGGCTGCTATTTAAGGGACTGAATAATTACTTAACACCTAAACCTTACACTTGTAACAATACCTTAGCTAGGGACATGAGCTCTGGTATTGCAAACGAGCCAAGCCGAGCCAAGCTTTTGTAAGCTTGAGCTTGGCTTGACTAGAATTAATCGAGTTCGAGCTCGAGCTCAAGATTGAAATTTTTTTTATTTTAGAGCTTGAGCTTGGCTTGAGCTTGTTTATATTAAGCTCGAGCTCGGCTTGGTTTGAGCTCGAGCTTGGCTTGATAAGCAAGCTTGATTCAAGCTTGATAAACAAGCTCGATAAGCTCATATCAAGCTCATTAAGCTTGATTTCAAGCTTGTTCACCTTTATTTCAAGCTTAATGAGCTCGATTTCAACCTAGTTACGCTTGAATTCAAGTACCTGTAATTTAATAATTTATTTATAAAAATTTAATTAAAAAAGTTCCTTCATATCAATTATTAAGGACATATAAATATATAAAGCACACAACCATATCATTATACAAACATACATAAAATTAGAATTCAACAAACAAACGAGCTTCTAAACAAGCTCCTAAACGAGCTTGGCTCATTTGCAGCCCTAGACATGAGCTCGGCTTGTTTACTAAATGAACCGAGCTCAAACGAGCTTTTATCGAGCCGAGTTTCGAGCAGCTCGCAAACGGCTTGGCTCATTTGCAGCCCTAGACATGAGCTCTGGTATTCGAAGGGTCGTGTCTGTGTCGCATCATAGGAGTGGTCGGGGTCGTGTCTGTGTCACATCAGAAAGGGTCGTGTCTGTGACATATCAGAAAAAAGGAAGATAGGGTTAGGGTTTACCGACACAGCTTGGGGTTGGGTCGGGGTCGCCGGGGCTGGAGCAGCGGCGGAGGAGACTGGGTGGTCGTCGGAGGGTTGGGCCGTCGGGCAGGGGGTCGCCGCGAGCGGGAGATTATAAAATTTTGGGTGAAAAAATGAAAAATCGATCGGGCCAGAACCCTATATGAAATATTTTAGCGACGTAACTTAAAGACGTCGCTAACCGTCACTATTTATTAAAACCTGGCGACGTCTTAAAAGTGGCGTCGCTAAACGTCGCTGAATTAAAAAATTCAGCAACGTTTTGCGACTAGAATGTGACATCAGTTGTCCAAAACATTAATGGTGTCGCTAACTGTCGCTCAAACGTCACTGATAGTGACGTTCAGCGACGTACATATAAAACGTCGCTAAAAGCACAAAACTTAGCGATGTATTTATCTGGAGTCGCTAATTTCGTCGCAATTATGACTTATTTTGGTAGTGATCAGTATGTCCACCATTCGATACGAGATTGGATAAACTTGTGACAAGCCTGAGGTCAAGGGAGGAGGGGGAGGGGAGCCAAGGCGGGGATCCAGGAAAAAAGGGTACGGGGAGGCGAAAGGGGGGTCTGGGGCCACCCGAGGAGGGCCACGAGGTCTGGAGGCTAGGACGCCACTCGCGAGGGATCCCGTGGTGGCCGGTCCATGAAGACATGAGGGAGGTGAGAAAAAGAGGGCGGAAGGAGGGTCCCGGAGGGCGGTGGCGCACCCGGGCGCCCCCGAGGGGCTCCAGAAACTCCATCTGTTGTAATATATATATATATATATAATATAATATAATATATAATATATATAATATATATAGTATATATATATATATTATTATATATATATATATATATATATATATATATATATATATATAAGGAAAAAAGAATTAATTAATAAATTTTTACTGTTCCAAAGAAACAGTAACATATTGTTCCCGGCCAAAACAGAGCGTAGCTGTGGAGGAAAAAAAGAAAAGGGGAAGAGATTAAATCTCTTTAAATCCTATTGTAAGTTCATTCAGATATTGTTCACATTAAAACCTAATCCTATTCTCATCGATCTAACCTTAAATATTTAAATCCAAACTCTATCAAAATCGATATAAATCTACGGAGAACTCGGTCGAAAAACTTAGTATATAGGTTCGAAAACTCCCTAAAAAACCTACGAAACTCTCTCGAAACCTACTTGGAAGACCTCATCATGGACCTGCGACCTTCTACGACACTCACGTGCCTCCATCAGAACCACCGCCAGCCGCCTGAGATGCCGCATCGCCGGAATCCCGTACAGCAAGCACTGTAACAGAGCAGTAAAGAAGTCATTGTGGCTGACTTCGCAATGCGCGTTCTCGATGCACGCTCAATTTTTTTATGATATGTTTCTTCAGGTAAGATCCTAACCTATACGACTTTAATTCCCTTCAATTAGTTTTAATTTGAACGAGCTAGATTGTCCGATAAACCGACACAAAGTTGTCAAAAAACTGTGTATAAACCGGACAGTAAGGTTGTCCCAAACCCCAAGTTTGAAGGAAGTTTTAGAACCAAACACTAGGAATTTTGAAAATCAACTTGAAGGAAGCCATAGACAATATATACGATAGTAAACTTTTTTATAGATTCTGATTTCATTAAGCAGTTGTAGAGTTATTCCATTTCCAAAATCAACAAAAACTGTTTTCAAAACATTAAGAATTTTAGTAATTTCAACTGATACGACGTGCACCCCAAAAAACCCGATGACATGGTCATAACCCATGAGCATAAAAAGATGCGTATGGATGTTGTCGACGTATGGAATTCGACGTACCTCGATTTCGTTGTGTGTGCGCGACGAAATCGAGACGTATCTGCCGAGATACCCCGTATCGGCCCTTTTGTAAACTAGCCCATAACTTTGTGCACGTTAGTCATCTTGAGACAAAACTTGTGCCAACAGGACCATATCATTTTTTTGATCCTGTGAGCCAAGTTTGGACTGATTCTGAGAAGGTCGACCGGAACACTATTTGGCAGGCCTGCGACCCGATTCAAAGGACGAATTTGTGCATGGCCCACCAGAATCTAACTTTGGACATACGGTTGGGTTCGTATTGTCAAACTGGACCCGTAGACATATAGTTTGATGACTTTAGAGACCGTAGGTATTAGGACACTTTCGGTGCAAAGTAGGTCCAACGACGGATATCATTTTGACTCAAAATTATGATTTTACCCCCGTGGCCAGAAGTAGACTTATGGGTAGGTGTTTTTAGACATATTTTTTATACCAAAAATGTTTGTGGTGTCTGTTTCAGCATCAGAACATAATTGTGGGAGGTTGACTCTTGTAGCTCGCTGAGTGGTTGGATGTTGTTGGTTTTGCGTGCTACCCCTAGCCAACTAGACTATTCACCAGCAAAGGACCCCAGGCGAGTACATTTCTGATAGTTTTTATATTTTATAACTTCTATGATTCATGTATTTAGCATTATCTTACATTGATTTTCTGTTGATTCTCGACACGATGGTTAATGTAGTAGTTATGGATTCTTTACATGTTATTTTTCGTGACTTGTGTGTTTACCCTATTTGTGACCTGTTGAATCCATGAATACTAGTCGGACAGGAAAATACATTAGTAGACCTGTAAATATACCCAAAAACATCCTATTGGTCTGACCGTGTCTGATAGCAGTCGCACACTTCACGTACGGGATGCCGGATTTACCCCTTAGCCGTTTACATGTCAAAAGTGGTATTTCAACACATTAGATAGGTGCAATTTCTGGTTCCACTCTATACAATGCTAGTTACAGGTCTTGTCAGCTTTATTATTATTCTCACTTGTCATTTTTACCATGCTCAGTTCCTACCATAATTCTATGCTTATATGTTCCTCGTGTATTTCATTTCTATTTACTGTTTATAGACTTTGTCAATTATTGAAACTGCTGTTAGAATGTACTCGTTCCATTCCTGACTGGAAATTAATTTTTCAGGTAAGCCGTGACTACTCTTAGCATTGGGGAGACATGGGTATATGTTGAGGCCGACCATAGAAGACTAGTTAGATGTGTTGGTAGTTTTTAATATTTGTAAGAGTTTATATTTTCTTCAAATATAAAACTTATGAATATTGTAATTTTAATTTAATTATTGTGAATGAGCAGAAAGTTATTATTTTATGTGATTTTGAGCATTATGGCTAGGCAGCGTTCTACCGCCGGTACTACGGTGTAGGCTGCCATGCGTACACACTCGCATCCTGAAAAGTGGTTGCGGGTCGTGACAATCTGACCACCAGATCTGGCCAGTAGTTCAGAGTCGACCACTGCTACTACACTCCAAGTCACCGTCGTGACGTCATCGTCTCCGCTCGACCAGATCTGGCTGAGTCACCGCCAGATCTAGCCAACTGGAAGCTACCAACGCCGGAGAATCTTCTCGCCAAGACCGCCAGAGCACAGCGTCTCCATGCCACCATCCTTGGACAAACACGATGTCGATGATCGATCTTCGCCGCAGTACCCATCACCATCGAAGAAGTCTACCGCTGACCGCCGCCAAGGTAAGCCTCTCAAGCTCCTCTTCTCCTTGTCTTTAATCTGCTTCTTCTTCTTTTTCGTGGTTTTAGGTTCAAAAAGTGTTAGAAAGAGAGAGTGGAGTGATGGAGTGAACGAGTGAATGGAGAAAGTTAGGGTTAGATGAGAAAAGTGGTTGCTGTGTGTGTTCTATGAGGAAGAGAGAGTAATATTTAGTTTAGGGTTAGGGTAAACAAAGGATGTTGGGCCGGGATGAAGCCAGCTCTGGACTGGGCTGGGTTAGCCCAATAAAAAAGAGCAAAAAAAGAAGAAAAAAGTAGCAGGTCGGATGCTTGGGCCAGGTTGTGCAGGCCAATAAATGTAAAAAAAAAATAAAAAAATAAAATAAAAGAACAAAGAGTGGGCGGGCCATAAGGCCATAGACTAGATATGACTAGCTTATTTTCCATTTTGATTATAATAAATTGTTTCCCAAAAATTGGCTTCATATCCAGTGTTGTTTCAAGTCGCCTAGGACAAGTACACTAAAAAATGCTCCTATAGATGCCAACTAAATGTCATGCTCATATCGTGTTGTATCAAAATAATGACCATGAAACATAAACTAGGATAGATACTCAAATTAATGTGTAGTGCTATCAGATTAATTATTGTCTCAAGTTTCACAAATATGTCCTTATGTTTGGTTGTATACCTAAATCCCAGTAATAAGAAGGTTTTATTTAATTTGTAGTTTTAAGCATTAATCCAATTAGAAGACATTCATTCACAAAATATAGCGAAACTTGATGTTGTTTGGTCAACAGAGGGAATTGCTCTTATATGTTTCGCAGCTGGTAAATTTATTATTTTGAAAAATAAAATTATTTCAATATGAAACAAGTTCTGTTTCATGAGAATTTTAAAATTGTTCAATAATTTATCTGATCATGTCGACACATATTCTTAGATTAATATTTTCTCTTTAAACTTTTAAGGTGTCATGGAGTTGACTATTAATGAAATAAAGATCCAAGTACTTAGGATACTAGTTTCACTGGGAAAAGTGCTAGGTATCTAATTTAAAGTTAAACTATCCAAATATGAGAGTCAATTCAACAGTTCGGGTCAATTAACTATTATTTTATTGTTATTTAATTCGTATTCCCAAAATAGATCAAGATGGAAGAACGATAAAAATTAGAGACCTCTTGCAAATAAATTTGCACTCTATTCTGATTTAGCAACCATTAGAAGCAGAGACCTCTTGCTAATAAATTTGTTCTATGTTCTGATTTTGTAGGATTTCGGAGACTTCTTGCAAATAAGTTTACTCTTCTAATTTTCTTATGCCACTCGAAGAGGCCGCACAACTCTCTTCGTCTCTCAATTTTGAAGCTCAAAGGAGGAATAAAAAGAGTATTTGTCGAGTTGGGTGGAAGCCCTAACCCTAATCATGGCTGCCAACTGAGTGCTAAAAAATATGAGCGAATAACGAAAAGATATAACTGAATTAAATTCAAATCCCATAAAAAATGGATCTGAATAATTGACTCAATCTTTCCACAACCGCTCAAATCTTCCAATCAGCTTAATTAACTGCCAACAGGACCCACATGTGCAATAGCCCGTCAGCCCATGCGCAATAGCCAAACAGCGCAGGCGCGAAGCCAGACATGCACGCAACAGCACGACAGCTAAAGCATGCAGCCCTGCACCAGAGCATGCGCGCATATGCACATAGTCGCACACAACCCGAGCAAGCCCCTGTGCATGCTCCTTTGTATGCACCCGCACATGCGCCCGACCATGCGTCGAGCCCATGCGCCTAGTACATGCGACTCGCGCATAAGACAATCGCAACAACAGCGCACATGGCGCCATGTGCCGATGCTGACGTTCTAAGTGCAATATGTGCCAACAAAGTGCCACTTTGGGCCCTTGAGCCCAAGTTTGAGCCCGAGCCCGAGTCCCAGTCCGAGTCCAAGTAGCTAAGCCCCTTCGGGCCTTAGCTCCTCAGAAAATAATTCCATGAGCATGATAAAATGCATAAATGCTTAATTTAGGAGTTAATCCTTTTTTCTACTAGAAAAACACCCTCACAAAGTACTATTATGCCCCACCACACCTCATGTGCACATCTCAACACAACTAGAGCTATACATTGAGATACTCACTTTTGGTGTAAGCAATGTGGGACTCTCTTTCTACTTCCAAAGGAAAAATCATAAACAATCTCCCACATATCTCAATATATGGGTTGTGTATTCTCCATATTGACTATCCATTATGCATTAGGATAGATGTCACTATGACTTGAATCTTTCCACTTGGCCTAAATAACAGCATGATACAAGAATGAACTAAACCTTAAATTTTGTACTAATTTTTCCCACTCACATAATGACATCAACTGTGCTTCTGACTGCACATTAAAGGCCCTATGCCCGACTGGTTTTGGTGTATGTATATTGGATGTCTACAAACCTTCCCTCCAGAGACGGCCTATATATCTTTTCATACACTCTAGGTGAGTTCTTTTAAAGAGTCTTGGCATGAAGCATTTCGCTTTCTTGCGGTGCTACGCCGCTATGCAATGGCCTATTGCCGAGGCTATACCTCATGTGGTGTCATACCACTGTAGCATGAGGCCCAGCCACTTGTAATGCTAAACTACCCAGCATGAAGCCTTTCGCTTCCTTGCGGTGTTAGGTCGCAGTGACATGGCTCAAGAAGTCGAGGCTTTACCCTTTTCAGGTACCCTATGTGGTGTCACACCATTGTAATATGAGGCCCAGTCCCTTTCTAGTGCTGTCTATCACTCTTTATTCTACAACATTAGGCCCACTTGCCTATGTGCGGTGCTACGCCGCTATGACTTGACCAGAAGCCAAGGCTTTACCCTCACGAGGTACCTTATGTGGTGTCACCCTAATGTAGCATGGAGTACTATGCTTCTTTGTAGAGGTGTGCTACCCGAATTTCCTGTAAAGCACTCTAGACATTCCAAATGTCCGAGAACTTATTAAGGCTTCCAAGCCATCCTCTTATAGTACTTTATTCTATATAAAGAACAAAACAGTAGACAACAGTGGTTCTGGGTCTGTAACCCCTCAATGTCCCAGAGGACTACCCGCTCTTCCTGATATTCTTCATCAATGGTCCTTTCTTGAACCAAAATTTAGATGCCTAGTAGATTTTTCTTTGAACTAATAGCATAAAACTTTATGGTAGAATTACAAAGACACAATATCAGAATATCTTCAAGCCCATTTTTTTGTTGTGTGTTCGACCAGCTGGCGCTTGAGACCTTTGGTGAACGGATCCGCCAGATTCTCCAGTCTCCGAACATCAACCATGGCAATGGTTCCTCTTTTGATGAGATCATTCACCGCCATGTGCCTCAACTGCACTGTCTTCTTCTTGCCATTAAAGAGGTCATTTGATACCACCGCTGCAGTCAGCTAGTTGTCACAGTATATCTGTACCGCCAAAATTTGTGCAACCATTAGAAGATCATAGATTAGCTCCTGAAGACATTCTGCTTCATCCACTGCAGCCGCCAGTACATAGAACTCAGATTCCATAGAGGAGTGTGATAGCATACTTTGCTTCTTCGACTTCTATGATATAGCAGCCACCCAAGGAGAAGACATACCCTTCTGTGGACCTTTCACTCTCTACTTCGGAGCACCAGCTTGCATCACTGAAGCCTTCCACTATTGTTGGATCTCTGCATTAATGCATTAGATACTTTTGAGTCCTCTTGAGGTATCTCATAACCCTTTTCACAGCTTTCCAGTGCTCCACACCTGGATTGCTTGTGAACTGACTCAGCATCCCCATCATAAAAGCTGTATTAGGCCTTATGGCAGTAATCGCATACATCAAGCTCCCAATGATGCTTGAATACTCCAGATGTCTGACGCTTTCCCTTGGATTTGGCTTTAGCTTCTTATCACACCTATATGGCCTATTGATCCCTAGAATATCCTGATACTCATAGCGTATGAGCATCTTTTCAATGTAATGAGACTGTGACTAACTCTAGTTTTTATCCGGAAGATTTTATCCTTAGGATAACATCAGCTTCCCATAAGTCCTTTGTGCTGAACTTAGACTAGAGAAATTTATTTATCTGTGTGACACAAGCTAAATTTTGACCCAAGCTCGACATGTCATCCATATACAGACAAACGACAACTCATCTTTTGCCAGCGAACTTTGTGTACATACACTTGTCCATCTTACTAACCCTGTAGTTGTTTGATCTTATGACTTTACCAAACTTCTCATGCCACATCTTGGGAGCTTGTTTGAGACCATATAATGATTTTACCAACTTGGAGACTTTGTCTTCAAGGCCCTTGATGACAAATCCTTCTAATTGTCGCATGTGAATTTCTTCGATCAACTCACCATTCAGGAATACGATTTTAACATCCATCTGATGAATAACCAGCTTGTGAATTGCACTCAGAATAAGCAACATCCTAATGGTCGTCATCTGCACTACTGGAGCATATGTGTCAAAATAATCATTCCCCTGCTTTTGAGAAAATCCTTCGGCTACAGCCTTGCCTTGAACTTGTCAACAGTTCCATCGTCCTTCATCTTCTTCTTGAAGATCCATTTATATCTGATTGGTTTTGCTCCTTTAGGTAGATCGACCAACACCTACGTGTTGTTGGAGGTTATCAAGTCATACTCATCATTAATAATCTTATTCTAGAACATAGCGTCTCTGGACTTCATTGCCTCATCATAGGTAAGCGGATCTGCTTCCACATGATAGGTGACAAAATCCTCCCCAAAGTCCTTCAGTCTCCTCACTCGCTTAGACACAGGTTATGCGAGATATGCTTTAATCATCATTTCTACAGCAACTTCTTTTGGGACTACATCTTCGTTAGGAGCTTCAGCCTCATGTGCACCCACACTATTCTCCGGAATGTCCACGAGATCAATGTCCTTATTTCTTGAAAATTTGCCTTCAAAGAATTCTACATCACGAGATTCAATGATATGATTTGACTCAATATCAAACATCACTCTTCTTAACATAAACAAAAAATATTGTCTTCGTAGTCCTCGTACTGAGCTTCTGAATCTTCAAATCTGGAAGCTTTACATATGCTAGACACCCCCACACTCGGATGACATTCAAGTTGGGTCTAGCCTTGAACCAGAATTCATGATGAGTGACATCGGAAGTTGCTTACGGCACTCTATTTTGAATGGTAGTAGCCGTAAGCACAACTTCACCCAATAAGCAATTTAGAAGACCCGCCATTAACAACATTGAGTTCATCATCTTTGTTAACTTTCTATTCTTACTTTCTGCAACACCATTTGATTGAGGGGAGTACGGTGCGGTCATCTCGTTGACTATTCCATGTTCTTTACATAATAATATGAATTCATGAGACCTATACTCTATACCTCGATCACTTCTGAGTCTCTTGAGTTGTTGTCCGATTTGACGCTCGACTTCAACCTTGAAGTCCTTAAAAAATTTAAACGCTCTATCTTTAGACTTGAGAAGATAAACGAACGCATACTTTAAGAAATCATCGATAAAAGTAATTAAATACTTCATACCGGCCTTTATGGAGAACTGTTTGAAGTCACAGATATCTAAGTGCACCAACTCCAGAAGATATGTGCTTCGGTTTACCCGCTTGAATGGTTTTCTAGTAGTCTTTGTCTGTGTACAAACTTCACACTTCTCCGTCTCCTTACCTCCACATTTAAAGATAAGCCCTAGACTAGACATCTTGTTAATTCATTTATAAATCATGTCCAAGTCTATTATGCCACAACTTAAGAGAACAACCAGAAGAAGAGACTGCATTTAGTTTCTCCATTGGAGTTACAAGTTGAAGTTTGAACATCCCTTCGTTACGATAAGCCATTTCGGAATATGTTCCATTATAGGACATAATTACCTGACCAGCATTAATGTACATCCTCAAGCCTGCGTTGCAGAGCAGACTTTTTGAGACCATGTTCTTGGCTATAGTCGGTACATGCTTCACTTCCTGAAGCGTCAACGACTTCTCCAAAGTCAGTTTCAGTACCACCATTCCGATCCCCAAAACTTCAACTTGTGTCTTGTTCGCCACCATAACCTTCTCAGAAACATGTTTGTATATAGTGAACTACTCATTTTTTTTAGAAAACATGGCATGATGTCCCACTGTCTATGCACCTGTCACGAACCGCTTCCAATATTTCAGGATACGAGTCGGACACGTCCAGCCTACGCTGTTGTAAATAGCAGCAGTAAGCTGTTTATACCTCATAAATCATCCAATGATCATGATATCAATCCTTGGCTCAATCACAGAACTAGAACACAAAAAACAATCCAACACACACTCACACGATCATAGTCCACTAAGTCTATTTAGTACATCTTACATGTCCAATCTCTGGAGCCAAATCCGGTAATCCTTATCATCATCAATGTACATCTGTAATATCCACTACATCCAGAACCTCTGATACATTAGTACCTATTCCAATCTACTAGAGTCTTCCAGAAGCTTCTCGGTCCATGTGCTATCTCCATGACCTAATGTAATGCCCTAGTCCCAAAATACGTAGGACTAGGATATCGTATACATGCCAGCTACGTATCGAGAGGACTCTAGCCCAGCTCGAGTATGTATAAGTTGTATTGGTTTTCTAAATCAATCTATCAAATTAATTAATATCTATCTCAATCCATATGATGAATAAA
Source organism: Iris pallida (assembly GCA_029216955.1). NCBI lineage: Eukaryota > Viridiplantae > Streptophyta > Magnoliopsida > Asparagales > Iridaceae > Iris > Iris pallida. Next base: position 7,226,862 of record JANAVB010016196.1, on the reverse strand, counting down.
TATTAACACTACAAGAAAAAACCCTTTTTACAACGTTGAAAAAACGTTGTAAAAGGTCTTTTACAACGTTCAACAGAAGGTCATTATATCCAGGGTTTTAAAAGGGGGGATATCTTCCACAATGTTCATTTGAACATTGTAAAAATATTGTAGATGTTCTTCTCATAACAGTTTATAAACATTGTTGAAATTTCTAAAATCTGACCAAAACTTTTCTACGACATTTTTTAAATATTGTAAACAATACTTTTAAAACAAATTGCACATGTTGTAAATATAATTTCAACAACAATGCAACTGTGGTAGAAACAATATCTACCACGTTCAGTAAACATTGTACATATATTTTATACAACATTGTACAAATATTGTAAAAAAAATTTATACAACTTTTACAAAATGTTGTATATTTTATTCAATCATGTTTGCCTAACATTGTAATGAATATTTGTATGTTGTAATTATAATATCAACAGTAATTTAAAAGTATTGTAAATAAATTTTACAATATTTAGAAACGTTGTTAAAATATTATCTTACAACAATTTTGGCACATTGTTGATAAAAAGAGTTTATACAACTTCTACAAAATGTTGTATATTTTATTCAATCATGTTTTCTAAACATTGTAATAAATATTTGTATGTTGTAATTATAATATCAACAATAATTTAAAAATATTGTAAATAAATTTTACAATGTTTATAAATGCTGTTAAAATATTATTTTACAACAGTATTGAAACGTTGTTGATTATGTTTCCATTTTAAAAAAAATACAATTTACAAATAAAAATATATTGAATACAATTATAATACTAATACAAATACACAAATACAAATACAAATACAAATACACATGTAAATATAAATTCAAGCAAAACCTCAATATGGCAATTAGACGTACCTTTAGACAAAAGCGAGCAGAAACATCCTGGTCGAACACGCCCAGAGCAATCACGGGAAGAGACGTGAAGAAGACATTATAGAGCGACATGTACCAGTCGTTGTACGCCGGTTGGCCGGAGAACGATGTGTGGGCCTCGTACAGAAAGAGGGTTACACCAAACGTTATGTTCTTGTAGAAGAAGTAACATATCTGCAAGACAAGGGGGGAAGAACATCAACACCAGGTTGAGTAAGGAATTTGGGGGCGTAAAAGTTCGAATTTCGATCAAAAATATTGTAATATACCATTGATGAGATCCTTCGGTAGCACCAGTGTCCGTGTACAAGTAGTAACCTCTCCAGGAAACGGAATTGTGCAATTGAGATGTCGCTCGACATGACCGCCTGAAATTTCGGATATAGCAGTCAAGTTACAATTGAAGATAACATATTTGGCCTGACAATTGCAACATTTATGAAAAGAGAGAGAGTAAGCAATAATTTTGAACTTGTACTGCAGCTATATTTTTATTGGATGCTAATGTCACAACTTCTTTCAAGTTAAAAGATCAGTAAAGATAATTTGAAGAACACGAAGATCGTATCTAAAGAATTAAAAGTTCCAGATTCATTTCTAAGATATAAGATTTGACACCAAAATTTTGCCTGGTGCAGTATGCAAACTAGTTGAAAATAATGAAGCATGGTGATGTAAACACATTCAAATGCAGTCTGAAGTTGAAATGATCATAGAGTTGAATGATTCACATTCTCAGCTCTTTCAGTCAATTGGCAAATTGCAGATTTTAACCCAAGAAACAGAGAACTCTGCACTATCGTATAGTTTGACAATACAAACCTGCATTCCTTCTGTGCCACTGATCCCAATCCCTATGTCTGCTTCTTGAAGCATACCGACATCATTAGCCCCATCACCAATTGCTAGAGTTACCTTATTCGTGCCTTCTTTAACCAGCCTCATTACCTGAAAGTTATCATGGTCTCGATCAGATGATGCTTAAGCTTAAGTACCAGTGGGAGGAAATAGAACCTTAGAAAGTGTCATCAACTCACCAGAGCATTTTGTTTTGGGGAAGAGCGGCAACATATAACCGATGCACATACAACCGCCAGCTGTAAGAAGAAGTTCTTGACAACGGCTTCCAAAGCATATGCAAGAGACTTCCCATCGATGATCAAAGCAAATGCCTCTGTGCTCGATGAACTACATAGTTTCTTGCCTTCACTTATTTGACAAACAACGCTTTCTTTTAATGCCTGAAAATATTTCAAAAAAATACAAAGATTTTAATTCAATCAAGTTTCAAGGAGACATCATAAATAAATTTAAACAAGAACTATTATAGATGTAATTTAACACTAAGTTCAGCAAAAATCTTTTATGACAATCGTGAAGAATCATCCAAATTGAAGTCTTAAAGAATTTTCCAGTACTCAGGAGATACAACAAAAGTATCTTTTGGCAGAATGTCATAAGAAATACAGACTATTATCAGATAACTGCATGACCAGATGCCATCATCATTATTGCTTAAATTTGCTGCTATATATAGAATTATACCCAAAAAAAATCAGAGCCTGTACAGTCAAGCTGGGAATTATTCACTTGTATTCTTCAAAATATCATACGCCTTTTTCTCCATTTATTTCCCTATTATGGATTCATGATATCTTATAGTCATGTGGGTCATGCATCAACTTACTATATAACCATCATTTGATCATCTTTCTTAATTTGCTTGATCCTAGGACTTCATGATTAATCCATATGTTAAATGGTATCCTAAGCAACAAGTAAAAGTGGTACCAAGACGAATATGAAACATAGAATTTGTTTTTGACATTTTTACCTTAGAAATTGCGTCTTTGTTCCCTTGTTTCTCCAAACTTATAATATCTGGTGATTCTAGAGTTATGACTATCTGCTTCATCCCCTGTCTCAATAGACTGCAGGCGAAACTGGAAAATAATAATAATTGAAGCTGAAGTCAGGGAAGGTCGAAAACAACTATATATAACAGCAGAATTCACAAATCAAAACTTTCAAAACGGTAATAATTTTAACTTACCCAATGTTGATGGCGGTCTCCATTTTATCGCCAGTAAGTACCCATATCTTGATTCCTGCTTGTGCTAGTTTATCAATGCATTCAGGCACGTATATATGACACATCAAATAAAATCAGTACAAATTGTTTCGGGATGATGAGAAGACACAGATGCTAATATTCCAGTTAGATCTTCTACGCACCCCATTTTGAAGTTTATCCTCAACAGCCGTAGCACCAAGAAGAATTAAATCCTTTTCGATCTTCTCAGCAGCTTCGTCAATCTTGTCATCCCTATCTGTACTGACCGAGTTCTTGGCCTCAGTAAACTCTTTGTTGAACCTCTCGTACTCTGCCTCATCAAGTTCACGATATGCAAGAACCAAGGTCCTCAAACCGGCATCAGCATAATCATGCAACTGCTCCTTTGTTCTCTCCTCGAATTCCCTTCCACGATATGCAAGGACCAAGGTCCTCAAACTGGAACATCTACAAATACAAATATACTCGTGATTGTTGTTGAGGAGGATGTTGTATTTTTTTTTTTGTATTGAACAAGAAAAATATGGCAATTAGATCAGTTAAGTTGTTCCAAGTTAATGGGGCTAATAAGCCTATTCATAAAGAAACCCTGATAATAAATTACTCAATGATGGAAGGTATGCAAAATGTTTAATGACATAACATGTGCTTCAATGACTCACATATGAAGGCATATTCCACAGGCCTTGCTGGTAATCAGGATCTTTGCAAGTAAGGAAATCTATGGTACTCCTCGATATGTAGTTGTCCAGTGGCACACGAATATCTACATAAGAAAAGCTCAATAAGATTCGAGATACTTTTAGATGGGGAGAAATTAGAGAATGTGTACAATAAATGATTTATATTACAACCCCTGCATATGCATAGCATTCAACTATCCAAATTGTAAACTATAACAGGCATAAACACCAAAATCAGATAATCTTACATAAGTATGAAATAAAATAACACAGCACGAGTAGAAGTTCTGAGGTTAATGAATACCAAATCAAATAAAACCAGCAACTAAAGTGCGTAGGATTTTAATGAATAGAAGAAGAAGAATACAATTGAGGTAAATTAATATCATTTTGTAATTACATAAAATAATAAAAACTAAGGGACCAAATGTGTCATAGTATTTTCAGATGGTTTATAGATGAAGAAAATTTCAAAGATACCAACAGTCAAATAAATATAAGTGATTTTCTATATGGAAGCATAATACACAACACATGTTTGTGCCTAAAGCATAATTTTAGTAAAAAGGCATCAATTGATCGATCATGAAACAAACGCCATAAAGGCGTAAACTTAGAAAAGCTTGAAATTACTCACTGATGACTGCTCAATGTAGACTTCACAAAAAACTAGTAAGTCTTATTCAACATCAATCTGAAATAATAGTATAATGATAGAACCATGTCAAGATCCGATCCCTTACAAAATAAAGAAATAGAACAGTGTGGAATGTCCAATAAAACATAGTAGTCAGTAGCATGGTTTAAAGTATTGGCGAATACCGATCTGATACGGCCGATACCGATAATGCAACAATGCTTTGTTCTGTGTCAATGCAACAATGCTATCCACAGTCCATAAATTTATGATTTCTGAACTCATATATGATCACACTACAATTTCATTCATCTATTCCCAAGTGATTCCCTCTCGTTATGCATCCTCAACAAATTAAACTGGTCATGTGCCTCACCATTATAGTAGAATGCACCCTTAATGTTTTTGGTATTAATAATGGCAAAGTAGTCGAAAAAGTGACCTACTTTGTGATTCTATTTATGCGGCCTCTTTCATTGTATAGGAATGCAGTTCAAGCCTGAGGTTTGGGGAAAAAGACTTCAAACTCCATCATATCCAGTGCAATATAAGCACATGGATTTCTGTGACTACCTTAGCAGCGTGCTCTTCAAAGTGATAATAAAATGGAGCCTTAACTATCCTCCTTGAAGGCCAATCCTCTTATGGTCATCTTAGTGCAATAAAGGACTACGATTGTCCTCCTTTAGAATCAACCTAGCCAAGTTATTCATGACCATATCAGCTCCCTATCAGGACACTCAAACTACCACTTCAGGGAACCATGTGCACAAAGCAACAATGCTGTCATATGCTTTGTTCTGTGTCAATGCAACAATGTTGTCACATGTCCGAGTATGGAACAAAGCTATCACCTTTCTATGGTTGACAAATTTCAAAGGATTTTGGCAGTCAAGTCATTTATTATTGGCAGGAGTAACTTTTTATGCTTTATACACATGTTTCGTCTAAACTTTCCAGACGTACCAGAATAGTATTTTTTTTACAAAAATATCATGTACAGAGTATGGAACACTGTTAAAAGAAACAATCTTTACATATTATCTAGTTCGATTTATACGTGGAACATATAAAATGAGACCCAAGTGAAACAGTACGACTACCTATTTGACTTGGAAACAAAACCTAAACATAAGATAGGAGGTAGTTATATGTTAAGTTAAAATTGTTACACGATAAAGCCACAAGCTCATTACGAGTTTGCACATAAAATTGAGTTTGGTATATAATATTAAGTCTGCTTCACGATTTTAAGGGCTGAAGTCAACTAGTAGCCGTTGAAAAAGTTCTAATGATACTAGTTTATAGTATATATCCTGAGATAATCACTTACAGCCTTAGCCAAAAATGGCATCAGAAACATCCGGACTAACTAGAATAAATTTTCATATCGATTATGGAAAAAAAAGATATCAAAACAAAAAGGAAACAGCACATGGCTTTCATTCTAGAAACCAACAATTACCTGTTGAGGAATGAGTGCAGGAGGGGCTTGACCATAAAATAGGTATTGTCCAAGCCCAGGAGCACCGGGTGGATACATTTGCATGCGAAGAGCAACATTAGGAGGCATCGCTACTGGCCGCATTTGGGAAAATTGAGCCTGGAAACAAAAGATGAGTACCATAAGATTTTGGCATCTGTGGTCTTTATCGTGTGCAAGGTCACTAAGCAAAATTTATGCATGTGTTCCTCATCTGCCCAACAAATAAAACCTGTAAAGCACATTCTGGTCCTATTGTTGATCTACAGAAATTTCCTTTCAACTTGAAGGATATACTACTTCACAAAACAGTAAGGTATTCTACCTTATACTGTTCCTGGATTCTTTACAGGCTATAACATTTGCCTGGATTTATGGAGCTTTGGCTTTACAGAAATAAAACCTGTAAAGCACATCTGGTCCTATTGTTGATCTACAGAAATTTCCTTACAACTTGAAGGATATACTACTTCACAAAACAGTAAGGTATCCACCTTATACTGTTCCTGGATTCTCTACAGTTTATACAAAAATCAAACTGAAAACAAGGCATTCTACCAACAGTACAACCATTAAGCTTAGGTATATCTTAGGTATATCTTAACCAACAGTACAACCATTAAACTGAAAACAAGGCATTCTACATGAGAAATAATTAATTTTGAATAGCAAAAAACCATTAAGCTTAGGTATATCTTAGCCAACAGTACAACCAATTCTTCCAATATCTGACCAATAAGATAGGCCTGAGTTGGGGAGCTCTGAGCCAGGTAATTTCTTCCACTATGTTTCTGGAATTTCTTCCACTATGTTTCTGGAATTTCTTTCTTTGAAGAAGATTGAATATCCATACTTTACAATGTGGTAATTGGTACAAATATATATATGCATGAATACATGAAATAGTTATTGATGTTATAGACTGAAAAGGGGTTATGATAAGTTCTCTGCTTTTAGAATGGCAAGTAGGCCCTTCTAATCACAGGCTTCAACTCTAAGAACTTAAACTGCAAGACTAACTCTATAGTTTATACAAATATACTAGATATTTGGCATATGAGGCAGTTAAGGCTCTTTATGACTCATACCAACAATTTATAATATATACATCTACTAAAGGGTCTGCAAAACTACAATTACATTAGACAAAGACATAAAAAACAAAACTACAATTACAATTATATTATAACTCTAAAAAATTTACCTAGCAGGTTTCTTTTCCTTAGAGATGAGTAAGCTCCTTCTCCCTCCTCCCTTATCCGGGCTTGGGACCGGCAATGTAAAATTTACATTGGCAGAGTTAAAAAGGGTTGACAAAGGTATCTTGTCAAGATACTCAATAAAACATCCATACCATATAGCATCAAAATATTTAATAAAACTCAATACAATAAAAATTCTTTAAAAGGAGTCTAAACTGTCGATAATAGTCAAATAAGGATTCTAAATATCAAAAGAGATAAACGCTTTGCTCCATGTAACTGTAGATCCTATAGCATCCCTAACCACCTTGAGTTCATCTGTACTTCTCCACAAATAAGCTTCTTCATCCACCGTAATATCAACAGAAACCTTCCAAGCATCGAGTCCTAGAGGTTTGAAGTGAACCAAATTAGTAGGATTTGTAGGAAAGATTTCACCTTCAGCCACAACTTCTCCTTTCCTATACCAACTCAACAACTTGCATTTAGCTCCAACCAATGGCTCATGCATGTTATTGGTACCTTCCATGATGTTGCTAGCACGATTTGACTATACCATCATAAACATATACAATTAGTTTGCATGCGGACACCAATGGTCAATTAATAGACAACAAAAACTAACTTGGTGATTTACCATGGGAGTATCAACTTCGGGTGAACGTGCATTACCAAGTGAGCGATGATTTTTCTATCATAATTACAATAAGCATATGCAATTAGTTCACAAAATCTACTAAATTATATTAATCATGAAAACCAAACCCAAGTTCTTACCTCCAAAAACATATCTAGTCTAGCCTCCATTTTTCTCATTTTTTCTTTAAGTGAAAGCACCACCTTATTAGTATGTGCTTGGGCTTTTAGCTTGGAAAGTGTAACTCCAAACCCTAGTCCTTTTACTCTACCAGGTCGATCTTCACCCAAAACATGTGAAAGAGCATCATGTTTCATTGATGTTTCTGTGGACTTAGTTCGTGATTCATTAAAATCTTTAATTTTTTTTCTGGAAAATCAATATGAAAAATATTTAATGTTAACTGAGGAAGATAGTAAGAATATAAATATAATAATTATGTTTTTCTTACCATTGATGCTTCGACAGCTTTATTTGTCAGTTCTCGATCCTTGTTCAAATGTCCTTCGGTCCACAATAGAACTCTAGTTACTTCCTGATCCGTGTTCAAATTTGGTGATTAGGTTTTCGTTTCTTTCAATTGATTTTTTGGGGGGAGGAGAGCTTCTGCGGGTGTCCGTCGGTTAAAAAGAGAGGGAATATCAGATGATCGGCTATTTTTAGCATGGGAAAAGGAGGGAAAATTTGGTGATTAGGTTTTCGTGGAAGAAACGGGGGGAAAATTTGGGGGTCGTGGTCTTTTTGTGTGTGTGTTGGAAAGATGAGGTGAGGAGAAACTTTATAGGGATAGTCCCAAGCCTGCGCCTTTCTAAAAAAAAAGAATATATATATATATATATATATATATATATATATATATATATATATATATATATATATATATATATATATATATATATATATATATATATATGGATAGTCCCAATTTCATATATAAAAATATGCAAATCCTAATCGGGTTAGGGGTCGGTGACTTGAATTTTTGGTAATATGCAAATATTAATCTGGTTAGGGCTAGGTGAGATGTATTTTTGGTCATACTCAAATATGGTTAGGATTTCAATATTGATGTGAAAAGAATACTCAAATCCGATTACCTCTATGGACTCTGTGAATCTTTTGTATACTCAATAATTTAAATAAATATTAAAATTTTCATCTGTCAAATCCAGTCTAGAATTATCTTTGTCAAATTTTTTTGGTATACTCAATAATACTACTTAGAAACGACTAAAAAATATGCCGTAATATATTATCAATTAGTAATATATATGCAAATTAAAAAATTTAATTGTCGTATACATATACTATATTATAATATGACTTATAAACGACTCAAAAATAAGCTGTAATATAGAATATATATATATATATATATATATATATATATATATATATATATATATTAAAAAAAATTAATTACGGTATATGTTATCTTCTCGCTTAGTTGATGAAAAAATAAAAAATTAACTTGAACATATAACAAATTCTGAAAAAATATACGACTTATAAACGACTCAAAAATAAGTTGTATTATAGAATTAATATATATAAATTCAAATTTTTAATTACTGTATATGTTATCTTCTCGCTTAGTTGATGAAAAAAATAGAAAATAACTTGAACATATAACAAAATTTAAAAATATATTCAATTTTTAAGTTATATTTAAACTAACTCTATGATAGTAGGGCGATGATGAGCCTAGCCTGCACGGTGTGAGGCACCAGCAACGTCTGAGTACTCATGACAAATGGCCGTGATCTGAACTTACGTGGGCCACGAATGGGAAGTCCGTTCATGATAACTCAACTAATAGGGTGTCGCGCAGGCTGTCGGGAACCGACACCATTCTACCACAGGTATAAACGACGGCCGACCACGCGGTCCGTTGTGCGGTGTCGTAAGGGCGTCGAGAAGAGGTCGTGCGCATAGAACGGTTGGCTGCAGGACGACATCGACTGCCGTAGGCGTCTGAAGATGTCGGAGGGTGCCTTCGGCGAGGCGTTGAGTTGCGGGCGTCGAAAGACGTTATGGCCGTCTCGTTGAGCTCTAGAGCGCACGGAGTGCGTGAGGTGTGCGTTCGGGGCGATGATCGATAGCGATATATTTTGTTTTTTCCTAATCTGATATCATCGCTACTGATACTAACTGATACCGATGTTTGGATTCTCTTTCCAGTCAAGTCATAAAAGATAATTGAACAAAAAAGGGGCCATTCATCAAGGGAGTAAAAGCATATAAATGAAAAAAACTTATTTATCTCAATGATTAAGTTTTAGAAATTCGGATAGTTTGCTAGATATTTTTAATAGTTCATTAATTGAATATATGACATAATCTAAGCTAAAAAATACTTTAAAGAGTAAAATAGAGGTTTAGGAGTCATGACTTTTACACGAATGAAGATAGAATGAGCAAGAAGATATTGCGTTAGTCTTGTCTTTCGAAGCTGTGGAAGGGATAGGTTTCAACACATGACAAATCCATTTAATCACGAGATGCTACCAAGTGAGGCATCGACCTAATAAGACCAACATTTCAAATAATATCATCCTATAAATATTTTATATAAATTTAGAATATTGTCTAAACACTGTGAAATACACATCTTTTAGAATATTTTATAAAGTTTGTTCAATATAACCATTTTATAATGTTTCTTAAACATTGTCATGATATGACATACACAACGTTTATATATAGTGGTAAAATAAAATTAATTTTATAACATCAAACAATCATTATAAAATATATAAAATTATAACATTTTATAAATATTGTTGAACATGACATTTTTACAATATTTTAATACGTTGTCAAAATAAACAACTTTGACACCTTTAAATAAATGTTGTCGAAATTAATAAATATTACAATGTTAATAAAATGTTGTTGAAGAAAGTAATATACAACTTTTTTGAATGACCAACATATTCCTTTAATAAATCGGAGTTTGCTTTTCCAACTTTACAATTTTATATTATGCAAAAAGTTGACATTTTTATATTTAGTAAATCGAGAACAAAAAGTTATAAGTAACGGAGGGTTCACGATGAGTATTGCTCTTTTGTATTCCAATTCTCAATGTCCTCTTATATATATTATTTATTTTAGGAGGGCCCTACCATAAATAATTATCAATTATTATATTTTTCGCATATTTAGTGCTTGTATGCTCCCTAGTGTGCAACTGTTTGGTCGGTGCCACACAATATGTACATGTTGTTGCTAGCAACAAAGTGACTTTACTTTGGTCCATTACAATTCTTTATCAACTCAAGCTAATTTAAAGAATATAATGACACCATATAAAATAATAACTAATTTAAAGAATAGAAGAACACTTCTTTTTGGGAGGAATGAAAAATTTGGGGAGAAATTCAACACCACACTGACACATGTAAGAAACGTGTAACTTATGATGGACGAGGTGTGTCTCTTTTTTGGCCAAACACATGGATATACAATTTAAAATATTTAAAAGATAGATACATTAACGACATTTATTTATAGTGGCAAAATATAGATAAATTTATAACACTGTATAAACATTGTGAAATACACACGTTTTATAACATTTGATAAACGTTGGTGAATATAATCCTTTTACAATGTTTCTTAAACATTGTAAAATAACAATACATACACAATGTTTATATAAAGTGGTACAATAAAATTACTTTTACAACATCGTACAAATATTGTGAAAGATAGAAAACTTACTACATTTGATGAACATTGTTGAACATGATATTTTTACAATATTTTAAAAACATTGTCAAAATTAATAACTTTGACAACATTAAATAAACGTTGTCAAAATTAATAAATTTTACATTGTTAATAAAATGTTGTTGAAGATAGTAATACACAACTTTTGTGAATGACTATTGTAGAAGCATTAACGTTTGAATATTAAACGTTGTTTGTACTGGTATTTTACAACGTTTCTATAATAAAGGTTGTAGAAGACCCCCTATTTTTACAATGTTTTCAGGATGTGTTGTAGATGAAACGTTGTAAAAAGGGTTTTTTTTTTCTTGTAGTGTAAGAATGAACAATATTTGTTATAGTCATGCAGCCTAATAACATATATGTTCGGTTAGACCCGAAAAACGACATGGGTCTATAAAACTAAGCTACGAGCAGAATATAAGTAAAGGCAATAATATGTAATCATAATAAAATACCTGAGTCAGCCATAGCAATAGCTCTATGATCAGTATACCAGCTCTGCATGACTATTACCTGGAGAGATCACCAGGTCCTCAGGGGACTAGCAAGGTACAGAAAATATGCCAAGTAATAGTAAAATAAATGAACAAAAAGGGGTACCTACCATAACCAGTCTAAGTGATATGCATATCAGAACATGAACTAGAATATCATAGCTCAACCACTGAAGCTCACAAGCACCTCAGCAGGATATTGTCTCCAGTACCATGTCTTGGGTCCAACGACAATTAATTCTCGACAGTAATAATCCTCTACTCTGCTACAGAGCTAAAGGGTCACTAAATAATATGCCATAGGACAATAGGTTTGATATTGTAGTTAAGTTCTCCCCAACCCCATGTCTAGAATCTATCAATATCAAGTCCGTACAGTCATCTCGATAAAAATAGCAATAATGATGAACAATCTAGAATGCTAGTACGAGGTCAATAACACGAATAGTCATGTAAACCTCGCATCCTAAATGTGTCGGTGTCCTATGGTCAATTGTGTCAATGGACACGGATAAGATGCAACGTCATGCCCAGTTCATGCCCAGTATTAATACCCGATATCTGTAAACTGACATCGACACCCGTGTAAACCTTGAATGCTATGTACCAACTGATCCTACATCCATAAAGTCTGTAAAAAGAATAAAATACAATACTAAATAAAATAATAATAATAATACACTGGAACAATGGCAAGGTACACTTGCCTGGAGGTTGTCTGAGTGTAGGACTGACCAACTCCGGTGTCCTCGTCACTCCTTCCAAGACCACCTATAATAATACACTATTATTAATATTATATATTTTCTTACCATATATAAATTATATTGGTATCTATGTCTACAAGTCGCAACATTGGTACAACACTATCTAACATATAAGTACCAACTTCTCTCATAAACAATTTATAATCATAATAAGAATAATAAATGTAAATTTTGGAAAATAATTATGAATATCTATATATTACCAAAGATATTATTTTAATGGTAAAAATCATTCACAATAGGTCATATGTCATTACTACACATTAATACTACAATTGGACCTACTAATTTAACCCCAAAATAATAATTAATTAAAAATATTAAATTTTGCAAATACTCCAAAAAATAGTTAAAGTAAGGGTTTTAATATTAAACCTTGCACAACAAATAGTTTAGTAGAGTTTTATGAAGTATTGGAACTTATAGATACAAAGAACATAGAATTTTCAGAGTTAAGGCGTTACGGCAAATGTTAGGAATTTTTACAAATAGAAAACGAAATTCGAAACCTAACAAGTATATATGTGCTGGAAAGATCTTGATGTCTTGTTTTTGATAAAAATTATTAGAAGGAGCAAATCTGGTCTTAGGTAGGTGAAAAACTGCTCACAACAGATCTTATCAGTTCTGGATACCTTGTCGTAGAATCGACATCACGGACAAACCACTCGGAACTGTGTGATCCAGCGACCAAAAATTGAAGCAGACACATAGTGATAACTTTTAGTTTTGGTTTGAGGAGAATCGGACAAAAAAAGAAGATGAAACCTAGTCTACAATTTGACTAACCTGCTGTGACAAATTCTGCATAAGTTCGGTCGACTTCGGGTGCCTTCCGCGTCTCGTGTCGACCAAATTAGGGACTGAGGCTCCTCGAGAAGGTTCAAGGAGGTTAGGGGGTGCCCTAGGGTCAAGATAAGGTGCTAGGATGGTTGAAAGAGGTCGGGATGATGAGTTTCTGTTGGGTGGAAAGAAAAGTGCAAAATAGAAAATGAATAGGAGGGGCTCGTTTTCTAGAGCATAAATATATGAAGTATATTTGGTTATGATAGAGTGAAGGGGTTTACGTGAGAATAGGTGATGGGGATTGATTTGGATTTGGTTTGAGGAGATTTGGTTGAGATTTGATGGTTTAAATCAAACGTATATCTCAAAGAGATTTGTTTGGGTCCAAATTAGGAAAGTAGTTACATAGTTGATTTAAAAATAGATTTAAATCAATATGGCTGCCACTAATTTATAAAAATCAATCTAAAATAGGAATAAGAGTTTAGGCACCCTAGAATAGGCTCTACAAACCCTACTTGGACTAGTTTTGGGTCGGTAGAATTTTTGTGGTCGATTTGAGTCCAATATGTCTATAGTTTCGACTTGTGTGCCACATAAAATTAAATAGCACATGGGAACCCAATTGAGAGGCACACTATTAGCATGTGTGTAGTAGGCTCAAAATGGGTCAAAGCCATATATTGGGTCAAATGATTTGGATCGGAGTTGGGCCATTAATGCTATTTGGAAAACTAGTTAAATTTTACGGTAGAGACTAAAATGACTATTTTACTCCTAAAATTATACATAAAAAATGTAGCACAAGAGAACATGTTTGAATGGAACATGATATATCAAATTGAAGGCAAATATGTGTAGAATTCAAATATGGAAATAGATTTGAGAAATCGATCGTTGTTGTGCTTCAAAAATTGAAGCTACGACAAAGTACTACTATAGTCGTTATTGACTTAAAATCTAGTTTAAAATTTAAATATCTATATTAAATAAAATAAAATAAAAATAAAAATAATATCAAAAATTTAGGGGGCTTACAACCTATCAACCTTAGAAAATTTTGTCCTCGAAATTAAAAATAACATTAACATGTAAAAAATCTATAACGCAAGATTAATAAGCTAAAACTTACCAGAACCCACATGTAGATGGGAATATCGCTACCGCATAGAACCTTCTCGCTCCTACCTAGATTCTCTTGGAGAATGGTGCTTTCATGCAACCCGAACCAATCTAAATGTCTGCCCTCTATGCGTCTTCTTGCTAGTATCTAGGATACCAAATGGCTGCTCCTCGTATGATAAACTGGGTCCCGTGGTGATCTCAGAGTAATCGTCCATATGACTGGGATCAGTCACATACCTCCTCTACAGTGGGAGATGGAACACATCATGCACCCCCTCTAATAATGGTGCAATGCAAGACAATATGCCCCTTCTCCAACACGCTCTATATCACTCAAGGGTTATAAATCTAGAGGTACGCCTTCTAACTTGGCTATTGAGTCTTCTTCTATAACTATCCAGAAAAAAAATCACAATTTCTTCTAACTCTACCAATCATTAAACTATATGCTATATTCCTATAAATTACATCACCCACTTTTATGATAGTTCAACTTAGCGATCCACTTCTTTCCACCTATAAGAAATTTATACCATCCTAACAAATAACCTAACCATTGATACATATTTGGGGTAAAGTCGAGGCTGAACTAGACCTCTACATACACCTGTTGGTCATCCTTCTAGTCCTGGTCTTCTATCAGTCATGTCAAGAGATATTTCCCCATACACCTGTAGTGTATGCCAAAATATTCTTCAAAAACATAGGGTTACCCATATATCTACTTAGTAGTTCCCCATCCCCGAGAATTAGAAATATTATCAGGCAATAGTCAGATCTGATAACAGAGTACATGAACAATAACCAGAACCATGTCGTGTCGGAATCGTGTCACAATATGAGACATAACTATCCAAACATTAATAAATATTCTATTTTATTCTAAGGCACTCTAGTAAACAATAATAAATATTCTATTTTATTCTGATTTCCTATTTTGACAACTACCAACTAATGTGTAAAACGTCTAATTTTTTTTGCCTATTTTATATATATATTTCTACATTTTATTGAGTTATATATTGGTTAGTATATATTTTCCCACATTTATTTATGACCATAAAATGTACTCTTCCATAGCTTTGATTTTGGAGCACAAGAAATGTCAAACTCTAGAAACTTCTTTCATGAGCTTTGACCTAGACGAGTATATATTCGATTTGGTATATTATGTCCCACTCAAATATATTTTCTTGTATTCTATTTGCTTCGCACAATTTTGGGGTCAATTTAGGCCAAGAAGTTATCTACCGTGATATTTATTGTAACTTTCAACTTGAATTTCGAGCTCGACATCGATCCAACCTAAATGACCCAATATATGATTTCGACTATTTTTGAGCCTACTATACACATTCCTAGGGGCCCCATATGCTATTTAAATTCAAATGGCACATAAGACCCCTTATGTGACTTTTTCAGCCTATTTCCAAATTGGATAATATTTATTGAGCCTAAACTTGTCTAACAAGTTATAGATAACTTGTTAGATCATCCACACATAGAGAGGGGCCCTCCTAAATATTTATTTCAGATTTATTTGAGTAGTTATTGGGTTAAACTCCAATTAGGAAACTCAATAAATCTTAGTTCCTATATTTGGAATCATTAGATTCATGTATCAATCTCTCTTGTAATAGGACACCAAATCCTATCAACACCCTACCCAAAACCCCTTGCATCAGCCCATGACCGACCCCCATCAATACCCTATAAATAAAACCCTACCTAGCCAACCACCCTATCCTACAAACCCTAAAACTCGACCCCCAAATACTGTCGCTGCTGTCCCCCTTTCTTGCTGCAGTTTGACCCCCTTACCGACCACCTCCAGCCTAACTACCTCATCCCGACGTTCCCAAGACCCCACCAACCTTCCCAAGGTTGACCACCACCAAGAGCAGCTTCTACAAGCTCCTACAGCCACCAAAGCCAAGTCAAACCTTGATGCCAAAACATCACAGCATGTATGACATATTGCGACAACGTTTTCTCCACTTATAGAAATCAAAAATTCATGAAACAACAAAAGTTGGGTTCTCCTATGTGTCTACTACCTTCATATAAAAGTTTATGTTGAAATTCCTTCTATATTGGTCGGGACGCCCATTTTATGGAAGGGTGTCCAGAACTGACACTATTTGGTACATGGAGGTTTTGATCTAGTTAGATAACTTTACCATTGATATCATATATGAAAATGACCATAATTTGATTATCTAAAATCTCCTTTAATTATATTTTCATAATTTTGCCATTTTAATACTTGAATCATCACATTTTTTAAGAACAAATTCTGCCATAAAATGAACTACCGATATTACCATCTTGTGAGTCCTAAATAATTTTGTATGCATTCAATGCTCCATATGATCGATCCTTAATTCATGATCATGAATATTTGATAATCTAAAAAAATTACCATTTATTTTAGAATATTTAAGCTATTTTATTTATGGTTAAACAAGTTCTAATAACATTGATTCATCAATATTGATATTAGGATTGATCATGAGATTATTTCTAAATGGTTTTATGCAATAATGATTATATAATTTATATTTCTAGAATAATAAAGATTTATTTTAGAATTAATACTGAATATTTTATACATATATTTTTGTGAGATTTTGTTAGTCCTAGAAGGAACATTACGACTAGTTAGTTAATTATGACTAGTTTATAGATTAGTTAACAATATTGATTATAAATATATGTATATATGGTATATGGTAGTAATAATGAAGTGTGGTTATTAATGTTAGTTATTATTATTTATAGGAGTTCGTGCGATCATGACTACGGAGGTTGAAGCCGGACCGGTACTTTATTCTTTTACGGCTATTCCAGACAAGATACCATGCCACTGTAATCTTATTTTATTTTCTGCTATATATGAACGTGTTGTTATGTGTTAGGAAAGCGTCCAAGTGTGACTTGGGTGCAGTCAATTAAACCATCGATGCCTGATAGTGTGTGTGTGTGTGACCTAGCATGCTAATAGACTTCCTCGTGTTGAAGGTTGTGCCCGAGGAGTTTTCCAGATCCAGGGGTTGATAGCTAATTAGAGTCGTGGATATTTTATCTAGCTAGCTATATCCTGATTATTTTTTATTTTAGTATTTTACTATTCCAGCATTGTACTTTGTTTTAGTGGATATATTTCCATCAGACTTGATTATCTCAGACAGATGTTGTATTTGATTATTCTAGACTTATGTTTTATTTCAGTCAGACATTTATTATATTCTTCTATGTTTGGTTGTTATTTTATAGGTGAGATTCTAGTGTTGTTAATGCGGAGATGTTAGATTACTTGTGCCTATTGTATTATAGTTATAGGATACAGCGTACTACGATTAGGATAAGTCTATTAAATTGGGAATATTAATTCTAGCCGTACAGCTGGCATGCTCATGTCTTGGGTTCCGATATATTTTGGAACTAGGGCATGACATATTTTTATGGTGGCCTGTGCAGGTCCGTTTGTCGTTTTTTTTACCTAAATTACCAAGACGAGCCTGCAAATTAGGATAAAATAATCATAGGAAATCGCATCCACTTGTTATTTTATCATATTTGAATTTCGAGTTTGCACTATCTCCTTTGTGCATACAACTTGATTCTATTCTCCTCTCATATGAGTTTTTGCAGCAAGATACAGTTGTATAGTGGACGCATGGCTTTCAGAGCTGACTAGACCAACGACACCACTCCTAACGATGGTAGGACTCCAGTGACACTAGGGAACCTGACTCCCATAGAGGTTTCAGCCAACCCAACGACTCCAGTAGGGTTAGTACCCCCATCACTGACTCAACACGAGGACCAGACCTCAAAGATCCAGATGCAGTAGGAAGACCAGTTTCTCCTGCCACCTCTATTCCTGAATCAACTTCCACATAGAGTGTACCTACAACAGCCCTTCGAACATATGTCGTAGATGCCCTAGCCCGATGACCGGGCCTATATGTTCCAATTCTTCTATACTATGATGCAGCAACAGATGCAACAAATTAAAGCCATGAGACAGAGCTTATTGATGGTTATGGAGAGCAGACCGACACATGTACCAGCACCAGCACTCGCTCCAACATTAGGCACTATCCGTTGTTATCGACAGATGACCCCGAAGACATTTGAGGGCAAGGAGACACCAGAAGAGGTCAACGTATGGATCATCAGCACCTAGAAGCTTCTCGATGCTTTGTAGCTTCCCAAGGATTTATGGATGATAGCCATTCGGACCTAACTTGAACGAAATGCACATTAATGGTGGGAGTCGATCGAGCGAGATATCGGCAGAGGTCAGACTTGGAAGCAGTTTTTAGAGTATTTTAATGCAAAGTACTTCCCTGCTACAGTTTGAGATGCCCTCTACGATCAGTTCCTCCACCTCAAGTAGGGGAATATGACCGTAGATGAGTATGACACGAAGTTTAGTTGCGTTAGTAGCTTTGGTACTACCCTGATACTGAATGACTTAGAGAAGGCAAATTTTTTTTACCATGGTTTGACGAAGGAGCTTTAGCGATATACTACTACAGAGTCTTGAGTTTCGTACGTCGGGAGTTAGCCGAAGTCTGTCTCCAGGAGGCTATCAACAAGGACCTAGTGCTTCCGAAGTGCCCTACTACTGCGATTGTTCCGGCCAAGGTACAGTCAGGAGGACCCATCAGACGTCCGAAAGGATTTAGCAGCAGAGAGCTATACCTTATCCTGCGAAGGAGTTTCTGACTTGTCATCACTGTGGAAAGAAAAGACACCTTCAACAGATTTCTAGAGAAGACTTTGACGTTGCTTACGATGTAGATCTGACCAGCATCGTGCTATACTGTGTCTCCAACAGCAGACAGCCCCGAGGACCACCATGATCGAGACTGCCTGCTTAGGCAATTGCAGCACTATGAGGACTATAGAGTGGACCACATTTTCTACCACAGGAGGTCCAATATGGGAGGGCAAGATAGCAGGCCAAAGGACAGAGAGTTGGCCAAGCTTATGTGTCATGACCCGCTCCCGAATAATCGGAAACGAGTCAGACACGCCCAGCCTTCGTCGTTAGACACGATGAAGTAAGCTGTACCAATATCTAGGGATAACTATAAATCCATATAAGAATGAAAGTAAATCACAACATCTAATATATCGAATCCCAGAATCTCAGATACAAGTCTAAATGTTATTACATTCAAGCAAATGTAAAATGTACTGATGTCTCTAAACAAGTCCAAATAAAACTAAAGAAGAAAATACTAGGCTTCCTCAGCCTCTAGATCCTGGGCAACATCAACTGGCTCATAGGTGCCTCCAGGCTCTACCCGTAGTAAGTGTCACAGATAGCCTCCAACTCTCCTACAACATATCCTAGTCAGTAAAGGAGCTAAGTATATCCAAAGAAATGAACATGAACATCATGGTATGAACAAGAACACAGGAAATATATATATAGTACAAGAAATAAGAACAAGACATGAAACCTGAACATGACTACTGAAAGTAAATACA
>JANAVB010016196.1:6898290-7202944 GCA_029216955.1 Iris pallida | reverse complement strand
TATTAATTGAGGTATTCATGGTTATGTTTGGATGTTTTTAATCTCAGAATTTACTCACTTCAGTAAGCTCCAGGACACACACGCAAACACAATCATTTGTTAGAATTAGGTTGGTTTGTATTGTAAATACACATGTGTGTATATTACCTATGTGTGCATAGTTTGTATGCTTGAGAACCCTCTTAGAAAGATCGTAGTTGTGTATATAACTATAGGAGTCCTAGGACAGATTTGGATTGTCATTTTGAGCCTAGTTTAGTCGAATTGGCCGACAAGTTGACCAAATTGACAAAAGTCAACTTTGGGTCAAACTTGATCCAATTCAACTCAAACGAACTCCAAATGACCTAGAATTTTGTGTATGACCTAGAAATTAGTAAATGGACTAGTTGACCAATGTTTGACCAGTTTGACCAGCGTTGACCAGGTTTGACCAGTTGACCAAGGGTTGACTTTGACCAAAAGGGACCTAGAAGCATGTAGTCTTGCATTGTAGCTATTTCTTTGATATTTTAGATTTGGTTGGACATGTGTATACTTAAAATAGGTTTATATCACTCCAGTTCAGTTATACATCCTCATCAGCAGCTCGATTGTCAGGCGAGTAATTCTGATAGTTCTTTCATTTACTTGTCAAATTCTATATTTCAGTTGTAGTCAGTTCTATTTGATTCTCGGTTACAAACACGAATTGATATTTTTTGGAATTCATGTATACGACACACATACCTTACTTGTCTAGCCTCTATTACAAGAACTATTACAAGAATCACCTACAAGCACCTTCATGTTCTGGCTAGATTTATTCTCGATTTACTGTCGTGTTATGGATCACTCATATTTGTCGGGCGGAGAAATACTTGAGTAAACATGTAAACATTCCTAAATACTCGAACCACCTCCCTTGAATTATACAAGAACGATAGCCGTCCCACACTTGGCCAGTGTGTGATGTGCGGATTACCCTAGCGTTTACATGTATCTCAGTATTTTAAAAACACTGTTAGTAGTGTCTAGAATCTTTACTAGAATCATCACAAGAACCATTACAAGAATCATCCTACTTGGATCATTGAATGGAATCACACTTGACATACATTTACCACTGGACTCATATCACATTATTCTAGTTCAGTAGCTTTATTTACAGTCTTCATTGACATGATATTCTGTTTCACAGCTTTTACTTTCCTTGTTTTTTACTATAGTTTTACATCTTAAACTGTCTCAATTCTATGCTTCATCAATAAATTGTCTATAATTGTTTTATGGTTTTCGTCATTTACTTGGATTTACTTGAAGATGTATTCGTTCCTGTCCTGACTGGACCTGTTGAAATATTACAGATGTTAGCCCTGAGGATGTTTGCCCTACTCACTATGGATCTGGAGAGGGATTAGCTACCTTTGGCCCGACTCTCAGGAGTGATCGGAGACTAGTTTAGTAGACTGTTTTAGATTTCTTTACTGGAACTTGAGTTGTAATAATGTATGAGTTGTCTTATTTTGAGTTGTTTTGAGTTATTATCTTTTAGTAGTTTTCATTGTTTTCTTTTAGTTATAGAATTCTGTGATATCCTATCGTGCTTAGACTGTGATTGAGTTATATTATTTTTTATATAATTGCGTGAGATGGTTCAGATAGTGACCTAGAACAGCGTTCTACCGCCGATTCTGTGGTGTAGGCTGGGCTGGTTACACTTGTACCCTTACACTGGGTGCGGATCGTGACACATTTTTAGTGGTGGCCCATGCATGTCAGATTCGCATTATTGTATCGTGGTAGTACGGCGACTTAGTTGTACTGCTACGAGCCTGCGATAGGAACTAAGAAATAGGCATTAGCGAGAGGTACTCAATCACAGTTAGGAAAAATTCTGATCTAATTCGTGCCATCTAACATTCTTGCTGATAATTACCTTCTTTTGAAATAACTGTCCTCCTTTGATTATATCGCTTCCTTCTCAGTAATTGATTCTTTGTTTGATCTGTCTTCAGGATGGTGGAGACACGATCACAGCGCTCTGGTCTTAGGGATACCCCTGAGAGGTCTGCTACTTCTCGTCTGACTCAGCAGGCCCCAGGGACCACAGTGCCTCTTATTCCAGCTCAGGTGGGCCCGTCTATAACTTTTGGGGGTGCTCCTCCACCAGCTCCGAGGATTACCCCAGGAGTTCAGGGGATGCTACCACCACCGCCCTAGGGGATGGTTGATATGGCACAGTATTTTGCTTTCATGCAGCAGATGATGGATATGCAGCGACGCCAGGCAGAGGACATGAGGCAGGATATTGATAATGCCCATCAGTTAGCCATGGTAGCAGTAGAGAAGGTGACTGTCCAGCCGCAGGGAGGGCAGGTTCAGCCATACCAATCGAAGACACCGGGCATTCAGGAATTCCAGAAGATGCGTCCGCGAGACTTCAAGGGTACGGAGGGTATCCTTTATGCGGACGACTGGATCGAGCACATAGAGGAGATCTTTCGCCTTACAGAGATACCAGCCCGGCTCTCGATAGAGGCAGTGGACAGCCAGATGCAGGACCTTGCCCATACATGGTACCAGACCGACCCCAGGGTTGGTACAGAGGGGCAGACTTGGAAGGCTTTCAATAAGCTTTTCAAGGAGAAGTTCTTCCCTGATACTGCACTTGGCAATTTGGAGACGCAGTTCGAGAACCTGGTTTAAGGGAACCTGACAGTAGAAGAGTACGCTAGAGAGTTCTGCCGCCTGGACAGATTTGTGGAGGGCCTTAGCGAGACAGCGAAGGCTAGGAGGTTCAGGAAGGGCTTGGTTAAGGAAGTCAAGTCCTTGACCAAGAGCAACAGAAATGCTACTTTTGACGAGATTCTGTTGGAAGCTATGGCAGGAGAGGATGACTTGGAGCTCAAGTCCAAGAGGAGTCGAGATGATTCAGGAGGGGCCAGTGGGACTGGAAAGCGTCCCTGCATACAAAAGATAGTGCACCAGCCTCAGCAGATGCAGACAATAGCTCAGGTTCAGCAGGGACAGTATCAGCCTCAAGGTCAGGATCAGAGGATGTAGAGTTGTGCCTACTACAAGAAGCCGGGACACATTTGGGAGTCTTGTAGGAGGAGGCTGAAAGTTTGCCTATTTTGTGGATCCGACTCTCACCAGATAAAGGATTGTCCCTCGGCACACCCACTTGGTGGAGCACAGGGTCAGAGAGAGGGAACTAGGCCACCTGTAGCACAGCACCATACCCAACACCAGAGGGGTGGAGTTTTGCACTGAGGGTCGAGGAGACCGATGCTGCAGGTGATGGGCTAGCAGGTCTGTCTTTCCTATCCTTCTTCCCCATTCTTGTTGTGTGATTTCATTAGTACCTGTCAGGATAATCTTGTGATGTGCTAAATAGTATAGTAACCCTGTTCGAGACTGTGAATTACGACCAGTAGGACCATGTTTTGCATATTTTAGATATAATTTTCTTGACCTTGATTGTCGGGGGTTTAACCAAGAAGAAGTGCAACCATATTAAATTTTGAGGACGGAATTATTTTAAGGGGGGTAGACTTGTAGCATCCACTTTTTCATAGAAGGGTATTTTAGTCTTTTTAGCCATTTTGGCCTTTTGTGATGTTCGAGATATGTTGACTTGTGTTGTGCTAGCAACTGGTTTAGCCTTAGAGGACATTGTATAGGAGCCTAACCATGCCTTAGAATTATTATTTTTATTTTTATAATTTATTTTAGGCTTGAGTTTATTTTTTTTAAGGCTTTAATTGATTTTTTAGCCTTTTTCATGCTAGCCTTTTAGCCTTTTTGACTTGGGTCTAATTTTTTACTTAGGAATGAGTTGGCCCAAGTGAAACCCTAACCCTAGAGACCTATTCCTGGCCGCCCAACAGCAGTACCCCCTACCACTTCCTTTCATTTGTGAGTTTTAGCCTCCACAAGTGAAATCCTAGTAGATCCCCTTCTCCAAAACTCATTTTTCCTTCATCCGGAGTCTGTTTCTTCCCAAACGAACTCTGTTGCACTCGTCGAGGAGAGGAGGATCTGCTGGAGCATTTCTAACGAGGAGGCGGAGGCTTTTTCTTCAGGGAAATCGGCCGACACGACAACCGAGGGGCTCCGTTCATTGAGTTTTTGACTCTTAATAGGTAAACCCTATTTTACCATAGTAAATCTGGAATTTCTCTCATTTTTGCATCCATATAAGTGCCCTAGACTTGCTCACGAAGTTTGGTTGGATTTTGACTTCGTTTGATGGCGGTATCGGACACGTGTCGGTCCTTTACGGCACGTGTTCGACGAAATGCCGCTTAGGATAGAAAGTTGTTGTTTTTTGATTCTGTCTTCATGGATGTTTAGATAATATTATTTTGATAAACTTTTGTGAAGACGGATTTGATTTTGATGACGTTACAGTGGCGTTTCGGGCATCGGACGCACGTGCACGGATCCCGTGCACGAGGTCGTGCATGCCCTGCCATCAGTGCGTTGTATATCGATGCACAGGCCATATTTTGCGTGAAATTTCTTAAGCACGTGGGGGAAACCTCTGCCCCCATGCTCGTAAAATTTCACAGATTTTTGTTGAGCGAGCGCGGAGAAATCCGACATGCACCGCTCAGCCGCACTGTGCATTCAGGCTAATTTTTGTCGCTGAAACGGACTTCGTGCGTGCACACGACGCAACGAGGACCCGTTCTAGGACCTGGGACATGTCGACCTATACCTAGACTACCCGAGGGGCCAACCCCGAGTCGTGGCGTGGCCCGACGAGCGAGCCAGGAATGCGGAACCGCGTGCACGAGGGCGCACAGGCGCACGCACGCTCGCAGCAGGTCGCGCGTAGGTGCAGAGCTGCGTGCGTCGCCTCGGCAAAACGTGTCACTGTGTTTCCGTGTCCTAGACCTACCCCAAGACCCCCCAGCTACGTGCACAAGCACGGGACTTTTTGTTGTGTGTGCGGCGCTCAATCGAGCGAGAACGCACGCACAAGCACGCGTTGTCACGCGGTATCGAAAATTTCCGATACGCGTTCTGTGGACACGACACGGACAGATTTCGAACCCGAGAGTATACGAATGCATCACGTGGGTCGAGACCAACGTGTATGCCGAGTTTCGCGGGTTCATTTGGTGTATATCTCATTTTGGGTCGTTGTGTAAAAAAATGGGTTTTTCTTTAAATTCGATTTTGATTTTGAGTATGATATTTTGATTTCCAGTAAATTAGCTTATAAAATCTGAGTTTTTGGTACGTATATGAGGTTTTGGATTTGTGGGAACCAACTTTTGGATTTGTTTCATAATTTTCTATCATTTATGAGTATATGAGTTTTCTTTGTAGCTATATATATATATATATATATATATATATATATATATATATATATATATATATATATATATATATATATATATATATATATAACTATATGCATTAGAAAACTCCGTTGAAACCCATTGCTAATGTATATATGTTGAGAATGGGTCGAGGGGGATTTAATTCCAGATTTGAATTCACTAAAACTACTTCAAAACCTTTGGCTATTCTTCCTTTTGAGCATTGATATATATATATATATATATATATATAGTTTCCTATTTGTTTATATGTATATAATAGTATATTAAATTGAGGTATACCATGGTTATGTTTGGATGTTTTTAATCTCAGAATTTACTCACTTCAGTAAGCTCCAGGACACACACACAAACACAATCATTTGTTAGAATTAGGGTTTGGTTTGTATTGTAAATACACATGTGTGTATATATACCTATGTGTGCATAGTTTGTATGCTTGAGAACCCTCTTAGAATAGATCGTAGTTGAGTATATAACTATAGGAGTCCTAGGAAAGATTTGGATTGTCATTTTGAGCCTAGTTTAGTCGATTTGGCCGACAAGTTGACCAAATTGACAAAAGTCAACTTTGGGTCAAACTTGATCCAATTCAACTCAAACGAACTCCAAATGACCTAGAATTTTGTGTATGACCTAAAAATTAGTAAATGGACTAGTTGACCAATGTTTGACCAGGTTTGACTAGTGTTGACTAGGTTTGACCAGAGTTGACCAAGGGTTGACTTTGACCAAAAAGGACCTAGAAGCATGTAGTCTTGCATTGTAGCTATTTCCTTTGATATTTTAGATTTGGTTGTGACATGTGTATACTTAAAATAGGTTTATATCACTCCAGTTCATTTATACATCCTCATCAGGAGCTCGAATTATCAGGCGAGTACATTCTCTGATAGTTCTTTCATTTACTTGTCAAATTCTATATTTCAGTTGTAGTCAGTTCTATTTGATTCTCGGTTACAAACACAAATTGATATTTTCTGGAATTTATGTATACGACACACATATCTTACTTGTCTAGCCTCTATTACAAGAACTATTACAAGAATCACCTACAAGCACCTTCATGTTCTGGCTAGATTTATTTTCGATTTACGTGTCGTGTTATGGAATCACTCATATTTGTCGGGCGGGGAAATACTTGAGTAAACATGTAAACATTCCTAAATACTCGAACCACCTCCCTGTGAATTATACAAGAACGATAGCCGTCCCATACTTGGCCAGTGTGTGATGTGCCGGATTACCCCTAGCCGTTTATATGTCTATCTCAGTATTTTAAAACACACTGTGAGTAGTGTCTAGAATCTTTACTAGAATCATCACAAGAACTATTACAAGAATCACCCTACTTGGATCATTGAATGGAATCACACTTGACATTCATTGTACCACTGGACTCATATCACATTATTCTAGTTCAGCTAGCTTTATTTACAGTCTTCATTGACATGATATTCTGTTTCACAGCTTTTACTTTTCTTGTTCTTTTACTATAGTTTTACACTTAAACTGTCTTAAATTTCTATGCTTCATCAATAAAATTGTCTATAATTGTTTTATGGTTTTCGTCATTTACTTGGATTTACTTGAAGAGATGTATTCGTTCCTGTCCTGACTGGACCTGTTAAAATATTACAGATGTTAGCCCTGAGGATGTTTGCCCTACTCACTATGGATCTGGAGAGGGATTAGCTACCTTTGGCCCCGACTCTCAGGAGTGATCGGGAGACTAGTTTAGTAGACTGTTTTAGATTTCTTTACTGGAACTTGAGTTGTAATAATGTATGAGTTGTTTTGAGTTATTATCTTTTAGTAGTTTTCATTGTTTTCTTTTAGTTATAGAATTCTGTGATATTCTATCGTGCTTAGACTGTGATTGAGTTATATTATTTTGTTATATAATTGCGTGAGATGGTTCAGATAGTGACCTAGAACAGCGTTCTACCGCCGATTCTGCGGCGTAGGCTGGGCGTGGTTACGCACTTGTACCCTTACACTGGGTGCGGGTTGTGACACTACATCAGTTAACTCACTATCTAGTTAAGTTTAGATCAATTTAAACAAGACTTAAGGCATAAAGTAGGACTGATACCATAACATACTCAGGTCACTGGATAATTCAATCTTGGTAGGACTGAACAATTCAGTCTAGTCCACAGTAAAACTGATATCCATAATTCAGTCATAAGTAGGACTAATACCAATCAGTCCTGGACATGTCAGTCCCTACACTGATCTGAAATCAGCTCTAAACCCCGAGTCTGAACCCCAACATCTATTACAATATTTCCTCAAAATATTCCATCACTGAACTAACTATGTAGCTAAGGTTGCAGACCAAACTTCCTTCTCCTAACTTCACCAATAGTTCTAAAGTTAAGTCCCAAACACAACAATTTCCAATTCGAACTGGAACTTAGTTTTCCAGCCTACACTATTTCAGGATTTAAAGCTCAACAAAACCCCACACATGTCCATGAGCGTTCCTGTTACTCATCATGCCATTGAGACAATCAATAGCTTATGTATTAATCCATGAATCTACTCAAGTTCACAAGGATCAAATTCTACTTAATAGCTTGCTAATAGACTGTCCCAACTGCAGTTAATGACACATCCTGGTAGTAACATGAATATAAACCTGTTTTCATGAATCCAAGTATTGAGTGCAACTTCTAAGTGCAAAATTGACTTCAACATATGAAAACAGTGACTCACAGCTGACAGGCCCTGTTCTAAACTTCAAAAAACAATGACACAACACCATATTAACTCCCATGTGAGATGTAAATCAATCTTGACAACATGATACGAAATAATCTTCTCTCAAAACTAATACAGTCAGTCCTGGTCAGGATTGATATACATAGCAGTCAAAACTGAGACAAAGGTATAGCATCAATCAAAACTGAGACAATCAGCCTCATGAAAGACTGATGTATCAGTCTTAACCACAATCCCAGGTTCAGATTTTAAAATTCAGTCCAAACCAACTATCACAGGCCCATCTAGCTAGGATACTGATATCAGGAGTATAAAATCAGTCTTAGTTAGACTGATGCCAATCAGCCCGATTTAAACTGTATCAGTATCAATTTAGACTGATCAAATCAGTCCGGTTCAATAACTTACATCAATATCCAACCTTGATAGTCCCCACATAACATGAATTAGCTGATTAACAAGGGTGGCTCAGGATAAATTGACATAGATTAGCACAGTGGCTCAGTCCATCATTCGAACAGAACAGTGGTTCAGTCCATCATTCGAACAGAACACCCACTGTACATCCAATATTTCAAAGTATTTGCAGGATAATAGAGCAACTAATCTATCCTAAATGATAATATAATAAGATCTGAATAATTACTTCATTAAGAAAGTGAGGGTGCATGAGTTACACTCACTTCTCTCCTCATTAACTATAAATTCAACTCAACATTATGATTTATGAGAATGTAGTTTCAGTAAAAAAACAAAAATCACTCCTAACATTTATCAGATTTTGTCCTTTGAATTATAAGGTTTAAAACCAAAACATTACATTTCATTCAATACACAATCTTACTAAAAACATAACCAAACACAACCAAGCCCCAAGGATTAAACTAGAGGTTAAGAATTACATGAGAGAAATCTGAATTAATGATCCATGACACGACTCTTCAATGTTAACACGATCACTAAGTCTTCACTGACCTGATTAATCCAAAGAACAGAGGATGTCATTCACAACAGTCCCCTTATTGTTCAATGATCGAAGCACAAATCGATCAAGGAATCGAAGAATCAACAGCAAGGAGATCAAAACTTAGATGTGGGATCAAATCTTACCAATGTCTCAGGTTCACCAAATCGATCGAGGCACAGAACGAAATCAAACTTACTTCTCAATTCGATCTAAAACTCAATACAATAAATTGAGAATAAATCAAAAGGGTATCATCCTGAACAATTTCCTTACCTCAACAAATTGATCGATCGATCATACCAAAAGCAGATCAAACCACGAACAATCAACTTTGATGGAAAATCTCAAGAGGAAAATTGATCACTCTCGAATTTAGATCTACAAATATGAAATCAGAAGAAGAACCAAACGACAGATAGATTTCTTCAAGGATTCAGAGCTTACTGATCTACAATCCGAAGAAGGATTGATACTCCTCTAACTCACCGAGGATGTAATCGTCTTCGTCGTCGTCGTCTTCTTTTCCAAGGAGCCTCTGCAATTCACGCCATTGCTGACAAAGCTTAAAAAATTGAGATTTGAAGAAAAGAATGATGTACATCAGGAATGGGGCTTGGCCATTTAAATAGGCGAATGAAATTTGAAAATGAGAAGGGAAATGGAAAGAAAAATCAAAGAGTTAGTTAGAGCCATGTGCTCTGCTGCTCAAAAGAATGGAGAAGAGACACTGTTCTTCAACCGAACTATGGTTTTCATAACCTAATGGCTCTGGGCTATTGAAATGGGCTTAATTAAATGGGCTAAATTGAATGGACTAGGTAATCCTATACCAGGTTTAAATAGGGCTGAGAAAAAGAAAGCCCACTCAAAGGGTGAGGAAATAATAAGTAAGGATTTAAATTCAAGAAAATGATTTAATAATATTTATTTTTAAAAATATTATTTAAAAGTGAGAGGTGGAGTTACAAATCTCCCTACCTTGAAAAAAATTTTGTCCTCGAAATTCAGAAAATATTCCAAAATTGATTCACAAAACACCACGAAATATTTATTGAAAAAAATAGAATTTTTAAAATGCTAAAATACAATCAATTAAACAATCTAGGGTAGCGCTCTCGCATCTCGTCCTCACGCTCCCATGTGGACTCCCCGGGAGAGTGGTGTCTCCACATGATGCAGACAAGTGGAATAGTCTGGTTCCGCAGGCGCTTCTCCCTCCGATCAAGGATCTCCACTGGCTGCTCCTCGTTGGTCAAGCTCGGACCTACCTCTAGATCTGAGTAGTCCACCACATGGCTTGGATCTGGAATGTAGCGTCAAAGCTGGGACACGTGAAAAATGTCATGTACTTCCTCCAAGCTAGCTGGAAGCGCTAGTCGGTATGCCACTTTGCCAATCTGTGCAGTCACATCGAAAGGCCCGATGTACCTCGGACTAAGCTTTCCGCATCTGCCAAAACGAATAACACCTCTAGTCGGTGATATCTTCAGAAACACTCTATCTCCAACTGCGAACTCCAGTGGACGTCTGCTGCTGTCCGCCCAGTGCAACTCTGAGACGCTCCCTGATCAATCTGATCTTCTCAGCTGAGTCTACCACCATCTCTGGCCCAAGCAAAGCCCTCTCGCCAACGTCGTCCCAAGATAAAGGCGTGCGACATCTCCGCCCATACAGTGCCTCGAACGGGGTCATCTCGATGCTAGCCTGATAACTGTTGTTGTAGGCAAACTCTACTAGATGCAAGTGATCCTCCCACGAACCGTCAAAATCGAGTGCGCAAACTCGCAGCATGTCCTCCAGCGTCTAAATGGTCTTCTCGGACTGTCCGTCCGTCTGTGGATGATAAGCAGTGCTAAACTTCAACTGCGAACCCAAGCTCAGCTATAGACTCTTCTAGAAGTGTAATATGAAGCGGTTGTCCCTGTCTGAATGATGCTCATCGACACCCCGTGGATCCGCATAATCTGCCGTATGTAGAGGTCTGCAAGCTTCTCGGTCGACAGCCCAACCTTGAACGGAATGAAGTGAGCAGACCTCGTCAGTTTGTCCATGATAACCCAAATAGCATCCTTGCCATCGGGCATACGCGGTAAACCAGAGACGAAGTCCATGGTGATGTGTTCCCACTTCCATTTCAGAATAGGTAAAGGCTGGAGTAATCCCGCTGGTCTCTGGCGCTCCGCCTTGACTTGCTGGCACACAAGGCATCTTGAAACAAATCTAGCAACCTCTCGTTTCATCCCATACCACCAAACATACTCCTGCAGATCCTTATACATCTTGGTAGATCCAGGATGAATAGAATACTGCGACTGGTGGGCCTCCTGCATCACCTCCTCCCGCAAATCCTTGGGCACACACAACTGAGTTCCTTGGCGCCCCAGGAGCTCCCATTAGTGAGCTGAACGACATCATAGATAGTTGATGATATATATATATATATATATATATATATATATATATATATATATATATATATATATATATACACAATAACAAATTAATATAGATAATAAACATATAGATATCTACGTACAAATTAATATCTATATGTATATTATCAATATATTTTGTTATTATCAATAATATAATATAGATAATATCAAATTTACTAATATATTAAACCACACTAAAAGATAAACCAAATTAAATTAAACAAAACAAAACAAACTAAAAATCGAAATAATACGTAGGATAAAAAACCGGGCGCCAGTCACACTGGCGCTCAATTTTAGGATTTATGTTTAATCTATGGCGCTACTGACACTGGTGCTAGACTTTTTTTTTTACTTTTTTTGTTGTCTGGCTTCAATGTCACTAACGCCAAGATTTTTTTAATTTTTCTAATATCTGGCGCCAGTGAGACTGGCGCCAGATCCTCCTATTTGTAAATTCCTCTAAAATATCATGTTTTGTACAAATTGAGTAAAATTTATCATCTTGGATGAAATTGCCTGAGCACTTTTCCTAGAGAAACTCTATGACACATTAAAAGTTTAAAGCGATAAAATATTAATATAAGAATGTGTCGACATGATCAGATAAATTATTAAACAACTTTAAAATTCTCATGAAACACAACTTGTTTCATATTGAAAGAATTTTATAATTTAATATAATAAATTTACCTGATGTGAAGCATATGAGCGCAATTCCCTCTGTTGACCAAACAACATCAAGTTTGGCTATATTTTGTGAATGAATGCCTTCTAATCAGACTAATGCTTAAAACTACAAATTAAATAGAGCATTCTTATTACTGGAATTTAGGTATACAACAAAATACACGGATATATTTATAAAACTTGAGACAAATAATTAATCTGGTAGCACTTCACATTAATTTGAGTATCCTAGTTTATGTTGCATGGTCATGATTACGATACAAACGATATGAGCATGACATTTAGTTGGCATCTCTTGGAGCATTTTGGAATGTACTTGTCATGTGCAACACAAACAACAGTAGACACGACGCCAATTTTTGAAGTCTGTGTGCTTCAGCCATCTTCCATCATCATTATCATCTAAGACTTCCATACTACGGAGTCAAAGAATTATCAATAAATCTTACAAACCTCAGTAACAAGTTCTGTCTGAAATATCTAGAATGTTGTTCTATACCAAAATAAATCATGCGGCTAGTCTTTTTCTCTTTTCTGCTGCCTCTACTTCTTTATGTAATTTGAAATTCCAACGTTAATGATGTTTCAAATCTACAAACTATGTTGTACAAGAACCGATAGATAAGTTATTATGAACTATAGAAGTGGATGGTAGTCAGCAAACTAAATTAGAACATCCATCATTATGGCAACGGGGATTCGAGAGGTGACATGTTGTTGCCTAACGGCTGCAAATAACGACCTTGCATCAAATTTTGGTACAAAAACAAGGCAACCACCTGCCATTAACATGGCTATGCATGAAGAATTTCCGCCGGTGTGGCACAGAGGAGCTATATGGAGATACACACGCATATCCAAAAATAGTTTATGATAATTAATAGAAATGAAAAGTGTTGGTGTTTTGGCCTTTGGAACTAGAAAGATAGTCCCACATTGCTCACGAAAAAAAGTGAGTTTCTCAATATATAGCTCTGCTTGTGTTGAGATGTGCATATGAGGTGTAGTGGGGCACATAGGTTTCATGTGGGGGTGTTTTTCTAGTAGAAAAAAGGATTAACTCCTCAATTAGGCATTTATGCTTTTTGTCATTCTCATGAGATTATTCCCTTAGGAGCTAAGCCCTAGCGACTTGGGCTCAAGGATGCAAAGTGGCACTAGGCGCATGGGCACGGCACACGTGCGAGGGCTTGTACAGGTTGTGCACGGTTATACGTGCATACGGGGCTGCACGCTTGCATTGTTGCGGGCCTGCAGGGCTGTGCGCATGCGCAGTTTGGTAGTTGCGCACGCATGCGCAGTTTGGCAGTTGCGCACGCATGCGCATGGGGTGACGGGATGTTGCACGCATGTGTGCGGTTGGCGATTATTTAGGCTGATTGGATGATTTGAGTCTTCCCTACCCAGGAGCAGTACTAGATCATGTTCATGACTCGCACGACTCGAATCTCACATGCAAGCTCTCTAACTAACACAACTACTCATATATGATCCATCACACGAACCCCTTGTACCGGCCAAGTACAAGATGCATGCCAATACCAATGTAACACTCACTCCAAGTGTCGTTTCATGAGTCGTATCCAAGTCATAAAAATCATTGAAGAATAACTTCAACACGAGGAAGTCTACTAGCACGCTAGGTCACACACACCCTTACTACCAGTCATATATGCTATCATCGACTGCACCCAAGTCACACTTGGACGCTTTCCTAACACATATATCCTAACACACAATAACACGTCCATGTATAGCAGAAAATAAAATAAGATCACAGTGATACAGTTTCTTGCCTGGAATTGTCGCGAAGGAATAAAATACCGGTCCGACTTCAACCTCTGTAGTCACGGTCCTACGAACTCCTATAAATAATAATAATAATAACTAACATTAATAACGACACATCATTATTACTACCATATACCATATATTTATAATCAATAGGGTATACTAATCAATATACTAGTCATAATGTTCCTTCTAGGACTAACAAAATATCACAAAAATATATGTATAAAACATCCAGTATTAATTCTAAAATAAATCTTTAATATTCTGGAAATATAAATTATATAATTATTATTGCATAAAACCATTTAGAAACCAACTCATGACCAATCTTAGTATCAACATTGATGAATCAATGTTATTAGAATTTGTTTAACCATTAATAAAATAGCTTAATTATTCTAAAATAAATGGTAAATAATTATTTAAATTATCAAATATTAATGATCATGGGTCGAGGATCGATAATATGGAGCATTGGATGCATACAAAATTATTTGGGACTCACAAGATGGTAATGTTGATAGTTCGTTTTACGGAAGAATTTGTTCTTCAAATATGTGATGATTCAAGCATTAAAATAGAAAAAATATGAAAAAGTAATTGAAGAGGATTGTATATAATCAAATTATGGTCATTTTCATATATGATATCAATGGTAAAAGTTATTCTAACTAAATAAAAACCTCCATATAGCAAACAATGTCAGTTCTGGACACCCTTCGGTAAAATGGGTGCCCCGACCAATCTAGAAAGAAATTTGACATGAAATTTAATATGAAGGTAGTAAACACATATTAGAACCTAGAATTTTTATTTCACGAATTTTTGATGTCTAAAAGTGGAGAAAATGCTATCGTAATATGGCATACCTGCTGTGATGTTCTGGCAACAAGGTTCGGCTTGGCTTTGGCCGCTGCAGCAGCTTGTAGGGGCTGCTCTTGGTGATGGCCAACCTTGGGAAGGTATAGGTACATCTTGGGCACGTTGAAGATGAGGTGGTTGGGTTGAAGGTGGTCGGTAAGGGGGTCGAACAACAACAAGAAACGGGGACAGCAGTGACAACAGTTGGGGGTCAGGTTTTAAGGTTTGTAGGATGGGGTGGTCGGCAAGGTGGGGTGCTTTTATAGTGTTTTTATGGGGGTCGATCATGGGCTAATGCAAGGGGGCTTTGGGTAGAGTTTTGATAGGATTTGGTGTCCTAATGCAAGAGAGATTGATACATGAATCTAAAGGATTACAAATATAGGAACTAAGATTTATTGAGTTTACTTGTTGGAGTTTAACCCAATAACTACTCAAATAAATCTGAAATAAATATTTTGAAGGGCCCCTCTCTATGTGGGGATGACCTTAACAAGTTATCTAGGCTCAATAATAATTATCCGATTTGGAAATAGGCTTAAAAAGTCACATAAAGGGTCTTATGTGCCATTTGAATTTAAATAGCACATGGGGCCTCGATTGAGTGCGACACCCTAGGGTCTTATATTTAGAAGGGCCCCTCTCTATGTGGGGATGACCTTAACAAGTTATCTAGGCTCAATAATAATTACTCAATTGGGAAATAGGCTTAAAAAGTCACATAAAGGGTCTTATGTGCCATTTGAATTTACCTGGAATATGAGTCTTCAATTACAACGTGCAAAATGCATGCCGTAAATGAGCCTTCAATTACAACGCACAAAAATGCATGCCGTAAATGAGTCTTCATTAACGACGCATTAAAATGCATGTCGTAAATGATTCTTCAATTACAACACTAAAAAATGCATGCTGAAAATGAGTCTTCAATTACATCACACAAAAATGCATGCCGTAAATGAGTCATCATTAACAATACAAAAAAATGCACGCCGTAAATGAGCCTTCAATTACAACATGCAAAGATACATGCCGTAAATGAGTCTTCAATTATAACACGCAAAAATGCATGACGTAAATGAGTCTTCAATTATGGCGTGCATGTCAAACACGTCATAAAAAAGACAAAAAATAACTCTTTTACTGCACACATATTTGCACGTTGTAAAAAAGTGTCATCTACAACACGCAGTAACTGCGTGCCGTAAATTGGGCACCGTAAACATAATGATGTTATTGCGCGCAATCTGGATACTCACATGGTAAAAGTTATTATAAGAAAACTCCACAAAATGTAGATGATCCTCCCATGAACCTCTAAAGTCGAGCATGTACGCTCTTAGCATATCATCCAACGTCTGCATGGTACACTCTGACTGGCCATCCGTCTGCAGATGATATAATGTACTGAACGTCAACCTCATACCAAGACTCTCCTGTATGCTCCTCCAAAAATATGAAGCAAACCGCGAGTCTCTGTCGGACACAATGGTAACTGGCACTACATGTAGCCGTACGATTTGTTCATATATATTTCGGCTAACACCTTCGTAGATTGGCCCATTTTGAAAAAAAAGAAATGGGCTGCCTTTGGGAGTCGATCTACTATAACCCAAACTTCATTTTTTTCCACTTGGCTTCTCGAAAATCCTGTCACAAAATCCTTCGTAATATGCTCCCACTTTCACTCCGAAATGGATAATGGCTGGGACAATCCTGCTGAACTATGATGTTTATCCTTAACTTGCTGAAACACCAAACACTTCACTCTAAATCGAGCTATCTTTCACTTTAATCTAGCCACCAATAATACTGCTTTAGATCTTTGTACATCTTCGTTCCTCTTGGATGAATGGAATATGGCGAACTGTGTGCCTCAGTCATCAATTCATACAGAATCTCCCCATTTGGAACGTAGAGGCGATCCCCACACCTCAAGGTCCCATCCTCATGAATACGCAATTCGGTCTACATACCGGCCTCAGTCCTTTGTCGAAGTGTCTGAAATTTTGTATCCGTCGGCAGTGCGGCCTTGATCCTCTTGACCAATGACGACTACACTTGAAGATTCCTCAATTGGCCATCTACTCTTGGCAGTATAACTTATATCCCCATCTTCTTTAGATCCTCCAATAAGTGCGGTTGGTTAGTTAAGAAAAATGCCAAAGATCTCCTACTTTAAGCATCGACTACTACATTTGCCTTCCCCAGATGGTACTGTAAGTCAGTCTCGAAATCCTTCATCAATTCCAACCACCTTCTCTGCCTCATATTCAAGTCCTTCTGAGTGAAGGCGTACTTTAAACTCTTATTATTGGTAAAGATCTCCACTCGCTCTCCATATACATACTCTAAAGTTTCAAGACAAAGATCACTGCAGCAAGCTCCAAGTCATGAGTAGGATAGTTCTTCTCATATATCCTCAAGTGCCTAGAAGCATAAGCTACAACCTTCCCATGCTGCATTAATACACATCCCAATCCTTTTCCGAAAGCATCGTTATAGATCACAAACCCTCCGAGTCCAGATAGAATCGTCAAGATGGGTGCAGTGGTCAGGTGCTTCTTCAACTCTTCAAATGTCGTCTGACACTCCTCAGTCCACATGAACTCCTACTTCTTGTGGGTCAACTGAGTCATCATTTCTGTAATCCTTGCAAAGTTCTCTACAAACCTCTAGTAATACCCAAAAAATCTAAGAAAACTTCTTACCTCAGAGGCATTGGTCGGAATAGGCCATGTCTCTAATGCATATATCTTTGCTGGATCGACTGAAATGCCTTCTCCCGAGACAACATGCCCGAGGAAGAAAACATGGTCTAAAAATAAGTCACATTTACTCAATTTAGCATAGAGCCTCTCACTCCTCAGCATCTCCAAAACAATCTTCAAATGCTGCTCGTGCCCCTCCCGGCTCTTCGAGTAGACCAGAACGTCACCGATAAAACAACCACAAACTGATCCAAATATTGGTATAATACTCTGTTCATCAAATTCGTGAACATTGCTGGCATATTTGTCAATCCAAAAGGCATCACTAAGAACTCATAAGGACCATAACGAGTCCTGAAGCCCGTTCTTCGAAATATTTTCTCTGCGTACCTTCAATTGGTGATATCCCGACCTTAAATCAACCAACGAAAACACCATTGCTCTAGTCACCTGGTCGAACTAGTTACCAATCCAGGGTAGTGGGTACCTGTTCTTGATATTCAATGCGTTCCGTGTCCGGTAGTCGTTGCACATATGTACTGACCTATATTTCTTTGGCACAAATAACACTAGAGCCCCCCGTGGTAATGTAGTCGGTTGAATGAAGCCCTTGGTTTGCAACTCTTCTAGCTGAACCTTCATCTCGTCCAACTCCTTCTTCGCCAACCGGTACACATTAGAAGAAATCGGTGCTGCTCCTGACACTAACTCAATACTAAACTCCACTAGTTTATCAAGTGGTAGACCTGGCAAGTCCTTTGGGAATACATCCATGAACTCTTCAATAATAGGTGGCGGTGGTGCTACCTCCATAGACATGAAAACTTCAACTGCTTTCCCTACTCCCTTCTTGATGGTCCCTCGCATGAACTCAAACTCGGACGGTCCGGCGGTCTGAAGATAACACTCCCTCTATGATGATCTAACACAATATGGTACTGGCTTAACCAGTCCATTCCCAACACTATATCAAAATTCGGTAATGAAAATACCAAAAATCACGCTCTCAACTCTCTCCCACATACCACAACCGAACAAGTTCTATATGTAATAGTGGCCGGCAAAATACCTCCCCCCATAAGAATCATCCAAGTTTTAGGCAAGGGAAAGGTAGCTACTCTATGAATTGCTACAAAGCTTCTAGATATGAAAGACAAAGTGGCCCCCGAATCAAATAGTGTAGTGGCAGGTATAGACGCTACTAAGATAGTACCTGTAATCGCCACGCCCTCGGGTTCCTCTGCAACTGGTGTTAAAACATAATGTAACTCCACCTCTCACTTTTAAATAATATTTTTAAAAATAAATATTATTAAATCATTTCTTGAATTTAAATCCTTACTTATTATTTCCTCACCCTTTGAGTGGGCTTTCTTTTTTACAGCCCTATTTAAAGCTGGTATAGGATTACCTAGTCCATTTAATTTAGCCCATTTAGTTAAGCCCATTTCAATAGCCCATAGCCATTAGGTTATTAAAACCATAGTTCGGTTGGAGAATAGTATCTCTTCTCCATTCTTTTGAGCAGCAGAGCACATGGCTCTAACTAACTCTTTGATTTTTCCCTCCATTTCCCTTCTCATTTTCAAATTTCAGTCGCCTATTTAAACGGCCATGCCCCATTCCTGATGTACATTATTCTTTTTTTCAAATCACAATTTCTTAAGCTCTGTCAGCAATAGCGTGAATTGTAAAGGCTTCTTGAAATAGGATTACCTTGTGAGTACATAAATAGAATACGGTCGACTCTACACTTGCTCCTCAACACCATCCTGGGAAAATCGCCAGTACCTCCAGCAAAACCTTTATACTTCCTCCAGGTCAAGCTGCCGGCTGTGCTGCTTCTCCCTCCTCTTCCTGCCCACTTCTTCTCTCCCGACTCTACACTTGAGCTAGATATCATATGTGGCTGTGAAAGAGTGATCAAATAAGAAAAAGGGAAGTACGGAGGAGCAGATGGGTCCAGATCCATGGTAGAGGAGAGAAGAAGGAAGAAGCTTGATCAGAACGGAGGAATAGATGGATGGAAGAGAATTAGAAAGCATTGATCCTTCCTGTTTGTGCGTCTGTGTCCCTGTTATTTGTAGGCGTCCCCCTAGCGCGCCATGGGTGGTGGCACGTCACCCTCCCTTCCCATCCGACCACTACAACACGCCATCTCCAATATCGTTTCATTACTCCGATTACAATTTCAATAAACTTCTTACTTTTTTTATAATTTGAGTAAATTTCTTTACCCTATATGAAAATTTTTGTTGTCAGAGAGATGGCTCCCAAGACTCCCCGGGGTGGTGCTGCTAGTCGAGGAAGGGCCCGAGGCAAGGAACCCTTGGAGGTCGACACGGAGGAAGTCTCCGTCGTCAAACAAGAGCTGGTGACTGTTAATGAGGAGGTGTTACCATAGGTCAAGGTCAAGGAAGAACCGATGACCATCAGGGAAAAGATTGCTCCTAAGGTTGAAGTTAAGGATGAGCCACCGTCAGAGAGTAGTAGCATCGGGACTGACCCTCCTGTCCCCACAGAAGACCTCAACCAGATTGAGCTTTTGTATGCAAAGTGGCTGATAGAATGGTACATGCCTCAACGCAACTATGATCCCTGGCTGTGAGGATTCATCGTCTGACTTGCAGTCTTTGCTGAGGCCAAAGTCGATTTTTCTTTTTATTGAATATTGAATATTTGTGTTTAAATATTAAATATTTGTGTGTTTTGTGTGAACAATTTGAATGCTTAGGATATTTGTGTGTTGGAATTGTTTGTGTGTTTTGTATATTGGAATATTTGTGTGTTGGAATTGTTTGTGTGTTTTATTGAATATTGAATATTTGTGTTTTGTATATTGGAATTGTGTATATTGGAATTGCTTGGAATTATTTGTGTGTTTTGTATATTGGAATTGTGTATATTAGGAATGCCCAGTTTTATGCTATTTTTTTCAAAATATTCCAGATACCGACGGATTGGCGGCTACTTTCCGACGGACTATCCGTCGCTAACTGGGGGATTCCTAGTTAGCGATGGATGGGCGACTAAAATCGGACGGGCTATCCGTCGTCGAGGTCCTGGAATTGTGAAAGATATCCAGGAGCGTGTCGACGGAATATCCGTCGCTACTCTGCCGCTCATCCGACGAGGTTGCTGACGGATTAGCGACGGATTAGCGACATATCTTGCATATCAGAAACCCTCTGATACGCATTTAACGATGGTTTAGCGACGGATAGCACCGTCGCTAAATATTCCTACATTACAATTTTAGACAGTCGAAGTTGACAGAAAACTGTCGGCTAGTCGTCGCTAACTGTTTTGATGTTGCCAACGGTAATCAGTCGCTAAGTAGTCGCTAAGCGACGGACTAGCAACGGACTAGTTTTAGCGACGAGGTTATTCCTAACGGATTTTTTCAGCTCATATCCGTCGGTAATACGTCGGTAATTTCAATTAGCGACGAATAGGACCGTCGCTAAATCGTTGTATTTTAGTAGTGTATGTTCGTCGTCCATAGCCTTGCAAAACTTTAAGGCCCTCCTCCATCAGTCAGCAGCACATACTCACCCGGTGAGTATCTCATAGATGGTCGACGCTCTCTATCGCTCCTCCTTAATGAAACCACTGGTGCTGGATGTATATCAACAACCTCCTCCCCTTCAGAAACAACCTCCTCGGCATGCTCATCCTTCTGAAGGTTACCTTGACCACCATCAGCAGGGTGATGATCAAGGTTGGAAGCAACTCCATGTACTAGCTCCCCCATAACTGGATCCTGTGCGATGTTCTCTGGAAATTGTTCGAAGCAAAATGACTCTAACTCATGCAATTCTTCAGCCTCAGAAGGCATCTCGAAATCCTGAGTGTTGGTCAGGGTCTGATCCTCGACAAATACCACGTCCCTGCTTCTATAGAGCTTTCTTCCCATGGCATAAAGTATTTAGCCAAACTCATCCCGACCATAGCCGACAAAGACGCATCACCTCATCTTCGGCTCAAGTTTGGATCTCTCATCTTTCGGTACATACACGAAGGCCTTACAACCAAACACTCATAGTTGATTGTATAACGGCTCTTTGCCGTACCATACTTTATCAGGCACATCACCCTGCAAAGGAGTACTACGAGATAAATTAATAACATAAGCAGCTGTGTAAAGTGCCTCACCCCAATAGCTGTCCGATGAGTTTGCTTCTAATAGCAAACACCGTACCCTCACCATCAGCATCGTCCTGTCCATTCGCTCTGCTACACCATTGAGTTGAGGTGTCTTGGACGGAGTCTTCTGGTATCGTATCCCTTCACTACAAGAAAGAATTTCTTTTACAACGTTCTATCTACAACACTTACTATAAACGTTGTTAAATGGTGGGGTCTTCTACAACTTTTATAGTAAAAACGTTGTAAAATACATGTGCAAACAACATTTTATATTCAAAGGTTAAGGCTTCAACAATGGTCATTCACAAAAGTTGTGTATTATTGTCTTCAACAACATTTCATTAACATTGTGATATTTATTAATTTTGATAACATTTATTTTAAGTTGTCAAAGTTATTTATTTTGACAATGTATTTAAAATATTGTGAAAATGTCATGTTCAACAACGATTATCAAATATTGCAATTAGTTATATTTTATAATGTTTGTTTGATGTTGTAAAATTAGTTTGATTCTACCACTTTTTATAAACATTGTGTATGTCATATCATTTTACAATGTTTAATAAATATTGTAAAAGGATTATATTAACTTTTATAAAATGTTGTAAAAAGATGTGTATTTTACAACGTTTAGACAATGTTATAAATTTATATTTAGAATATTTATAGGATGCTAAATGTTGGTCTTATTAGGTCGATATCTCACTTGGTAGCATCTCAAGATTAAATGGATATGTCATGTGCAGAAACACATCCCTTCCACGGCTTCGAAAGACGATCAGAATATATTAATAGCTTCTTGCTCATTCTAATCTTTATTCTTGTAAAAAATCTAACTCCTTAACCTCTATTTTACTTTTTAAAATGCTGCTTTAGCTTGCATTATGACATATATTGAAATAATGAATCATTAAAAATATCTAACAACTATTCGAATTTCTAAAGTTTAATCATTGAGATAAATAAGTTTTCTTCATTTACATGCCTTTACAACTTACTATACTTTTACACCCTTGATGATTGGCTTTTTATTCAATTATATTTGCTGAATTGACTGGAAAAAAGACTCCCAACATTACAATCAGTTAGTATCGGTAGAGACGATATCAGATTAGGAAAAGCCAAAATATATCGGTATTAGTCGTACCGTATCGGTATCGGCCTACACTTGAAATTACAGGTTAAATGATTTCAAGTCTAAGATGGAGGGATGATCCCCACTTGACCAGCCTAAAGGTTGTCTTTTGATCTTTGGCAAACACTGATGTTCTTGATTGATATTCTCAACTTTCTTCTGACTATACTAAGTACCGACTGATGGCTCTTCGAAAAGCATGGGGACCAACCTATTTCAGAGGAATTATATAGAGGAAGCAGTATTAATGCCCCTAAAACTTGAAGTAGATTGGTGGATCATTTCCAAATTAATCCATGCAAAAAAAACTTCGTCTTTTTCAGGATACGTCTGTTAAAGAACATTTAATTTATGAGATGCTTGACATGTGTGAACTGATTACCATCGTACATATATTGTATATTTATGGTATAAACTTGTCTATTGGTTATCTTTGTTGATGGAATGCAGAAAATGTGCTCAAGTAATTCATAAAATTTATTCCTTTACATCTTTTCATACACCAGTTGTATAATTTTTTGGAACGCATAGGTCATTCTACATAGGAAAACTTTTGTAGGGCTTCTTCACAACCTTAAATCACAATGTTAACTTTTCAAACGGCAAAGTTATAAAGCT
This sequence comes from Iris pallida, assembly GCA_029216955.1. Taxonomy (NCBI): domain Eukaryota; kingdom Viridiplantae; phylum Streptophyta; class Magnoliopsida; order Asparagales; family Iridaceae; genus Iris; species Iris pallida. The sequence continues at coordinate 7,179,515 of JANAVB010016196.1, read as the reverse complement.
CTTCGACTGAGAGGATCAACTTAAGAAGGAAGTATGTGATACGAAAAAAAATAAAACATTATATTGATAAATATATTTTTATGTTTCTATTATAGTTGTTCCTGGATTCGATCCTAAATTGGTTCAAGAATTAAGTATTGATATTAGCAGACATACAAGTTACTATGAAAATATCTTACTCCCTATGAAGTGTATACAATGATTAGTGATTTCAATCCTATCAGTTTGCTCAATTTCATTTTTAGTCCCTGTTAAGATCTTACAAGTGAATCAACTGAATTATATCATGAATTTATTTAGATTGTTTTAAATAGATAGAGATTTAAATTATATTAGAATATTTTAAAATATGCTATGAATATTATCTTATTATGGTTTATTATAAATATATATATAATTTGAATCTTTGATATGTATTTAATTAGATAATACCATTTAATAGTTTAAATATAACTTAAGACTTGAATATATTTTAGAATTAGTTATTTGTTTAAATTAAATTTTATGTTTTTTATCAGCTAAGCGAGAAGATAAAGTATATTATAGTTAAATTTTTTTTAATTTGTATATATTAATTATTGATAATATATTAATACAATTTATTTTTGAGTCTTTTCGACATATTATAGTATATAAATCTTATATGCTAGATTATTTTTTAATTTATATATATTAACTATAATTAATATATTACAACTTATTTTTGAGCAATTTCTAAGTAGTATTATAATATAATTATTTATGTATCAATAGGAATCCAAATTTAAATCCAAATCCAAATCCAAATCCAAATTCAAAATGGAACCCTTCCAATCTTATATTATGTACAACCCTTGTGAGATTTATTAGGAAATTGACAAAGTCAACTCTTGAGCAAATCTTATATAACCTCCCTCTCCCTACATACCTCCACCCTAATTATTTCAACGCGGTTCCATCCGTTCCCTTCCCCTTACCCCAAAATCCTCAAATTTTCAATCGCACACCCCTTATTCCCCGCCCTCCAATTTTTTTTTCAACTCAGGTTCTCTTTCTCCCGCGCGTAACTTTTCCCCCTTCCCTATCCAACTTTTTTTCATTCGCCCGCCGTTTTTCTCCCACGCATATATGCCGTGCCCTATTTCTCCCCCTCACATCTTTTTTTCCCTCCTACTGGATTACAGGTAACTTGTCTTATTGATTATGTATTCTTTTTATTTAGGGTTTTATGGTGATTTTCAATTTGTGATAAATTATTTAGATTTTTACAAGTGATTTTTTTTTTGTTTCTACAGGCCTAGAAATCCATGCCTACAGTAGCTTTCATATTTGGGTAAGTTATATTTTTAATTTTGAACTTTCATTCAGTGCAGTAGCTTTCATATTTGTACCTTTTCTATGCAAGTTTTTGTATTTTATAGTTTCTTATAGTACATTAGGAGATGCTAAGTCATACTGTTTATAGTTTGGGTATAGTTTTTTTTATTGGTGTTTGTGCCATTTTCCAAAAACTTTTATTTTTATAAACTTGGTGTAATTTTTAATGAGATTGCTATGGTTTTTATTTTATTTTTATTTTTGGTTGCAGTAGATTTAATTATTGCTGCTCTTTATGTGCATGTTTTATTTTTATTGCTTTGCATAGATTTTAGTTTTTATTGATTTCCAACACATACTGTCTAATTTTGATAAAAATGAAAGTTGCGCGCCTATGATTACCAAGACAGCTAAATTGGCTGAACAAAAAATTAATATATTTTCCTATGAGAATATGGGTTTTAGCACACTTGTTCTGGAATCGTTTACTAGATTTTTATTCTCAGGTATCATAACCTAGTTATTAATTATTTGAACCACATACTGTTATTCCGGGGCTTGATCAAAGATAGAAAAACAGATACAATCGAGATCTGAGATGTCACACAAAAACTTTACAGTGATCAAACTCAAGATCTACGATGGTATAATAAATCAAATAGCCAAATTACAATCTGAAGAAGGAAAAAAGAGAAGAGAAGATCTCTCGTTCTTCCTTGCAAGCGTGTTGCAATTGGGACAGAACGAGTTGCAATAAAACTAGAGAGAGATGAGAAGAAGAACAATGCTGGGGTGTCAAAACACCGTTGCTCAAAACAAGATTCTCCCCACACGATCTGCTTCCAGGAACCAGCAAGTTGAAAAACTTGTGGAACGCTCGAAGTCACCTCTGTTCAGACTCCTCGGATGGACTTGCAATGGCGGCAGCAACTCTCTCTCTCTCTCTCTCTTTCTCCTTTTCTAACTTGTAATTTTCGTAGTAACCACAAAGGAGGCCAGAAGAGAGTATTTATAGAGAGAGGGTGGAGACCCTAGCCGCCTCTTCAGTTATGGAAAGATTGAATCAAATCCCAAAAGATAGCAACGAGATTTAATTCAAATCCCACGAAATTAATTCAAATCCCACAAAGATAGGATCTGAATTAATTCAAATCCCACAAAGATAGAATCTGATTTAATCGCATTGATTTAGCCTTTCCATAACTGATTTGTAATCTGCACAGTCAGCGGATCCCTCCATGCGGCAGCAGCAGCAGCCTGGCCGTATGAGCCTAATGGTCGTATGGACCGCATGAGCTGCATGGGCCGTATGGACCGCATGGGCCGCATGGACCGCATGTGCCGCATGAGCCGCATGAGCCGCATGGCCGCATGAGCCGCATGAGCCGCATGGCCGCATGAGGCCGCATATGAGCCGCATGCCGCATAAGACCGCATGGCCGCATAAAGACCGCATGACTGCTGACGTGCTAAGTGCAAAGTACGCCAACAAAATGCCACATTACGCCTCATGAGCCCATGAGCCCGAGTCCGAGTCCGAGTCCGAGTCCGAGTCCAAGTCGCTAAGCCCCTTTGGGGCTTAGCTCCAAATGGAATTAATCCAAGAGAATGACAAAAGCATTAATGCTTAATCCTTGGAGCCTTATTCTTACCTCCTTGTAAAATCACCCACATGGTTCCCTCCTTAGGGTCACCACCCCATGTACATCTCTCAACAACACACCCAAGTATATATGTTGAGATAACTCATGGTGCATTTCCGATGTGGGACTAAAATTTACAAGGCATGTTGAGAGCAAGCTCTCTCCATGTAAAGAAAGCACCAACAATCCCCCACATATCACAACATATATATGTGTCCAGGGTAAGCGTTCCCCACAGTAACTGTCCATTTTGCATTAGGATAGATGTCGCTGACGACTTGAATCTTCCCGCATGGGTTAAATAACAATGTGATACAAGAATGGACTACGCCTTGAATTCTGCACCACAATTGTAATTCTCCCCACTCATAAAGTGTAGTTACGTGTGCTTCTGGCTGCACATTAAAGGCCCTGTGCCAGCCTGGTTTTAGTGTATAATTTTGGGCGTCTACAAGTTTACCCTCAAGAGACGGCCTGATATCTCTTTCCATACACTATAGGTGAGTTCTTTATTAAAGAGATATGGCATGAAGCCTTGCGCTTCCTTGCGGTGCTACGCCGCTATGACATGGCCTGAAGCCGAGGCATTACCCCTACCTGGGAACCTCATCGTAGTGTCATACTACTGTAGCATGAGGTCACAAGCCTCTTTGTAGTGCCAAACTACCCAGCATGAAGCCTAAGGCTTCCTTGCGGTGTTACGCCGTAACGACATGGCTTGCAATGCCGAGACTTTACCCCTACCTGGGTACCTCATCGTGGTGTCGTGCCACTGTAACATGGGGCCATCCTACCCTTTGTAGTGTTGTCTACAACTCTTTAATTATGTCATACAACATTAGGCTACCTGCCCATTTGCGGTGCTACGCCGCTGTGACTTGGCTTGCAAAGCCGAGGCATTACCCCTACCTGGGAACCTCATGGTGGAGTCACCCCACTGTAGCATGGAGTTTCACTCCTTGTAGTGCTGCTCTACCGTGCTTCCTGTAAAGCACACCAGGCATTCACTCTACCTGAGAACTCATTAAGGCGTTTAAGCCAACCTTTCACAGGATCAGTTTTTTTGTAGAAAAATACATAGTAGACAACAGTGGTTATGGGTCCGTATCCCTTTCATGTTCCAGAGAACAAGTATCCACTGCTACCTGATAGTTTCCCAGTCAGTGAACCTCCTTTGAACCAAAAGTTAGATGCCTAGTAGATTTCTCTTTGAACTAATAGCATAAAACTTTATGGTAGGATTACAAAGACACACTATCCGAATGCCTTCAAGCCCATTTTACAAGCTGTGTCATCGACCAACTGGCTCTTGAGACCTTTCGTGAACGGATCTGCCAGGTTCTCCTGACTCCGAACAACAATCACTGCAATTATACCTCTTTTGATAAGATCGTGTACTGCCCTGTGCTTCAACCGCACAGTCCTCTTCTTCCCGTTGAAGAGGTCATTTGATGCCACCGTCGCAGTCGCCTGGTTGTCACAGTATATCGGTATCGTCGGTATTTGAGCCCCAACCACTGGAAGATCATACATGAGCTTCCGAAGCCATTCTGCTTCATCTGCTGCAGTTTCGAGTGCATAGAATTCAGATTCCATGGAGGAACGAGAGAGTATAGTCTGCTTCTTCGACTTCCACGATATAGCAGCTCCACCCAAGGAAAAGACATATCTACCTGTGGATCTCTCGCTTTCTACTTCTGAACACCAGCTAGCATCACTGAAGCCTTCCACTACTGTCGGATACCCGTTGTAGTGCAGTGCATATGTCTGAGTTTTCTTGAGATATCTCATCACCCGCTTTACAGCTTTCCAGTGCTCAACCCCTGGGTTGCTTGTGAACCGACTAAGCATTCCCACGGCGAAAGCTATGTCAGGCCTTGTGGCAGTGGTTGCGTACATCAAACTTCCGATAACGCTAGAATACTCCAGCTGCCTGACGCTTTCCCTTGAATTTGGCTTCAGCTTCTGATCACACCTGTATGGCGTATCGATCCCTGGAAGATCCTTATACCCATAGCGTGTGAGCATCTTCTCAATGTAGTGAGATTGTGATAGCGCTACTCCAGTGTCTGTCCGGATGATCTTTATGCCCAAGATGACATCTGCATCCTCCAAGTCCTTCATACTGAACTTGGTTGAGAGGAACTTCTTTGTCTCTGTGACACAGCCTATATCCGTACCTAGGATTAGCATGTCGTCCACGTACAGACAAACGATGACTCCTCTTCCATCAGCGAACTTTGTGTAAACACATTTGTCCATCTCGCTGACTCTGTAGCCGTTTGACCTAATAACTTTGTCAAACTTCTCATGCCACATCTTGGGAGCTTGCTTCAAACCATACAATGATTTCACCAACTTGCAGACTTTGTCTTCAAGACCTTTGACGACAAATCCATCTGGCTGTTGCATATAAATCTCTTCGGTCAGCTTTCCATTCAGGAATGCAGTCTTTACATCCATCTGATGTATCACCAACTTATGTATAGCTGCAAGAGCGATTAACATCCTGATGGTGGTCATCCGGGCTACTGGAGCGTACGTGTCAAAGTAGTCTATCCCCTGTTTCTGAGAAAATCCCTTGGCTACCAGCCTGGCCTTGAACTTGTCAATAGTTCCATCTGCCTTCATCTTCTTCTTGAAGATCCATTTACATCCGATGGGCTTTTCTCCTTCAGGTAGATCTACCAACACCCATGTGTTATTGGAGGTGATAGAGTCAAACTCGTCATTCACGGCCTCCTTCCAGAAGGTAGCATCTCTGGTCTTCATCGCCTCATCATAGGTAAGCGGATCTGCTTCCACATGATAGGTGACAAAGTCATCTCCGAAGTCTTTCGGTCTCCTCGCTCGCTTAGTTGACGGCTCTACGAGTTCTGGTACAAGAGTTATTTCATCAACAACAGCTTCTTCTTGGACTACTGGCTCATATGAGATTTCAGTCTCATTTGCACCTACATCATTTTCCGGAATGTCCGAAAGAACAATGTTTTTGTCTTTTGCGAACTTGTCTTCAAAGTATTCAGCATCGCGAGATTCGATGATATGATTTGACTCAATATCAAGAAATCTCCGAGCATCACTCTTCTCGGCATACCCCAAGAAGATCGCCTTCGTAGTCCTTGTTCCTAGCTTCTGAATCTTCAGATCTGGGAGTTTTACATACGCCAGACACCCCCACACTCGAATGACATTCAAGTTTGGTCTGACTTTGAACCAGAGTTCATGAGGAGTTACGTCCGAAGTTGCATGTGGCACTCTATTTAGAATAAAAGTGGCCGTCAATGCAGCTTCTCCCCAGTAGCATTTAGGAAGACCCGCGGTTAGCAGCATAGAGTTCATCATTTCTGTCAACGTTCTGTTCTTCCTTTCCGCTACTCCGTTGGATTGAGGAGAATATGGAGCAGTAGTCTCGCATATGATTCCATGTTCTTTGCAGAACGATACGAATTCATGAGACCTGTACTCCCCACCTCGATCACTTCTTAACCTCTTGAGTTGTTGTCCAGTCTGCCGTTCAGCTTCGGCCCTGAACTCTCTGAACTTCTCGAAGGCTTCGTCTTTAGACTTGAGCAAGTAGACGAACGCGTATTTTGAGAAGTCGTCGATGAAGGTTATGAAATACTTTATTCCGACCTTCGTGGAGAAATGTTTGAAGTCACAGATATCGGAGTGCAGCAACTCCAGAAGATCTGTACTTCGATTGACCCGATAAAAGGGTTTTCTTGTGATCTTCGTCTGAGCACACACCTCACACTTCTCTACCTTACCCCCACATTTGGAGATAAGTCCTAGACTAGACATTTTGTTAATTCTTTTACAATGAACATGTCCTAGTCTATTATGCCACAACTCAAGAGAATAATCAGAAAATGCAACTGCATTAATGTCTTCAAACTGGTTAACAAGCTGAATTTTAAACATTCCTTCGGTTTGATAAGCCTTTTCGAAGTATGTTCCTTTCTTGGACATCACCATCTGACCAGCATTGATGTCCATCCTCAAGCCTGCGTTGCAGAGCAGGCTCCCAGAGATCAGGTTCTTGGCAATCGTCGGAACATGCTTCACACCTTGAAGCGTCAGAGTGTTCCCAGAAGTGAGTTTCAGTTCCACGGTCCTGATCCCCAGAACTTCAGCTTGGGCCTGGTTCGCCATGACAACCTTCTCAGATATCGGCTGGTACGTGACGAACCATTCCTTGCCTGAACAGACATGGCAAGTCGCTCCAGTGTCTATCCACCGGTCAGAGTCAACCCCCACAGTTGTGACCTGTCCGATCATAGCAACAATGTTAGAAACCAATGAAACCTTATTAGGCTCACCTTTCTCTGATTGTTTAGGCTTAGATCTGCATTCACTCTTGTAGTGGCCTTTCTTGCCACAATTATAACAAGTCATGTGGGACTTAGTCTTTTGTTGCTTGAAAGAAGGACCCTTCACTTTTAGATTAGTGAAGTCCTTCTTCTTGGGATGAGAAGCCGTCTGCTTCCCCTTGGGATCTCTCGTCTGCACAAGATTGGCTTTAGCCAATTGTTTGGACAGAGTGTCCACCTTCTGTTGGGAACGCATCTCGTCCTCAACATGGATCTCTTGAAGTAGATCTCCCAAGCTAATGTCTAGCTTCTTTCTGTGCATCTTTGCATAGAAGGTACTCCATCCAGCAGAAAGTTTTGAGACGATCCCTCCGACGACAAACTTATCGGAAAGGGGCATCTCTTCGTCTTCAAGTTTCTGACGCAGCTTCAAAAATTCCTTCACCTGTGGCAGCATGGACTTTTCGTCCTCAAAGAGCAATTTGTGATATTTTTCAACCACAAACATTTTGCTCCTGTTCTTGTCTTCTTCATACAGATTTTCTACAGACTCCCATATGTCTCTGGCAAGTTTCTTCTTCGAGTAGGATTCTGCCAGGGAGTCTTCCATAGCATTCAGGATGAGAAGCCTGCAGATGCTATTTTCCCTTCTCCACTTGGCCTGGAGTTTGGTAGCCGCGTTGATGGTGGCAGTAGATCCAGTGTCTGGAACAGAGGGTTCTTCCTCCAACAGAACATGATCAACGTCTTTTAGTTGAAGAGTTAGATACACCTTTCTCTTCCAGACTTGATAGTACTCTCCATCGAACTTTTCCAACTTGCAGAAGTCCGATTGGAGGAGCGAAGCATTAATGTTTTCCATCTATACGGATCTTGCTTTGAGATTGTTATTCCGGGGCTTGATCAAAGATGGAAAAACAGATGCAATCGAGATCTGAGATGTCACACAAAAACTTTACAGTGATCAAACTCAAGATCTACGATGGTACAATAAATCAAATAGCCAAATTATAATCTGAAGAAGGAAAAAAGAGAAGAGAGGATCTCTCGTTCTTTCTTGCAAACATGTTACAATTGGGACAGAACGAGTTACAATAAAACTAGAGAGAGATGAGAAGAAGAACAATGCTGGGGTGTCAAAACACCGTTGCTCAAAGCAAGATTCGCCCCACACGATCTGCTTCCAGGAACCAGCAAGTTGAAGAACTTGTGGAACGCTCGAAGTCACCTCTGTTCAGACTCCTCGGATGGACTTGCAATGGCGGCAGCAACTCTCTCTCTCTTTCTCCTTTTCTAACTTGTAATTTTCGTAGTAACCACAAAGGAGGCCAGAAGAGAGTATTTATAGAGAGAGGGTGGAAACCCTAGCCGCCTCTTCAGTTATGGAAATATTGAATCAAATCCCAAAAGATAGCAACGAGATTTAATTCAAATCCCATGAAATTAATTCAAATCCCACAAAGATAGAATCTGAATTAATTCAAATCCCACAAAGATAGAATCTGATTTAATCGCATTGATTCAGCCTTTTCATAACTGATTTGTAATATGCACAGTCAGCGGATCCCTCCATGCGGCAGCAGCAGCAGCTTGGCCGCATGAGCCTAATGGCCGCATGGACCGCATGAGCCGTATGAGCCGCATGGACCGCATGTGCCGCTAAGTGCAAAGTGCGCCAACAAAACGCCACATTACGCCTCATGAGCCCATGAGCCCGAGTCCGAGTCCGAGTCGCTAAGCCCCTTTGGGGCTTAGCTCCAAATGGAATTAATCCAAGAGAATGACAAAAGCATTAATGCTTAATCCTTGGAGCCTTATTCTTACCTCCTTGTAAAATCACCCACATGGTTCCCTCCTTAGGGTCACCACCCCATGTGCATCTCTCAACAACACACCCAAGTATATATGTTGAGATAACTCATGGTGCATTTCCGATGTGGGACTAAAATTTACAAGGCATGTTGAGAGCAAGCTCTCTCCATGTAAAGAAAGCACCAACATATCCCTAGTTATGATGGTTCCAGTTATGTTTGGTATCTTGATTTTCTATGTTTTATATATTTTGAACCTTTATTTGGTATCTTGATGCCTTCATCTGGATCATCCTTGTCCCAGTCTCCATCTCATTCTGATAAGTTGGGTTCTTCAGATTGCTCAACATCTTCTCCTTCTGAACTCTTCTCTTCTTTTAGCCTATCCAAATTTGCAATCACCTGCAAGAGAATACATTAATTGACTGAAAGGCTGGGACACTCAACATATACACTTCTTTTGAAGAAACTTATGTCAGTTTACACTACACCATAATAGGCGATCTCTCACAGTTATTACTGTGACAAATATTTTTCGTCATGGTAATAACCGTGACGATTTGGGTGTGGTAAATATTTTTACGATAAAAACCGTGAGAAAGTATATTTTTTGTCATGGAAATAACCGTTAGGAAAATATAATTTGTCACAGTTATTACCGTGAAGAATTTATCATTCGTCACGGTTATTAATGTTATGAAATTTTTTTGTCACAGTTATGTATTTTTGTACCACTATTGTCTACTATAACCGTTATAATTACAATTTTTTTATAAAAAATATACTTCGAACCACAAACCTGCATTCAACTCGTAACTAAACCACAAACAACATATCAATTTCATAACATTTCAATGTCACAACCCATCATTGAGTCACTAATTAATTCTCTGAATCTTTCAATAAGAAGCTTGTTAGGACAAACAGAGCACATAATTCTTCAAGTTACTATAAGTACATAATAATGTGGTTTTAAAAACAAGTACAGTGTAAAGTAACAAAGTTGGTACAAACTTCAGAAGCTACCGGAAAGTAACCACCACAAATCCAATCAATTGATTGCTTCTACTTCAAAATTCTCAGAATAAGCAATGGCCCTTGATTTCTCTCTTACTGCACGCCAAATAACCATAGGCTCCCAGCATTTGAATCTATGGATTCCCGTAATGCGATCTGAGCAGGCTCTAAAATCATTTTGGTCATTGTCAGTGTCCGCAAAACTGCTACCACCTCGTTCATGCCTTTATGGATGTTGGAATTTCCTGATATTGCAGTAGCTTCAATAATTGATGTGTACTTGTTTCTTTTTGAAACATCAATCTCTAGAGGCCACAACCCTGTTGAGGAAGGAGCACCGTGCCAAACCTGAGATAATTGTAGGCTGCATGTAGTGAGGTGCCCTCCGACCATTACCCGTTTGAGATAGCCAAGGCCTGATACCATTCTTCGTAGATTGTAAATTTTTCCCGATACATATGAAACAAATTAAATAAGTTAATCCAAGTCTACTAAAAATTATGACAACTTTCATATCAATCAAGCTTAGCTTGAAAACTACAAGTCCAGAATGTTCTTGAAAACTACACTATGAGATTGACAACATAGCTATAAAATTACAAATTCACTATGATAATGAGGTTGACAGGGAATCGAGTCTTCTTTTGAGTATAAAAGCACTAGTGTTTTTTAAGTGCAAGAACATCACAAGAACAACAATATCATTCCGGGGTTGGAAATAGTTTATCCTCATTCATGTAAGATGCAAATTATAAATAATAATACAAAAGACAGTAGTAAAATATATAAGTAAGAAGAAAAAAGAAGAAACTTAAACTAATAAATTAATACCTGTGCTTTGGGGCATATATGGCCAACTACATATCCATGTGATCCACTATAAAATCTACCATCAGTTAGAAGGGCACATTCCTAAATCATTTCAATAAAAATTAGACATAAAAATTGACATGGCGAGCAAATTCAGCCAAATACATTAATAGCTACCTTTTAACATGTCCAAAAAAAAGATTTATGACTATTATATTTGAAGAAACCACGTTGGATATTTCTCCAAGCTAACAGGCTTTTAGACTTCCAATAAAGACTTATGTTCAGCTATAATATTTGAGAACCCATTACATTTGATAATTGATCTCTACATCATAAAAGCACATAAGAAAAATCTAAAAATTTTGATTTCTTGTAATTTTTACTAAGTGAATCATATACCTGACAAAGTATACATGAAAAAACACAAAAAACCAATTTTGTAATTAAATCAGATCATATAAAATCTTCAATTTGTTCAACTAATTTTACGAAGTGAATCTTATACCTGACAAAGTGTACAAAGGCTGAAGCGCAAGATTTATAGTGACACGAAAAGAACCCATGTCGGCCCTAAGTTATGTTCAGGTACTATGTGCAGATGCACATATCTGGTACATGGGAATCAAATATTGTTCATATATTAAGATAGCCTATAAATGCAAACCAAAATCTGTGTTACTCTTTTTTTACCCTTTCTCAAGATAAAAGAGGAGGTAAAATAATTTGACATATATAGTTTGGTTTCTGTACCTAGGATAGAATGCGGTAGGTGGTACCTCTCTAAAGCTCGATCCACTTCATGCTCTGTCCCCGATAAATCAGATCATTCTTGGTATATATACCGAATATGGTATATATACCCAAAGAAATAATGGCTCGACTTGTGAATTGTTGTATACTATAAATTGAAACAAAAACAACAATGTAGATTCCCATAAAGATAATTGGCTTGAAAGAGCAGGTAGTCACATAGTTTAATTACCAGTATCATGATTGTTGAGGATGATATCCTCACCAAATTTGGATTGAGTCCATAGTTTAATTACCTACTAATTGAGACGTGTATCTATCAGAAAGTTAATATTGATGCAACCGTCATATATTTTGACATTTTAATTGATTTTATCTGTAGTCAGTAGAAGTCTTGAAATAAATTGCCAATCAGTACCTTGACTTCAAATTATGAAACCACTGAAAAGTTTAAAGGAAATACATAAGTGCTCACCAAGTAAACCCACAAGCATGCAGGTCCCACTGGAAAATCACATAGATACAACTCCACAAAACAAAAATATGCCATCTGAACCAAGGAAAGGGCTGATAAACAACACATCTTAGGTTCAAATAAATATGATATAGCAAGTAACCTTGTGTTTCAACTACTAAGCATGTTGCTTACCGAAAGCATGTTGCTTTACCAAGTTATTGAGGACTGTATCAGGAAGAAGAAACACAACATTACATTAGCTAGCTCTTGTGTGATAGAAAATGGAAGTATTAGTTGATAAACCTAAACATTTTAGGTTCCATCAATAAGACAATAAAATAAATAAGACACTAAAAACTGAAATAGAACTTTTATGAAATAGAAATAGAAGTTTTGTCGGTAGATCATTCCCATTTTTAGTTTGACTCGCGTTCTCCCTATCTGCTATATCTCGACCTACATATCTCCTTTTGACTTGATCTAAGTTTTCATATAAATTACATTTACAGGGCTTCATTTCATGTATTTATATTTATACAATTGTCATACTTGCATACTTCTTTCCGGTAGTTTTGATCCACCTACTGTTGAATGGATTTTAACTCAAAATGCAACATAAGAAAAGAATCTACATTATAAGCTTAGTTAGGGCAACACTTACATTTTTTACCATATTATTTTCTACTAGAATGCATATGGATGAGCTGAAGCATTTAGATAGTCATCTCGTCACAAATGAACTCCAGATTTGGAATAAACACTCGGTTACATTTCCTGATTGGTTCCAAGAAAAGGTAATGATTATATGATTTTTTTATTAGTACAATATAAAATTGCAACACATATACAGAATTTAAGCTTTGGAATAAACACTCACTTACATTTACTGATTATTATAACTAATGTCAAACAAATTTACAGGTTCAAGGAAAAATTAGCACAGGAAAGCCTATATCTGATACGATAAAGTGGTTATCATATGGGCCTGTAAAGCAAGCAATTACTTATACTGGATATGTTATCAATGGGCGTCGGTTTCATACCAAAGATGTCCAAAGGGCAACACAAAATAGTGGTGTTTCGATTGAAGCAAACAGTGTGAACGATTCCAATAATAGTATATAAGCTTCTAAGGCTTACTATGGTGTGCTAAGTGAAATTATTGTGTTGGACTACAATATTCTCCAAATTTTGGTGTTTAAATGTGATTGGGCTAGTATTGATCGTGGCATAAAGGTTGAAGATGGTTTTATATTAGTTAATCTCCACCAATATCAAAATCAATTTCAAAGTGATCCTTTTATTCTAGCTTCTCAGGCTAAGCAAGTTTTCTACTCAAGAGAGTCTGATTCATCTAACTGGTATGTTGTGTTGAAAGCACCACCTAGAGGTTTCCATGAATTAGAATCATTTGACGAGAATACTGAAATAAGCTCTCAACTGTTGGATGTATCGAAGCTCAATGAAGATATGGACGATGAAGATGATAGCTTTGAAAGAAGGGATTATGAAGGCATTTTACTATAGTAGTGATTACTTATGTTTGCTTTGGAATTCTTTTTGCGTTGTTTGTTTTAGTTGTTATGGATGCAGTACTTTGGTTGTTTTAGTTGATCTTTCTATTTGTATTTTAATTCTTGTTATGTGTCAGACTATGAATCGACTATGGATATTAATTTAATTTCATATTTATTGAATCTAATTGTATACGTTAGTTCCTTTTTGTCTCTTTCAGCAGTTGGAACAATCGGTAACTGAAATTTAGGAGTGCCAACGCCAAATGAAGGTAATAAAAGTTATAATTTTTATTATCATAAAATTACTTTGTTTAGATTTTACTTTGTCTAAAGATTTGTACAAAAATGTATTATATTTTCAGAATTCAAATAGGTTGCCGAAGCGATCCTCTAAAAGATTACAATCTGTGAATACTGGAGCCAATGGGCGTGATAATCTGATTGTATGGGTCTTTCTTCATTGCATTATTTGGACACAAAATCAAGAATGTAGAATTTAGTTAAATTTTTTTACTTTGTATACAGATTTTCAACTTAAATTATATTTCAAAAGGATAAAAGGACGGGAATATGGACAAGACAATCACCACCATCGCTTATGCTTTCTATTGCAGATCCTCAACACGATGATGATAATATCCAAGACATGGGTTTAGATGATCCAACTTTGCCTGATGCAGACCCTTTAGTAAATGGTTCTCAGAACAATCACGAATATGAAGAAAATTCAACTCAAAACAATAATGAACCTGAAGGAAATTCTACTCAGAATAATGGCGAAAATCCTAAACCTAAAAGGATTAAATGTAGCAAAACACAACTGAAAGGTTTTGGGGTTCAAGATACTCATCGTGCAGCTGTAGCAGTAGAATTCAATGAAAAGGGACAACCTATCTGTGACAGTTCTGTTACCTTATCCTCTTTCATAGGTGCCTTAGTCCGTGATAAGGTTCCGATACTCTTTGACGATTGGAGAAAAGTTCCGACGGATCATAAAGACAACCTCTGGACACTTGTGCTGGTAAGTTGCCCATTAAATATATCTGATTCAAATACTAGTTGTCAATGCATTTTTATATCTAAATATATTATAAATGATAAGCATTACAGTTGAGATACAATTTGGATGAAACACAAAAGGATTACGTATTGCAAAAGATGGCAACCTCCTAGCGAGAGTATAGATCCCGTGTAGGCAATGGAGGGATAGAATCTCTTACGCTAGAAGATGAAGAAAAGGCGGCAAGTCTTGTTGGGTTAAAGCCTATGAACTTATCTGATCACCAATGGAGCGAATTCATAAAAAAAAAGAACTTCTCCAAAGTTTCAAGTAGGTTAAAAAGTCTAATGATTAATAATATAATACAACTAATTTTATGCTTCTTGTTCCTATTTTTTTCAACTTGCTATTGCTTTACTCTTTGACATAGACTAAAAGTGTCATGATGAAGGAAGTAAGGAAACATCATACACAACCACACACGATGAGTCGGAGAGGCTATGCACGATTGGCGGTTAAATTGGTAAAAATTCATTCTAGTATTTCTGCAATTAGGTTATATGGATAGCCACATTTGTTCGAAGTATGCTAATTTATTATAATTGGTAGATGAAAGAAAAACCGGATCAGGAAGTAACTAGAGTCCTATTGTGGACCGAAGGACATTTGAACAAGGATCGAGAACAGACAAATAAAGCTGTCGAAGCATCAATGGTAAGAAAAACATAATTATTATATGTATATTCTTATTATCTTCCTCAGTTAACATTAAATATTTTTCATATTGATTTTCCAAAATAAAATTAAAGATTTCAATGAATCACGAACTAAGTCCACAGAAACATCAATGAAACATGATGCTTTTTCACATGTTTTGGGTGAAGATCGACCTGGTAGAGTAAAAGGACTAGGATTTGGAGTTACACTTTCCAAGCTAAAAGCCTAAGCACATACTAATAAGGTGGTGCTTTCACTTGAATAAAAAATGAGAAAAATGGAGGCTATAATAGATATGTTTTTGGAGGTAGGAACTTGGGTTTTGTTTTCAACATTAACATAATTTAGTAGATTTTGTGAACTAATTGCATATGCTTATTGTAATTATGATAGGAAAATCATCGCTCACTTGGTAATGCACGTTCACCCGACGTTGATACTCCCAGGGTAAATCACCAAGTTGGTTTTTGTTGTCTATTAATCGATCATTGGTGTCCACATGCAAACTAATTGTATATGTTTATTATGGTATAGTCAAATCGTGCTAGCAACATCATGGAAGGTACCAATAACATGCATGAGCCATTGGTTGGAGCTAAATGTAAGTTGTTGAGTTGGTATAGGAATGGAGAAGTTGTGGCTAAAGGTGAAATCTTTTCTACAAATCCTACTGATTTGGTTCACTTCAAACCTCTAGGACTCGATGCTTGGAAGGTTTCTATTGATATTGCGGTGGATGAAGAAGCTTATTTGTGGTGAAGTACAGATGAACTCAAGGTGGTTAGGGATGCTATAGGATCTACAATTGCATGGAGCAAAGCGTTTATCTCTTTTGATATTTAGATTCCTTATTTGACTATTATCGACATTTTAGACTCCTTTTTAAGAATTTGTATAATATGGAATTTTATTAAATATTTTGATGTTATATGGTATGGATGTTTTATTGAGTATCTTGACAGGATACCTTTGTCAACCCTTTTTAACTCCGCCAATGTAAAATTTACATTGTCGGTCCCATGCCCGGATAAAGGAGGAGGAAGAAGGAGCTTACTCATCTCTAAGGAAAATAAACCTGGTAGGTAAATTTTTTAGAGTTATAATCTAATTATAGTTGTAGTTTTGAGTTTTTATGTCTTTGTCTAATGTCTTGTTGTTCTATCTTCATTTTGTCAAAACCATGATGCGAGTGATAATTTGTGGATCTCAATATCTTTGCTTATCAGTCATGTAATTGGTGTAACTTGTTGCATGTAAACTCGACTAACTGACATCTCAATATCTTTGCTTATAAGTCATGTATATTTTTTTACTGTATGTGTTCTGGTAAATATGTGTATATTTTTTATATTAGTTGGGACAGAGTGTTTTACTGTATATGTAGACAACTTAGCTCCAGTAATTTTCTGAAGTAATGGTGTCAATGCAGGCATGATTTCAGCATAACTTCAAACTTCATATTGTATAAATGAATGCATGATTTCTATTGTCCAGTGATACTTGAACATGGGACACGGTTAAGACATGGTAGCCATACGGATACTACTCACCCTCGACATTAATTTTGTAAAGGAAATGATTGTTTCTTAAATACGCTAGTCATATAGGTTTACTTAAGGTTTGTCTTTTTTTAATCAAATATTACTTTAAATGTCATAGGTCCCCTTCAAATTTAGGAATTTTCTTTTGAAAATCTTGTATTTGGATTTGATGATTTTAAGTAGGCTAATTTATCTTTGTTGACTTTTCATAGTATGGTTCTCTTGGGACAAAGCTGGATGCTGCAAAATTTCTTGAAGTATGCTTTTTTTACTGTTCACAGCTGATGGAAATGATAATGACATACCTACAGCAAAAAGTATTGTTTAGAAGATAGATTCTGTAACTTTTTTTTACATAAGTTTACTTTAAGCAACGTGCATATTATTTTTGTGAGGATGTTGGCTTTTGTAATCTAAGAAGTTTATCTTCACATTGGCATTATCTTTAAACAGGAAAGAAGACAAACTTCAGTATTTTATGGTTTCAGAACTTTCCAGTTCTCAGTCAAACAATGCTGGCAAACGAACGAAGCAAAATTCTATAAACTATTACTTTAAATGTTATGGCATCATGGACAGCAGTGAGGTAACCATATGGACAGCTAATTAAGCAAATAGGTCTGCATCAAATTTTAAAAGCTGGGATCCTTTGTAGCAATATTAACTGATATTTGAAAGTTATATATTGAACATCTTTCCATGTTGCCATGTTTATTTTATTATGTCCCATCACGTGTCTGATATGTATCCATGAGGGAAAAAATCCACTTTTAGAGTGTCCCAGACTTCCTAGATTGGAAGCATATATTTTATTAAACAATTTTGGTTCCCCTTATAGATTATGCTTGCATATATTTCTCATAAACGTGGAGGACTATTTTCTTATGTTTTACATGCCCCTGCTTTGTAATCTAGCTACAGAACGATGTACCAAAGGTTTATTTTTATTCACCATCCTCTTCTTGTTTTGTATGTGTATGGAGTTTGAAAACTTTGGCATGTTGTAAAAAAATTGAATGAGCTAGCTAGTGTTGCCATAGTGACACTGACAGACGAGTTGAAATCTATTTATATTAGTCAAATGGTGGATTGATCATGCTGAGCAAACAAACAAGATTATAAAGATCCAAAAGCATGCACTATTGTTGATATATTCCCTATTGCAGTTCTGTTCTTTTGTTGATAAATGCTTGTTGAATTTTTACAATGTTCTAATTCTCAGTTTTGTTTGACAGGATGCTCTATCGGTAGCACGCAGTATATTGAAAAATCCAAAGCTTCTTCTTGGAGGTAGTGCTATATATAGAGTTGATTGTTTCTGCAATAGTGAAGCAGAAGGGTTCATTGATTGAGGGCATCGAAAAGGTTTGTTTGGTGCTACTTTTTTCTTATTTGATTTTATTTGTAACTTTCATTAAAGTCCACTCATTGATATGGAGCTTGTTAGCAAATTTGTAGCCTTGGTATTAATTAATTATTATATTTTTGGTTTCAAAAGTGGCCCTATGAGGCTATTGTTGTACCTTTTAAGGCTATTCCACGAACCTTAGCATAAAACTGCCGGGTGAATGTGATTTGAACAATTACTGCTCTTCAAGGAATGGTAAAAAAGCAAAATGGATATATCATCTTTGTACTCTTGATTTATTTTTTATCTCTGTAATCTTGATTTCGATGCCATTCTGTTCCAATTTTCATTATTCAAAACTCTTCTTTTGTATACAAGTTTAGCATTAGCCATTCATATTTTTTTGGAGTGTTCTTTTCCAAATCGACCTTTGGCCTTAGCTACTCCAATAATTGTACTTCTTTTGCGTGGAAGGTTCACTGGGGCTATAGTCGGCATAGGAGATGTTGATTCCCTTGGTCTCGAAAAGACTGTCGACTACAGTGGGAATGGCATGGTCATCAGCGCGGGGAACCAGACTGGTTGGAGACTAGCAGATTTGTAGCATTCTCATAGGTAAATACTTTTTTTTATATAAAATCCAGAACTAAAACTTAACTTGAATGTTTAAATTTTGAACATATTCTGGATGAGGTCTTGGTACATATGTTTTAAGTGAATTCCAATAGTGTACCCCTCGTCTAATGGAAAATAGTGAATATTAATTTATGTGTGTATATCTTACAACATTTGAGTTAGTACGTTTGGCTGCCGTGTTTACTAATTTGTCAATTCCTTATCCTTGTGTTACCTCTTACATTTAATCATTATCATTTGACACATGAAAACCTGTTGTTTGAAGCGTATTCATTCTAAGTCGCTACTGTTGTGAAAAGGTTTAATGATGTGTTCACTAAGTTGCTAATGAAGGCTACTGTTGTGAAAGGTTTGATATTTAGTCTAATATTTTTGGTAATGCTTGTCATTTTATGAATTACATCTTTAGGTCTTAGGAGGAATGTTGTTAATTGCAAGATTTTGAAACATAAACCCATATTTGCACGATATGATTAAATCACAGTTTAATTACATAGGCAATCATGGCACAAAGTTGGTTGTATATAACCTATGGTAAAATGATGATGGCCATATGGAGCTTGATTTTGAATCTGACCAGAGGTTCTCGCTTTGCCAATGGTGATACAATTTCTTATAAATCATCATTGTTAGTGCCGATCATGGTACTTTCTCCTTTTCTTCAAGCTTAAAAAATGAATTTTCCTGGCAGAGATCGGTAGGCATGTTGTTGGTGATAGGGAGTGGAAAATCTACAGAGTCCTTCTCAACGATGATTATGAGCTATTTTCCTTCCGGAGCTAGATTGTCGACACAGTGAAGAAGATGCTAATGGGTTGGGACTTATGATAACACCGTGAGAACTCACTTTACCTCCACATCTTGCAGTTTTGATGAGACGAGGAGCTTGAAAGTGTTCGATCGATCCAATTTTGTTGAGGACATAGTAAAATGGGTGTGGCACATTGGAATTGGAACAGAAAGGGATTGATCATGTACTTGGATTTCATTGTAATTGCATTCAATATATTTTTGTTTATAAATTTCATATTTTTTTAAAATGGAAATACAATCAACAACGTTTAAAAACTGTTGTAAGATAACATTTTAACAACTTTCCTAAATATTGTAATATTCATTTATAATATTTTTAAATCATTGTTGATATTACAATTACAACATATAAATATTATTTACAACGTTTGGCAACCATAATTGAATATTATATACAACAATTTTAAAAAGTTGTATAATCTTTTTTTACAATGTTTGTATACTATTGTAAGAATTGTATACACAATGTTTACTGAACGCGGTAGATATCATTTTTACCACAATTGCAAAATGTTGTAGAAATTATATTTACAATATGTATAATATGTCTTAGAAAGTATTTTTACAATACTTGATGAGAATTGTTCCAAAATAAATTAGATGAGAATTGTTCATCACACACAACAAAGCACGTCTAGTAACTCAAGGCTATAATCAAGAAGAAGAAATTGACTATGATGAGACATATGCTCCAGTTGCTAGACTATAATCCATTTGAATGCTTTGTGCTTTTGCAAGTTTTCATAGTTTTAAACTTTTTCAAATGGATGTCAAAAGTGCTTTTCTAAATGGTTTTATAAAAGAAGATGTTTTTGTAAAACAACCTCCTGGCTTCGAAGATTTCAAAAATTCTGATCATGTATTCAAGCTACGCAAGGCTCTCTATGGTCTCAAACAAGTACCTCGTGCATGGTATGAGCACCTTACTTCCTTCTTGCTTGAACACAACTTTTCAAAAGGGAAGGTTGATTCTACTCTCTTTATAAAATCTTTGGATAAGAATACTTTATTAGTGTAGATATATGTAGATGCCATAATTTTCAGATCAACTAATGAGATGCTATGTAATGAGTTTGTTAAGTGTATGCAGAGTGAATTCGAAATGATCATGATGGGAGAACTAACATTCTTCCTCGGGCTACAAATCAAGCAAAGTTCACAAGGGATATTCATCAATCAAGCAAAATATGCAAAAGACTTGCTAAATAAATTTGACATGGATAATGTCAAACCTATCGGTACACCTATGGTAACGTCTACAAATATTGATATAGATGAAAGTGGTATACCAACTGACGTACGTAAGTATAGAGGTATGATTGGTAGTTTACTATATTTAACTGCTAGTCGATCTGACATTATGTTCTCCATATGCTTATGTACACGATATCATGCTTGTCCTAAAGAATCACATGTGAGCGCCTTAAGCGTATCCTGCGATACCTTAAAGGAACTTTGACGACTGGCCTTTGATATCCCAAAACCAATTCGTTTGACCTGATAGGTTACTCGGACATGGATTTTGCTGGATGCACAGTCGATCGCAAAAGTACGAGTGGCACATGTCATTTTCTAGGAAAGTCATTAGTCTCCTAGTTTTTTAAGAAATAAAACTTTGTTGTATTATCAACAACGGAGGCTGAATATATAGCCGCAGGACGTCGTTTTGTTCAAATTTATGGATGAAGCAAGCTTTGGAAGACTATCAATTATCGTTATACCACATTCCTATTTACTGCGATAGCACTAGTTCCATTAATCTCACGAAGAATCCTATATGTCATTCTCGCACTAAACACATAGAAATTAGACATCACTTTCTTAGATATCGTGTTTTACAAGAAGATATTAATTTAGAATTTGTTGACACTGAACATCAGCTAGCTGGCATCTTCACTAAGCCTTTGGTTGAAGATCGTTTTAATTTTATATGAAAAATAATTAGGAATTTTGGATGTTGATGTAATATAATTAAATATTATTTGATTAAGACTCATAAATTTGTTGAAATTATTTTGGTTATAAGCCGAAAGGGCCCTTCTGTCACACAGGTGCAAAATGCCTGAAGCGACATGGTATACTAGTAATCGGACTACCGCTAGCTGGGATCCGACCCCTACAGCTAACCCGAAATATTTGATACAATTTATGTATTTTAATTCATTAATATTGATAATTTTTTCAATACAAATATTTTTAATTAATTTTGTATTTATGTTAAAACTCTATCACACACTTTCCAAATTCTGTCCTGATTACCCAGCGACCGAACTTGGTCAAAGTTTTGGCCGAACTCGAATCGAACTCGGTCTGGGTGAATCCGAACAGAAGCTGGACAGTCGGGTCTCCTCTTTATTTAAACCCCCATATCATCATCTTCCTCACCAAGCCTCTAAAAACTCCACCGAAAACCCTAACCCTAACATCCTAGTTCTTCTTCCTCCAAGCCTCTCAATCTCTCAATACTTGGAATCAGAGCTCTCTCGAAGTTCTCTTCAACTGTCTACCATCAATTTCAATATATTTTTACTCCTTCTATCCTTTTCAATTTCATATTGCTCCTAAAATTCCTATTTCTTCCAGAAAGAAAAGGAACGTTTATGAAGGTTCGTCCTCTGCTCCTCACGAGGCAACCTCCTTTTCACTTTCCAGTCCCTCTAAATAGGATGGCGACTTCTTTGATGATTTTATTTTTGTGTCACAAGATGCATCCAATGAATGGCTTAGTGACTTTCATCAAAGAAAGATTTGTCCAATTTCTTCTATCAATTTCACATTATTTTCTGATCATGTAAACGTTTTTGAACACTTTGATTTGCAAGATTTAGTTCAGTCTAGTTTTTCAATATATTCAAATGCAATCCGCATGTTTTATTGCAATTTATCTATCACTAACGGCAAGGACAAAATAAAAGTTGGCAGAATTGATATTGACTTTGATGCCAGTGATTTAGCAACTATGCTTAACATTCTGAATGTTGGGAAAGCATTAGTTGATATCACCTCGGTACAATTTTCCGAAGGAACAACTTTTGATTCAGTTTATGACTCATTTATGTGCACCAAACCCTCGACCTAACGGCACTCTTCGCCCTAAAGACTTGAACAACTACTTCTATGACCTTCATAGATGTCACTACCACAATCCTAGATAGGGTCATTTTTATCAATTTATATTATTTATATTGCATGAGTAGTTATTTAAATTAATTATTGTGAATGTTATATTTATTGTTGGTTTAGCCTATTAATTTAACCTTGACTTGTGGACCCAATTAGACTAGACATGACCACTTGAGCCTACAACCTAGGCTGAACACAATTAGCCTCATTTAAGTCATGTTAAGCCTAGTTTTAGACTAGAAATTAATCCCGCACTTAGAGCACAACTAACCCTTCATTTAAGAGAGTGTTCATGACAACTTGAGGGGTAAAATGGACATTTTAGAAGGGTTTTAGGGCTTCAATGATGGCTGGTCATAAAGAGCATTTACACCTTCTTCTTCATCCTTTAGAAGCCTCCACAAACCCAGAAGAAATCCTCTTTAAGCCCCCTTCCATTTCCTTCATTCCCACCATCAAAAATTCTCCAAATTCTCCCAAAACTTTCCCAAATCTTCACCCTACAAGGCAAGAAGCTTGGAGACCAAGGAGATCGTGGGAAGGAGTCCAAAGGAGAGAGAGATTGTGTCAAACTTAACACAAGAGCATCCTTAGAAGGCTTCATTGGGAAAATAACCACCCAATAGTTAAAACTCTTGTTATTTTGATAGTTTGAGCCCCATCTTCATGCATGACACAAGTAGGAACACTCACATTGGTTAGGGGTACCCATAGGGAGATGAGCAAGGCTCTAAACCTCATTTTGGTATATTTTATTTAGGGTTTTTGTGCCATCCTTAGAGAAATTCGAGGATAGCCCACCAAGTGTTTGTCAAAATGACAAAGTGGTCATTTTAGCCTTGTTTTTCAGTTTTAGGCATTTGGATAGCTTGGTTTTTCATTTAATAGGCATCCTAAGTGATTTTCTACTTTACCTCACTAATGTATATACATATATACGAGTTATATATTAGTTATATTATGTATGCATATGTACATGGATGTTTGTTGTATATGTTTTGGTTGGGGTGTGCACTGTTAAGGGGGAATTTTGGCACTATTTTGATTCAGTAGAGCAGGTGATTACTTCCTTGCTTTCAGTGTCAGTAGGAGACAGTGTTAGAGAAGGGGAGTTAGGGACTGACTGTGTGATTATGGGCTCGGGCACAGCTGCTTGGTTGCCGTTTGGCCATAGGACTGTGGCAGAGACTTTAGCTACTACCTTCAGTAAGCAGTAGGCTATTGGCTATAGGCCAAGATGTTACTTCCTATTTAGGTAATAGTTAGGCCATTTTGGCCTTAAGCTTTTGGCCATTGGCTAATCTCACTTGGCCATAGGCCTTGGGTCTAGACCAAGTGTTTTAGTCCATGTTTCAGTAGGGACTGAAAGGATGCAGTTTGTGTATTAGTGCTTATGTGTGTGTCAAAAGATGGGATAGTATTCAGATATGTGGTGAGCACTAGGCATGCAACCTTGGGCCAATGCTAAATGACTACAGGACCAAGAGGGGGTCCTTGCATATAGCAGCTAAGAGTTGAGAGCTCAGGGCAGTGAGGCCACTGGCCAATCACTGTGTGTTCGAGAGTGGGAGGGAAGTGTATCACTGTCATACAACTCAGGTATCAATGTGTGTCTGTGGGGGCACCAATTCGAGTGCCAAATATTGGTATTTTGTGATTGTGAGTGTCTATAGTGTTTAGAGATGAGTGTCCTATCTTAGTGTTCATGTATCAGTGAAGAGTTCAGTCCTAGTGTCTTTAGTTCATATGTGTGCGAGTTAGAGATATGAGTGAGGGTGAGTAAATGGTATATGTTAGTGTTCGGTTGGATTTTTCCAATGAACAGTGCGGGTATCAGGCTAAGTATCAGTTAGGATTAAGAGGGATGAGATTGTGACTAGGAGTAGTATTAGAGGAACTTGGCCTTGTATTGCAAGGGCTTACAATGGCTGCCATTACAGTAGCAGCTGCTTTAGCAGTAGCAGTAGCAAGGAAAATTCCCCTGTCTAGTGTTCAGTAGCTTGGCCACTGCCCTGGCCATTGACCAGGGAACATTAGGCCATCAGGCCACTGCTGGCCTTAGGACCTAAGTTGTTGCTCTTGGCAACAGCTTTATGGCTTTTGGGCAGTGCCCAAGCCTTATGGTTTTGTTGGCAAGGGGTTTCACCTATCTATTCTTGTTCAACTATATCCTCTTCCACCTCCACCTACGTTACCGATCGATGCCATTCAGATGTTTGGGCTCTTCCAGCAGATGATGGAGGCGCATCGAGCACAGGTTGAGGCTCAACAGCGATAGGTAGATGTTCTGCGATAGAGTATCGAGAGTGCACACCAGTTATCTCTCACCGCAGTAGAGAATGTGGCTGCTGTATATACCCAGGATGCTCTTGCCCAGTAGCTATATCAGCAGTAGACAAGGCCTGGCTCAGTGATGGATTTTAAGAAGATGTTCCTTCGAGAGTTCAAGGGAACGGAGGGGATTCTTTATGCCGATGACTGACTAGAGGATATAGAGAGGAGTTTGGAGTTGGCCCAGATTCCGGAGGGGCTGCGGTTAGTAGCAGCAGCTAGTCAGCTCTTCGATATCGCTCTGACTTGCTACCGCACAGACCCTCAACTGACAGTGATAGGTCTGATATGGGATACCTTCAAGGGGCTATTCAAGGAGAAATTATTTTCTGATGTAGCTCTTAGTGCACTGGAGGGCCAGTTCGTGGGACTAGTATAGGGGAACTTGTCAGTTGACGAGTATGCAGTTGAGTTCTTCCATTGGAACCGGTTCACCAAGGGCATGGTTCAAGATGCTAGAGAGAAGGACCGCAAGTTCAGGAGGGGCCTGAATGGCAGAATCAGATTTAATAGGTCTGGGCGTCGCACGACGATATTATATCCTGATCGATGCTTAGATCGCAGATGAGGACTTGGGTCTCAGGCCCAAGAGTAGCAGTGATGCTATAGGTGCTGGTTCTAGTGCAGGATTAGCCAAGCATCCTCAGCTTCAGCAGAGGCCGTTTCACAGTAGCAACAGCATCAGCAGTACCATGCACCAACCAGTACACATCTTCAGCAGGTGCAGAAGCAGGTTCCTCAGTGTGCCTTCTGTAGAAAGCTAGGGCACACCCAGGATGTCTATAGAAAGAGGTTGGGCGCTT
The DNA here is from genome assembly GCA_029216955.1 of Iris pallida. NCBI lineage: Eukaryota > Viridiplantae > Streptophyta > Magnoliopsida > Asparagales > Iridaceae > Iris > Iris pallida. The sequence continues at coordinate 7,153,586 of JANAVB010016196.1, read as the reverse complement.
GTTTGTTCTGTGGATCGCCCGACTTCCAGTTAAAGGATTGTCCTACTCGTCTAGCTCAGGGAGGTCATGCCAGAGCACCTCTTGCTAGAGCTCCAGCAGGACCTGCTGTTCAGTCGAGGGGTCCATCACTTCTGACCCAGCAGCAGTACTTTTTCCAGCATCAGAAGGGAGCACCCCATGGTAGAGCATTCGTACTGACGGTCGAGGAGGTTGAGCCCGTAGCAGACGTGGGGACAAGTTCTGTTTTTCTCGATTCCTTTCCTGTATTAGCTTTATTTGACTCTGGTACTACACACAGTTTTGTATCTGTCTCTTTTGCTCTTAGACAATATTATTGATGAACCACTGGATAGGACTTGCAAGACTATGACCAGGGGAGGCATTACCCAGGTCAATAATATTTGTAAGGGGTGAAGAGTTACACTGGGAGGCCGGGATTTGTGTGCATGCTTGCTCATAATACCACTTTCGAGCTACGATATGGTACTCGGTATGGATTGGTTGAGCAGGTACCATGCTAGTATAGACTGTAGAGGAGGTAGAGTTTTATTTAGACCACTGGGAGAGCCAGAGTTTGAGCTTGCCAAGGGAGCAGCTGAGCCGAGAGATGGCTTCTGTGGAGCTATGTTGGAGGGACAGGAGTTGCCACATCCATTAATAGCAAGATTCTTGGATGTTTTCCCAGATGAGTTGTCGGGGATATCGTCGGATAGGGACGTTGAGTTCACTATAGACTTGGTGCCGGGTGCTGAGGCTATCTCGCAGCACGTCTATAGGATCAACAACAGTGAGTTAGCAGAGCTGAAGAAGCAAGTCAACGAGCTGCAGGACAAGGGTTTCATCAGATCCAGTTCTTCACCGTGGAGCGCTCATACTCTATTTATATGTGTATCGACTACAGAGCGCTCAACAACCTTACTATCAAGAACAAGTACCCGTTGCCGAGGATTGACGACTTGTTCGATCAGTTGAACGGCGCAAAGGTATTATCGAATATAGACTTGATGTGGGTAATATATATATATATATATATATATATATATATATATATATATATATATATATATATATATATATAATAAAACATATTATAGGTAGGTAATGACTTGATGTGGGTTAACCTAACCAAGATTTGGCTAGGGTATGACAAGGGTTGACCAGCTGATCAAAAGTCAACTGTAAGTCAAACTTGACCTAGATTGTATATCACACACTAGAAAACCATGTTTAACACTATTAAACCCCATTTAACACACACACACACACACACACACACACACACACACACACACACACACACACACACACACACATATATATATATATATATATATATATATATATATATATATATATATATATATATATATATCATCTATAGGTCTTCTGACTCCACTTTGAGCCTCGATTCATATTGACTGCTCAGGACCGCAGGCGAGTACATTCTCTGATAGTTTTCATTGCTTTGATACATTCTATATCTATTCAGTTGTAGTATTTTAGTTGATTTTTGATACAAGGATACACAGACTAGTATACGTTGGATCCCGTCATAAGATGTTATTCCTGGTTAACCTGGTTGGTACTTGTTCGATATTGTTTCTTGTACTTGTATAGACTCCGATTTGGGAGTGGGGTGGCCCCCTGCTCTTTGAATCCTATGTCATGACGTGTCACGGTTGGATCCATTATACTATTCGGTGGATTGGGGAGTTATTAGAGTTTATGTGATCAATACCCCTCTTGTTTACTACTTGTGCATAGCTCACCCTCGCCACACGTAGGGTGTAGCCTGACCTTATACTACTTGTGCATAGTTTTCCATTATGGTCGACCTGATTCTCTACACTCGTACTTGTGCATAGTTGGTTAAATGGAACAACCTGATCTGGACCTAAGTCGATAACATAATACTTTAATTTCTTAAGGCACCGTTTATACTTATATTATACTTAGATTGCCTGTGTCACTTTACATTCCAGTTTTACTGTATATTTCTCACACTATGACATGATTACCAGATTATCTCGTACTACTTATTTCCAATTTTGATATTCTATCTTGTATTCCATTATAATTATTTCTTATAACATTTGTTAATTTAATAGAACTGCTGTTGGCGTCTGTACTTCGCTCCAGGACTGGATAACTATTTTTAGAGGATTAAGAGGCTGATTACACAACCTACTACGGTGGGTTTGGGATAGATGGTGACATTGATCAGGACTTGCTTGTGGAGCCAGTGCTCGTAGAGGACGCACCTCTAGTAGTGACTTAGTTTTGCTAGGTTATACTGGATTTGTATCCAGATTTATATATTGGGTCTGTAGTATTATTTTGGGATTGTACTATGTCTTAACTTCTAAACTTGTGTGGTTGTGACTCTGCTACTATTTCATACTATTTCATCTTTATCTTCTATTATATCATCGTGCATATCTTCCTTTAGATTCATGTGATTGAGTTATATTTCAAATGTTACACATATTCCTCCATGCGGAGATAACTTGTTTATATTCTATATTGTTGATGTTAGATATTATAGATGACCTATACAGCATTCTACCGCCGACACTGTGGCGTAGACTGGACGCACCCACGTGCTCGTGCCCCTAAACTGGGTGTGGGTCGTGATAATAGAATGGTATTCTCCACCATTATTCCAAAGAATACTACCACTGACGAGAATTCATATTTATAGCTTTCCGCTATCTATCATCTCCATTTTCTTGTCCCCTTCAGTCTGCCTAAGACTATCATCACCGCTATGGAACGATGTCGCAAGAAACAACGACGACTTCTCTATGCGATGTATCTTCCTTGTATTTTTCAGTTCTTTGAGGTTGTGCTTGAGTTATCCACAGGATGGTGCTCCTGCTTATCTTTATGAGCATCGTCGTACTGCTCCTGCTCCAGTTCAGGCTCCTCCTCCTCGAGTTGACCCATTAGCTGCTGAACCACATCCCCCGGTGGTGTTACTCTTCAGTCACTTCAGGCTCTCATGATGTATCAGTTTTGGTCCATGGACTTTCGTACCACCTTTCATCTTCAGGCCATATCCAACTCTATGTGGGATATGTCATACAGTCTTGCTCACAACCCTAGTGGTCCTATTCCTATGGTTCATGATCCCACTAGACGGGTATCGCATTGCTGATCTAGAGGCTCAACGATACTTTGACCCTGCTGCTGCCCGTTATGATCCCAACCGATCTGTTGAGACTGGTCCTTCCAGGGTGGCAGGTGCTGATGATAATGATGATGAGGATGATGATTGAGGATATGTTCCCTCATGATAGACCACCACTAGTTATGTTTTTAATTTTTTTTATGACTATGTATTAATAATAAATGCTTCTTTCAAGCATTATCAGTTTCAGTTTACTTGACTAGTTGTATGAACTCTATTTATTTTAGTTTATATCCGTATTAACTTTTTTTTCAGCATTGTACATTCTTTAATGTTTAATGTTAATATTCGGCTCTAATCTAGATTATGTTGAGTACTGCTATTAATTTGATTACGTCATTTTGCTTATGTGACAAAACAGGGGAGTAATATGATAGATACTTAATGCTTAAAAAGTTATGACTAATAGTTTTGAAGTTATACTCAAATTTTTTTTGGAGTTCTTGTCTGTCTAGACTTTTACAGACATTCAGCCTATATGTTTTGTTACGGGGGAGTAACAAGACTTGACCGTACATTATGGGGAAGCAAATACATTATACCAATATTCAAGGCCAAGGCTACTACCGTACCTTCTGTAACGGATCAAGCGCATCAAGTCTTCTTCCGAACCGAGCTGAACAACTTCTTAAGTATCAATCATAGTTTTGTCAAATTATCAAAATGAGGGAGATTGTTGGCCCATTTAGCCATGGTCAAACCGATTTCGATAATTGACTTAAAACTCCGAGCTTGATATAAAAAAAACAAAAAATCATAGATTTTATCTCTACTAGTTTTTCTTACTTTATTCTATATTTTTCTTTTATTTAGTCTAGAAAAGTTGTGCGTCGGCATCACAGGCATTTAGAAGTTCAATCCTGAACCAAAAATAAACCGATCCAATCCCTGATCCCAAACCAAACCAATATCCAAAAGCCAAACCAAATCAAATAATCCTGAAACCCTAGGAACCAAACTCAGCCTGAGTTATGGCTGAACTCGGACCGAACTTGGTCCCCTAGGATCACTCCTGGTCAGCAGCATTCCCTAGTCTTTTGGATCTCAAATGTTCAAAATTATGAACGTTGCCCTAACTGAGTTCTGTCCAAACTCTGTCTCAAAAATTCCAATCAATAGAGAATAATTTGTCATTTCTAATCACTCATTCAATCTTCATCATCTCTATCTATTCCTAAGCTTCCTATCTACTTTACAAAGCTTGAATCTTCAAATCTCCAAGACAACTCCCATTCTTCTAGTGTCGGTGGTTTTCGATTAGGAGTATTCGAGTTGTACAAGCTTGGGTATAAAAGCTTTTGTCAGAAAGGTGTTTTGAAGTTTGATCGTGGGCTTCAGATAAAAATACGATGGTGTTGAAGTTGGCATGTTCTTCGGAGTAAAGCATGTGATGTAATCTCTATTCAAAATTGTGGATTACAGCGAGCAAGAGTTCTCGTGAACTGGACTAGTCCTCTCAGAGAAAAACCAGTATAAATCTTGGTGTTTGCGTATTGCTTTCTTGCCTCCACTTACTTATTGCTTTACTTCATTGCATTTAACTTTATTTATATATTTGTTTCACCTGCTTAGTTTTTAAATTGGTAAATATTTTTTGCTGTACTTTATTCACCCCCTCTAGAGGTGTCATCGATCCTACAAAACAAACTTTTATCGTCGACCCAAAAGCCAAAAGAAATTTAATGCGAACAATGGGTGTTGCATCAAAATCATTTTGTCATACATTGACAGATTATATTCTTGTAAATTTGGACAACCTTGTAGTTCTTAAAAATCCTCTTCAAAACTTTGATTTTATCAATCAAAATGAATGGTCCAAGTTTGTGACATCTTATTTTTCTAACAAATTTTAGGTATCGTACTCGTAGATATGTTTAACTACGCAACTGCAGAAATTCTTACTTACCATCAAAATAAATTCCATTGTTACAACAAAGCTGGAGAGGGAAGCATGTATATAACCATAGGCTAAGCCGAAAAGGATAGCCGGTTTAAGAGAAAAAAAATTGTAAGTAATATTATAATGAGTTTTATATATTTCATTTGGAATTTCAAGTCATTATATTATAGAATGTTCATTTTATATAATGAGTTTTCCTAAATAACAGAAGAAAGACGGTACATATACTGAGGAGCAAGTAGACCGCTGTACTTTTTGGAAGCTAGCTCGAAAGAAGCAAAAGCGAGATGTAGGCACCAGTTCTAGAAAAAAATACTAGGGGATGATAATGAACATGCCGAAGAAGATGATGCTCCATCGATAGGATCCAGTCACACAAGTAATGGTGGATAAGATTGTAAGCAAGTCCAAATTGTATTTTATTTTCATTTTCATTCTTTTGACACAACTTCTTATTAAGATGCTAACATAAATTCCTTCTTTTCATAGGATGAAGTTAAAAAAAAAGTTCTAGAGAGTTGTTCATTCCTCAAAACGTAGATACTTTAAGTTATATAATAGAGAGGTCCGAGCACAGTGGTCGTGTTACGGCCATGGGAAAATATGTCACCCTAAGATCTCATTTCAACACTCCTAAAGCTCCGAGTGGTTGCGAGGAGGAGAAAAAAAAGTTGCTTGATGAGATTGAAAGAAAAAATAAGATGATAAGTAACTTACTTTAACAAGGTCTCTGTGGTACAAGGCTATCCGATACCAGTTCCAACTTTTCAAAAAATGTTGGAACTGTATCAATTCCTCCAATTCCTACCATGAATGCACTGAGTTCTACTTCCGAAGGATTGCGGAGGCCAAGGATTATGAACCAGGTTTATTTCATCCCCTTTCAATATTTGATTTTCAATATCTTAAACATAGAAATATATTATTTTAGTTTATTTTCAATATTTGTTCCATTCACATGAATGATTCATAGGAAATGGAAAAGTTTATGCAACATTCAATAGCCCAACAGCCCAACATTCAATAGTATTTTCTTAACATAAAAGTTTATATATCCTCCTTTCAAGATTGGGACTGATTCACCATATTGGTATCAGCCGATATCAGATCGGGACATGCCATATTGAATTGATATCGACCCATACTACAAACTATGCTTAGATTAATGTTTAAAATGATAATGTTACCTCTTCCTACATACTTGTACATCTAAATTATTAGTACAGTATCACTATTTCTCATAAATCCTATGGCAAATGATCGTGTCTAAGTAGGATAGTTACAGGAAAAATATGATGTCTAAATAGGATAGTTTCTTTATATTTGTTTGAACTTTTCTGATCATACCAATTCTAACTTTTCTGAAAAGGTTGTATGTGCAAACTCTTCTTTCCAAACTGATCAAGATATGGATGTTGATACAACATAACCTGATTGTGAGAAGAATAAAACAAAGGACATGTCAGTTCCTTTGTTCTTTGAAATCCTAGTCCACATGGTACTAAAATAGAAGTAATAAAAGGACATGCAATTTTCTATTTGCTTTCTTTTAGTAAGGTAGAAGAATGATAATTTGCAGTAGGTTTCGTCGACAATATTGTTGCCAAAGGAACCATTTTGGAATACAAGCCCCCAATGTTATTGTTTCCATCGAATTGGCATTGATTGAGGATGCGTTGCATCCTATTCCACTTCAAGATATCCATCTGACTAAGGTTAAGGATGCTGTTGGATATCACATACTTTGGCCAAATGATTTAGTTCCTCATGGTACTTTAATTAGAGAGGTAGTCAATATTTATTTAAAAGTTTCTCTTGTATAAATACTATATTATTTCTGTCTTATACATTTTTGCTCTGAAAGCTTGTTGTATTTTAGGCATCCAAGGTGGACAAAGAAGCTCTCAATGAACAAACGAAGACCCCAACTACATTTAAAACTCCTACAATGGCTTCCACTAGAATTACAAGGTCTTTCAAAAATTTGCCCGGAATGGAATGCTTTGCTAAACTAGTACAACGGTTGATAATTGAAAAAAACCCTACCATTTTCTGTCGAATTGTTTGGTAGCCCAACAATTGCATGCCTTGTCGAAGAGAATTTTGAAAATTTTATGAAAATGCATGCCCTCTCAGTTAGTTGCATCCAAATATACATAAGGTACATGAATACTTTGCTTTTAAAATTTTTGTTATTACATTAATAAGTTGATCTAAATAATCTACAAACTATATATATAGGTTGTTGTACATTAGTTTGAAGGACCTATACCCTGTCGAGGATGTTTCCTTCATTAATCCGAGACTAGTCTCTTCGTCTGGGTTAAAAGGCTTTTATGCAACTCTGACGCAAGGGCCCGACATATTTGTAACAGTTTGATCTCTCGAAAACAAAGTCGACTTGTTTTGTTGCCATACAACCCTAGGTAATACATTTCTTACTTATTTTTCTTCTACAAGTTCTCACTAACTTGATAACTTGTATATATCTTGGTGCTATATAGTGTTACAGTTTTCATTGGGTTTTGGTTATCATTGAAATGTCACTAATGAGAGCGTATTATCTGGACTCTTTGAGGAGTTGCATCAATGATGATCTAAAGTACATTGTAACAAGGAATGCATGAATATTTGTAACATATCTTATGGATGGCACAACTACAGTTAATGTACTAATTAGATGCTTTAATAATGACAATTAATATTTTCCACTTTAGTTTGCATAGTGGACTTCGGATGTTTCATGCTCAAACGGAAAATCAAGTCAAAAAATTTAAATGAATTGGGTAACAATTAAGATACAGTATATTCCTCTCTTGTTAATGTAAATGAAAAATAAATACAAGTTTGTAAGGACTTTGGTTAATTTTCTATGATTAGGCGCCTGTACAAATCGGCCTTGTCGAATGTGGGTACAATGTGATAAGATATATGAAGGAGATCACATCTGATCCAAGCTTACTTAATCCAAAGGTGATATTTTTTGTAACCGACATGTATATTTAGAATATAATATCATGACAGTACAATCCATTTTATTTTTCCTTCCTATTTACAAATAGTTTAATGAAAAGGGAGAATACACTTTCCAAGAAGTTAATAAAGTTCGTACCGAGTGGATGGAACATATTTTGCAGTTCCTTAGCTAACAAATCTTCGTAGGTAATAAACTTCATCTACCTTAATGAAATATGCATTTAATGTGTGTGTTGGACCATTTAAATATGGTATAAAGTATTGAATGGGTGAACTTCCTACGCATATAGTAAATGCATACACTTGGTTCACTGATACATACAGATTTTTCTAACTTGGTTCACAGATACATACAAATTTAGTACCCTATTACTCCTGCTATTGCATCCTAATTTTCTTCTGCTGCACACATCTGCCAACAACACACACATACACTTGGTTCACTGATACATACAAATTTTTCTAACTTGATAATCTACTAGACACCTATACAGTTATACATAGGTAACAAGGTTGTTCTCGAACTTGGACACTACTCCGCAATTAAAGTTGGCAGTCATTTTTTGACAAAATTGGTGGAATTTCCAGGCTGTTCTTGTTTATTTCAATCTTCAGTTGTTGTCATTACTATTCTATGTACAGACTTTGGGAAAATCATAGTTTTTTAACAAATATCCACACATTTACTTGGTTCGTTGAATTTAAAATCTTGCTCTTAGTTCATGTCTATATGTATATTTAGTTTTTGTTCATTTAAATAGTTTTAAGAATACTTTAATACTATCGGTTGATACCTGTATGTATCAGCTATATCATATAGGTTTTGGCATGTCCAATTTAATATCGATACTCATATAAGGGTCCGAATAGAGTTAGTGGGTGGTTGATATGCTAGATCTACTATAATTCAAACAAAATCAATGCGTCCTTTATTATGGTATTTGTATGAATACTAAGAGTTCTAAAGGTTAGGATATAGTCATCCTTTGATAGTGGCTATATAATTCATGCCAAATCAATTACTAGTTTGGCTATGTCACAGAAAAGGTAAAGATATATCTTGCCATTTGATTTGGACAATGAGTGCATTGTTTTCAGAATAGTAATTGGATATATAGTTGTTTAAGGATATTTTTCAGTGGTTTGTCATGATCTTGCCTATTTTATTGCAATATAGCTTATTTTATGCCGTATCTTACTACAGTAAGATCATCACCTATAGAATACACGCTCAAATTGGTTGTTGCTTGCTGTCTGTGCTCTACTCGTTTGTTGTTTGTGTGCCTTGTCAAGGTTCTTTTACACACAATCATCATTATCAACCATCATTTCTTGGGATGGCTTTGGAGTATAAGAATGTTTTCACAAATTTGACAGTTTTTATGGGTATGTCTCAATGACTTTGTGAAAATTATGATGAGTACACCATACTATATACAAGATTTATCTGCCATGACCTGTGTCATTGCATCACAAGTTACACATTCCAACCTGAACACAGGAACTGCACAAACTAAATCCAAACTCTTCTTATTTTCTCATTAGTTACACATATACACTGGTATACTGATATTATACTCTTCTTATTTTCTCCAAGATATTGCTCTCTTGTTTTCTTGTTGCTCAACAAACTCATTAACATACATTGGTAATTTGTGCTCTTGTTCTCTCAGGAACTACATAAAAAATGAAGGTGTTGTGAATATGGGATGGATGTGCTCCGGTGGGGTTTGCTACTTATTTTGGTTTTATTTGTATTATCACAGTTAGGATGTTTAAGATGTATGGAAACTACATACAAATGTTGGATATGTTTGTGGTTGGACAAGTGTTGGATGTTTGTGGTTGGACGTGTATTGGATGTGTTGGAATTTTGTGGTGTATGAACAGTACAGTTTGTTAATATGAAAATTGGGTTTTACAGTAATTTGATGTATGTATATCTTCTGGATTATTGATATTATGTGTGTGTTCGATTAATAATATATAATTCTTGACGAAATTTTGGCTAGCTTCTCTCGATGGTTGTAAAACGTCAACATTTAATTCAATCATGCTACAGAAGGACTTTACATTAACGGTATCTAACTGTGACTAAATGCTTTTCTTGACAGGTTTTACCCGTAAAAAAATAGTTTTCTTGACGGTCAATAACTGTCATCTAGGCCGGAGTCAAAAGGTTTTCTACATTGACGGTTTCTCCAAACTGATATCTTGACAGCTAAAAACAGTCAAAAAAAACTATTTCATATAACGGTCAAAAACCGTCAAGAAAAGCCCTATCAGAGATCATCAAGAAAAGTGGGGGACTTTTCTTGACTCTAGTCTACTTGACGGATCCACAACCATCAAGATAACCCTTTCTTGATGAGAATTAACCATCAAGAAATCCCTTTTTCTTGTAGTGTTTATTATTACTGTGGCAAAATCTTGTTTCATTATTGTTATTATCATAGCAAATTTTGGTTTCATTACGGTTATTATATTAACAAAAAAAATTTGTTTCGTCACAATTAATCATCGTGACTTACAAAAATGTGTAACATTGTATTAGTCAAGATAATTATCGTGACAAAAAATATTTGCCATGGTAATAACCATTGGAAATCGCAGGTTTTGGCTATCTAAATAAGTCAGTCTAGCGACGCTGGAAAACGTCGCTAATATGTAAAAAGACATTGCAAAATAAATTTAGGGACGTACTTAGCTACGCAAACGTATAGTCGCATTTTCCTTAGTCGGTGACGACAAATACGTCGTTATTCATCACTCTAGCGACGTCTGTAGCGATGACTAGATGTCACTAAAAATTTATGATTAGCGATGCTTAGCCTCTCGATGTCGCTAATTTAGCGACATCTTATGTGCTGCTAATTTTGCCAATTTCTTGTCCTACAGCGATGAATTTAGCTACATTTTGCTACAATAGGCTTACAAGGCAAATTTTGTCATGTCTGTAAGTTAGCGACAAGTTAGGATGTCTCCGATACGGGTAGCGACCCTAGGATACATGTTAGAGACGTATCACGCACGCCGCTGTTTTTGCTGAGCGTCGCTAATCTGCGAAAAAATTAAGGAGAAAAGGTTTGCTTGATATATCACGCACATATCACCACAGACATATCACAGGTATATCTTACAGACATATCACCACATGTATATCTCACAAATTTATTTCACATACATCAAAGACAAATAACTAAAAGTCAGAAACAAATACATAAAAGACTAAACCGCTCTACGTATAATAGACGTTTACTCTATGGTCTTCCACCCCACGTCTTTAGTGGGAGGTTTCCACTTTCACAGAATTGTTCTCATATTTAAGTAGATCCAGTAGCACTTTGTTGATGATAGAGAGCATAACATAATTCTGAGAGAAAACAATAGAGTTTTCTTACTATTCAATTTGTTGTTTTTGCCACAGTGCATTAGCACTAATCCAAGAGTCTATGGCAAGCGTGTGCTTGTCTGCGAAGGAATGTGATAAAGAATGTTACAGATGTTCTTCCGAACTTACTGATTTTTGGTAGCAGATCGACGAAGACAGTCAAATCTTGTTTGAAACGATAGTTTCTTTGTTGCTTTCAAGAAGTTTATATTGTTTGCTTTTCAAGCGGAACCCTTTTGCTATCTGCTCTGCTACATTTCTCCTAACAATCATGACTTGCACTCATGATTTTAGCCTTCATTCATTTGTAAGGATTTGTACGGATCTATTGAACAAGAATTCATGTATTTTCTTATACCTAAAAAAAAGTATTTTCTTATACCTTTATATGTATAGAGGTTCCCCACCCAAACTAAAATCATGGTTAGTTATTGAACCTAGCTATATAAGTTTTTTTTTTTGAGACATGATGTACCTAACTATTAAACAAACCCATCTAACTTATTCGATACCATAACATCAACCTAAATCTATTCTAGGTCGTCGACATTTAAAACTTTTTTTTGACATGAAGGAAATCTGAACTTTTTTAAAGCAAGCATAGACCAACTACACTAGAGTTTGGATCTAGCTAGTGAGAAGGGAAAGGATAATACCAACATTTCCTTCATACAAGTTGTCCGCTTGTGCTATATACACAACTTGTGCTGCCCTGCTGGCAGGGCCGACCTACGGTGTTGGCTTGTCCTATCCACACCTAATTTTGGTTGTTTCTTGATCATTATTGCGAGCCAATTATGGCGGATCATCCGTAACTCCAACCTCTTGTAGGGTCATGCTGAGTCTGAAAGTTGTTCCAAGTAGAGGGGGTTGTCCAAATCTGAAGTCTTGTATGGCTTATCCCTGGACCAGCCTTGCATGTGGGTTCATTTGTTCGCTGCAATCATGCATCATTTGTTAGCTATGTGTGTTTATACCCTCACACAAGATGAGCAAAAGCTCAAACTCCAATCCATTTAGTGCCACATCGGCAGTGCATTCATATGAATAGTATTTATATTACTTTTCTTCCTATTGCTTCATTGAAGTCTTGTGTGGGTAGCCAAATGGGCCACACGCGCACTGACGCTGCCGCCCGGCCCAGCTCGATTCGTTTCGACGTGTGCCCACATCTGCGGGTGCCGAATTTTCTTCATTGGGTTCGGTTGAGACCCTAAAAATCTTTTTGCAGCTCATTAATTTTTTTTAATATTTTGAACGTCCAGGTTCACTGAACCACATTTTTTTATTATTCTTATTTCATAACGTCTGCTTTTAAACCTATTGAATTTTGTCTTTATTTCGTAACGTCTGCTTTTAGATCCATTGAATTCTGTCTGTTGGCATATAGGTTTGAGTCCTCTATATATTGTGGCATTCTCAACCTTCTTAGATCAAGAAAAATCTAAAAAAAAATACTTCAATTTTGTTCCAACTTTATCTCTACAAAACTCTCTTATTCTCTTCGTTTCCTTGCTCTGGGCAGAGCTAAGTTCAAGGTCACACTTTCCAAGTTGTGTGTAACAAGGAGATACCGGTAAAGTGGGGGTTTTACCACTAGGAGCAATCGAAATAAGTTTGCACATAGACCCGAATTAAATCTTAGGGCAGTGCTTCGTGCGCGGCTTCTCCGAAGCCCGGTAACTTTAATTTTTGTTGTTTTTGTTTACAGATTTCAACGAACAAAAGTCAAATATATCCAACAATCTAAGAGTTAATCTTATTAAATATACATTCTGTCTTTTCAAATAAATAACTAAGTTGTCGCAAAGTTTCTTTCTAACTACTCCACTATTGATTGGATGATAAAATAATTTTCTATTATTAAAGAATTGTTTCTAGCTAATTTCTATTTCCGACCACCATAGTTGTTTCAAGTTATTTCACTGTACTTATTCAAGAATTGTTATTTACAATTATCAAAAAATTTCTCTTATCAAACTACAAATTCTCTTTCGGTAACAAAAGTGTACTAAATATTTGTAGTAATATACTGTAACAAAAGTTTGCTATTATTTCAATATATTTGCTATCATTAAGTTTAATTTATAATTCTACAAATTCAGTCTACCGATAAAACGTCAAATTTTTCCTACTAAATATGATTTGTTTCTCTCGATAATTATTATTTATATTTGCTAACTCGTTAGAGTTGGTGAATTATTGTAGAATTATGTAACGGATAAGTTCGAGATGTCTACAACATAGCAGCCAAAGTAAAATCCTTATAGGATAAAAAGAAGTTGCCTAAATTAAACATTGGGAATATAGTAGGAATTGTTAGATTGTTAGTGCAATCTGACCAAGTAGCAAATTTTGATTTGTGACATTCAATTATGGAGCCCATGCAGACTTTCTGTAGTTTCAACCATAGAATGCATATATTACTATATACATTTTTCAGACAGTGTATCTAATATCTTTTAATTAGCTATTCATGTAATTATGCCATTTGATTTTATTTTATTTTTCAAATCAATCCCAAGTGTCCTTATTGCTAATGTATGATCATGTTTTGTGCCATTTGGATACAACTTTCCATATACCTCTGGAAATACTGCTTTCTCTCTCGTTATTTCCAAAAAATTTTGTTGTCTATACAAATCTACATAATTAGTAAAAGATTTCTTGGGTTCTTTCCATTATCATCAAAATGTGTGGTCTTGAAATTGCATGTTGATAGTGTTCTTTATTCTCGAGATGGGGAGTATACTGCTGGTTTCCGCATGACTGAAAGACTACCATATATAATCCTATTTAATTTCTTTTGTGATGTACAAATTAAAGGTAGATATAGTGATATGATTCTTCCTATGCAAAATATTCTTCATCATGGGAGAATGAATAAAAAAGGGACAAATTATTAAGTTTTCAAACGTGCTGGAACCATTGTTCTCACTCTTGTATTTAAGGCAATTGTCATGAGTATGATGGTCAGGACAGTAAGTTCGTTACTAAACTCTGCATGCCTCATGTTTACTAGTAGGACTTGGACAAACTGGCGAATAGCTTAAACCCTTACTCATTAACAATATAGTTTTATTTTCTTATTGTGATGAACATTCTAATGCATAAGTAAATTAGTTTGAATTCATATATATTGTGTTTAATATTATGATTCATAATCAAGTATCAATATACTTTTGGTTTGCTTTTGGCATAACATATACGTGATTATTATTATTTATTTATTTTTATTTTATTAACTGGAAACTATTAGTATTATTATTTTTGGTTGAAAAACTACTTGATATTTAATATTTAAATAATATTGTCATAAAATTTCTTGTTATTAGAACTTTGTACAAGTCTTTCTATAAACATAAAAAAATTGTTGATTTTAGTTACTATCTAAACACATTAATAGTGAATCTCATTCATTTATAGTATTATTGCATTTATAGCAATAATGCCATTGTAACCGTTTGGTTTAAATGAGCGGCGGATTTGAATATAATATTCCTTTATATGGTAACTACAGTAAATTGCTAATGAGACTTATTTAGTATATTGGGTGTCATGATCCTTAATATATGGCAAGTATATTATGAGTTGAGTTATAACTATTCAAATACAATTTTTAAAATTTTTGCATTTTTTTATTTGGGCCCAAGCAATGCCTTGTGTTTTAGATTTATTTGCACTCAGATTGAATTTTCAAATTCAAAATGGTGATAACTAAGTCTATCTCATATTTACATCATTGTCACTTTCTACAAAGAATTTGATTGTGTATCTATAAACCTTGTAGATCTATAACTTAAAATAAGATACATTGTATGTATTCATAAAATCGGTTGATTGTGATATAAGTCAGTATAATCTTAATCGATTTGAGATGATTACGTCCAAAATTGCACATAAACTTTGTATATGTCAATATATTTTATATCGAATGATATTGGAAAATTTTGCCCATTAAATACATACATTGTTTAGCTTATTCTAGTTATTATATACAAAGTGTGTATATTATCTAACGACTCAATATTGTTTAGTTCAATATATCGTTAAGATTTTGTCATATATATATGTTGTCTCTAAAATCTTGTATGATTGAACATTTTTCAGTTTCCAATACTATGGTAAAAGTTTGACTTGTAAGAGAACAAATGATAATATTTTTTTTTGCATCGTTTTTATTAATATGCAAACTAACCTCTATTCCCTTGAAGACAAAAATCAATATACCTCTATTTCCTTGAAGACAAAAATCAATATAAATATTTTTAACTGTCTATGAAAGAGAAATTTATTAATGGTGACATAATACAAAATTATTTTTGTACTCTTAACATGATCTTTGTAAGTTATCTCTTTAAGCCATAAGCATTAGAGATTGTGACTCATTAGAAAAGACTCAAACATGCTAAGGGTGAAGGTAAGCAATACAATTTTTCTGGGTCCATTATTATAAAATTGATATTTGTAAATCTTATTTTCTAAATTTTTCGATAATGTTTTATCTCTAAATAATGTATAAAAAACAACATAACTTTTATTTGTTATTAATAAGTTCTGATCATTTGGAAATGAATAAGGTATTATATATTATTCTATTAAAGTCACATGATATTTTTCCTAGGTCGATTTGCATGTTTGAACCTTAGCTGATCATATTGTCACAATATTATAATTTCAAAGTCGGACAAAGAAATCATAATATTATTTAGTGACAATATTATGCTTATGTTAGACAAACTTTGTTTTGCATATAATATATGACATTATAATTCTCTTGATTCGTTCAAAATAATTGAGTCAAAAAGAAAATAGTTTAATGATATTGCAAATCTATATAAATCTAAGTTTTTAAAGTAGAGATTAGTTTGGATACAAGCCGAAAGGGTCCTTCTGGCAACCGGACGTAAATAGCTCTAAGCGACACGGTACTTAAGCATCCCTTTGTAGACCTCCACTAGCTGGAAACCGGCCCCTACAGCTAATCCAAGCTGATTAAAACTTGATAAACTAAAGATTTGTTAAGGTTAATTAGCATATTCATTCAAAACTACTGATCCAATATAATATTCTTGCAAAACTTTAGATTATCATATTTGTAAATATGATTGGTAAAGATGAATCATCTGGTACCAAGCCCGAAAGTTTACTTAATCTTAGTTTATGAGTTTTGGCTCACTATTCTAGGACTTATATCAATAATTAGTGAAATTACACATATGTTGAATAAAATCTGATGACACAAGTATGATTTAGGAGTAACCCAAACATCTGGCTTAGTCAAACAAAAACTCCTAAATAAATGGACTACTACTAGTTTCATAGAACTTTTAACTGTTTCCTGCGCATTATATGACATATTATTCGGATATAAAAATACTAAAGATTTCACTTGTGGAATAACTTAGATACTTATAATTTGATAGGTCGATGTGACGACTACCATAGCTAGGAGTATCAAAGAATTTGAAATGATATATTAAAACATAGGTTGTGCTGAAGCTGAATGGCTCTGATATCTTACTATGTATATATCAAATAGATCCAGGCTTATTTTTCATTCACTCTTGTTATGACTTCATGATTGAGTAGATCAAACATCTAATTATGTATATACATGATCTATATATTTCAGTACCTGTCATTTTTATAAATTATGTTGAAAGAAAGCTAAAGCATGATATTGTGTGATTCTAAGATGAACAAGTACATGCAGCTGCATTTTAAGATATTAAAAATGCCTAAAAGGCAAAAATGTGGTTCTTGACTATAAAAGTCATAAAAGAACTTTACAGATATCTTGACGAAGAATATGTTTACTTTTGACAATGAGTTTGTCTAGGAAATTAATTCTAGAATCATCGAGGGGGATGGGGTTAAGCCTATAAATTAGTCACCAGCAGTGGCAACTCAACTGAGTCTGACTGGAGATCCTAAGAATCCAGTTCAATGGGTAGGAACAAGTTGGACTAGGTGACTATTATGGAACACTGACCTTGAGACTAAATTTCTTTAAAATAAATGTCCAAGAGGCTGTACATGTGTACATGGATACCCCATCCCTATGGTGACAGTGTTCCGGAGTGATATGGTTAGGGTGAGTTTTAACTCTTAATAAGTCCAAGCATAATATGCAGGGTTGACTCCTATCACCAACCCTTAAGGACTTACCTATATGAGAGGTCGTGAAGGCCGCGACTATAGGACAGGGCGATTCCAGACAACTCTCATGAATATAAAAAAGCGTGCATGGCTAATCAAACACGCCAGACCTAACCTCTAGCGTACTATATGTGTTATTTTCCGAATCTGGTTCAAGAAGACTGATTCAAGGCGTAGTCCATCAATCTCTTCTTCAGACAAAAGACAATAGTCACTACGTGAGATTCAAGGATGTAGTTCATCTCATCTATGCATAGTATATAATTGCCCAAAAATTATCTTATTCTTCTCTTATTTTCTTTCTTTCTATTACTTTGGAACTTGACCTTTTGGGGGGGATTGTTAGCTATGTGTGCGTGTTCCCTCACACAAGATGAGCAAAAGCTCAAATTCTAATCCATTTATTCCCACATCGGCTGTGCATTCATGTGAATAGTATTTATATTATTTTTCTTCCTCTTGCTTCATTGAAGTCTTGTGTGGGTAGCCCATGGGCCACACGCGCGCCAACGCTGCCGTCCAACTCGGCTCGATTCGGTTCAGTGCGTGCCCACATCTGCGGGTGCCGAATGTCGATTCGATTTCTTCATTGGGTTCGGGTTGAGTCCCTAAAAATCTTTTTGCAGCTCATTAATTTTTTTTAATATTTTGAACGTCCAGGTTCAATGAACCACATTTTTTCTATTGTTTTTATTTTGTAACGTCTGCTTTTAGATCCATTGAATTTTGTCTTTATTTCGTAATATCTGCTTTTAAACCCATTGAATTCTGTCCGTTGGCAATAGGTTTGAACCCTCTATATATTGTGGCATTCTCAAACTTCTTAGATCACGAAAAATCTAAAAAAACTTAAATTCTATTCCAACTCGATCTTTCCAAAACTATCTTATTATCTTCGTTTTCTTTCTCTGGGCAGAGCTAAGTTCAAAGTCACTCTTTCCAAGTTGTGTGCAACAAGAAGATACCGGTAGAACGGGGGGTTTTACCACTAGAAGCATTCGGAAAAAGTATGCACATAGACTCGGATTAACTCTTAGGATAATATTTCGTGTGCTACTTCTCCGGAGGCCTGTAACTTTAATTTTTGTTGTTTTTGTTTATAGATTTTAACAAAAAAAAGTTAAATATATCCAACATCATTTGCCACTGGTGCAAAATTCTCACTTGAAATTAAAAACTAGTCTGAAAGAGCTATATATACATGATCATTACGTAGATGAAGAAGCATGATACTTTATTCATTAGCATCTGCATAACATAGTACAGCAGTTAACTAGTTATAATAGCATCGATCAGAAATGCTCTGCCACGCCCTCTGCTCCATGGCGTCTGTCAATAGCACCACCTTCTGCTGCTTCTCCATCCTCTTTCCATAGTTGGAATCCTCCTTTCTCAGTCTCAATTGCTCTTCTGTTCTTCTTGTCTTATCCATGGATACATCTTCTTTATTCTATGACGATATCCTAACAAAGTTATCCTCCCTCCTATCGTCAAGCTTTTCAGATGACGATAAAGGTTCCTCTTCTTCTTTACACAACCCGCAAGCTGATTGGCATTTGTACATATTCTTCAAAATCCTTACACAGAAGAGTTATCCTCCTCATATCATCTCCACTACTATTTCTAAGATTTGGAAATGCAAAGGATCAGTCAAAGTTTCAGAGTATCATGGGGGTTCTTTTTCTGCTAAGTTCGAATTCAGAGAAGATTTGGAGTTTGTTATATCAAATGGTCCATGGAAGATCAATCGACACTTGCTTATTATTGAAAGATGCTGCCCAAACAAGCCTCCGAATGATTACAAATTCTGCGAGAGTGATTTCTGGGTACAGATACATAGGCTTCCTGTTAATCTACTCACAGTTGATTTTGTTTCTACTATTGCAGCTCGAATTGGTAAGATCTATCCTCCTTTTGCTGCTGAGGCTTGCAAATGGATTCTTTTTGCAAGAATCAAGGTAAAAATTGAAATTATGAAGCCATTGATCCGAAGTTTGAAAGTGTCCATGGGAAACAACATGGATTGTACTGTTCTATTGAAGTATGAACGTTTACCTAAATTTTGCTTGTTTTGTGGCTGTTTGGGACACAGTGTCAAGAAGTGTCAAATTCATAAATATTATGAAGCAAAGATATGTGAAGAATGGTCAGAAGATCAAAAGAAGGAATTCCAGAGCCTTCTTGATAAACAACTTGATCTCTCTATATGTGTGAATCATGCTGACAAATTCAGGAAAAAGCCACAAAATAAATGTATGTCAAAGAGTTCCTTCAATCAACAGTTGCTTCATTCTCAAATTAATGTTATCCCTGATCAACCAAACCTCACCACAGTTTTCAATCAAAATCCTTCCACCATTATCTTCTAGACCATGAATATTGATCATCCCCTTCCTTCCATTCCTTTCCACTCAATACATCATGATACTACCCCATCTTCAATTTTCGGTGATGCTCCGGTGTCCGGAGATAGCATAACGATGAAGGTGACATTGACAGTTTCTGATCAGTTATAAACTACTACTCATATTTTACCGGATAAGTTGAATACATCTCCCCTTCCTCGGAAGACAATATTGCCCCCCCCCAACTGCAACAAAGAATATTGCTTTACAACTGAACAATCACTCAATCAAGTCCATTCGTTTGTTAAGTGACTCGACCAGACTGGATTCAGACTCAGTTCACCCTCTTCCTCTTATTTCACTTGCCAATGTTTCTCCTAATAACTCTTCTCCATCAACAAAACATTCGCCTGATTCACCATCTTTATGCTCTAATCCTTCCACCATCATTAATTCATCTCCTAATTTAGGCAATAATTCCACTCTACAACCCTTATTACATTTGCCTAACACATCTCTTCCCACACAAATTTCATCCATTTCTGTCAATTCCACATTTACCTCACTACTTCACTCCGTTAATCCCTACCATTCTCCCTCAATACAAAAGACAAACTTTTCTGATGTTCATTCTACTTCAAATGTTATATCTTCTGCCTTCAATTCAGATTTAGTTCTTCCTCCTACTGTTACTATTCCAGCTACAGAGATAAAGAATCTTGATACTTCTTCAGATGTTATCCCTCCTGATTCTAAGTTCCTTGTTCATGAAAATAAAACTTCTTCCAAAAGACCAAGATTCTCAAGTATTGAGGAAGACAGTGATATTGATAATGAGAGACCTCACAAACGTATCATATTGTCCTCTATTGATATCAAAGGTGCGGCTGGCCTACAACAGCCTCCATTATCATGATTCTATTATAGAATTGTAGGGGACTGAGGAATGGCCCTACAATTCGTACTTTACATTCATTCCTCTGTGCATCTAGACCCAAAATTTTATTCTTATCTGAAACTAGATGTTCGTCAAATCTTGCTTCAACTATAGCAATGAAATTAGGTTTTGACAATTTTGAATCTGTCTCCTCGAAGGGTAATTCAGGAGGGCTTCTCCTCTGTTGGGATTCTATTATCAATTTGAATATTATATCAATCTCAGATAATTGCATACACACTTCTCTTCAATATCCTGGGTATTCTCAACCGTAGATATTATTCTGTATTTATGGACCCCCAGTGGTATCTGATCGATATACTTTTTAGAAGCAACTGGAATTCACAATGAACTCTATTACTCATCCATGGATTTGCATTGGTGACTGCAATGGTATACTATCTGCTGAGGATAAATTAGGAGGCAACAACTTCAACTATAATCATCACAAGGATTTCATACATTGGTACAACTCAGTTGCAACAATGGATATCATTCCTTATGGCCCAGCATTTACTTGGAATAATAGAAGAAAACCAAGTCATTATATTGCTGAAAGATTGGATAGAGCAATAGTGGATACTAAATGGCAATCTTTACATCCTATAGCTGGCCTCCTTTATCTGCCATGTTTAAATAGTAATCATAATCCTATCCTGCTGTTAGTGAACCTTGTTCAGAGGAAGATAAAGAGGTTGTCGCGGTTTGAAGCTTCATGGACAATTGAACCTGATTTTAAATCATCTTTCACAGAGTCTTGGAATAATTTGCTTCCTACTACTTTTCAAATAAAATTAAAAACTTTGCTTCCACGTTTGCATCATTGGAGAAAGGTTAGTTCAGGACAACTGAATCAAGACATTAAGAAATTGGAGGAAAGATTATTATTTATACAATCACAACCTCCTACAGATACTGGCTACTTTGAAGAGAGGGCAGTACAAATTCTTCTCAACAAACTTCATTTGCAGAAAGAACTCTACTGAAAACAGAGGTCCAATATTGCTTGGCTTAAAGAGGGTGACAGAAATACCAAATTTTTTCATTTGTCTGCTACTTCAAGGAAGCAAAGTAATTTCATTTACAGCATTATAAAAGAAGGGGGTCAATAAGTTTCAAATCATCTTGAGATTGCCGATATATTTGTTGCTCACTTCAGTTCCATATCCCAGGCTATTGAAACTTGCCCTGTTCCTGAACATATTCTCTATGAACTTCCCACCATTGCTCTTGCAGATAATGTTCAGCTCCACTCTATACCACATGAAGATGAAATCAAATCAACTATTATGGAAATGGGTGCATACAAATCACCAGGTCCAGATGGGTATCCAGCCCTATTTTATCAAAAATATTGGGATGTTGTTGGTGGTGAGGTATCTTCTCTTATTCAGAATTTTTTCACAACTGGTCTTATGCCGCAAAATCTTAATCATGCCTATATTGCTCTGATCCCTAAAGTCAAAAATCCTACACGACCAGTTGATTATAGACAAATTTCCTTGTGTAATGTTCTATACAAAATCATATCTAAATTGATTGCCAATAGAATTCGTCCTCTCATGCATAGATTGATTAGTCCTACTCAGAATGCATTTGTACCTGGTAGATATATTGGTGACAATATAGTTGTGGCTCAAGAGATCTTACGTTCAATCTCTAAATTCTCACCTACAAACAGTTCTTTTGCCTTCAAAGTTGATATGTCCAAAGCTTATGATAGATTAGGTTGGGATATCATTAGCCAAGCTTTGCGTGGTATGGTTTATCGGGTAAAACTCATGATCTCATTATGCAATGTGTCTCTACATCTTCCTTTGTAATCCTCATCATTGGTGAACCTTCGAAATTATTCAATCCTGGTCGTGGTATACGACAGGGATGTCCCCTATCACCTTACCTATTCATTTTATGTATGGATATTCTGTCTTCTTTGATCAATAGTATGGTGAGATCCTCCTTATACGAAGGCATTACTATTAGAAATTTAGGTCTCATGTACTCACATCTTGCCTTTGCTGATGATTTGTTTATATTTGGTAAATGTTCCCTTCATAATATCTATCAAGTGAAGATCATCCTGAAAACATTTGAATCCTGGTCTGGCCAAAGTATTAATTTCAAAAAATCTTCCATTTTCTTTTCTAAGAAGACTGATCCAATCATGAGGGAACTATATATTCATTTGTTGTGAGTCAAACTGATGAATATGAAGGATAAATATCTTGGTCATAAGCTTCTCCAATCCAAAAATAGAGTTACTACCTATACTGAATTACTGAAGGCTAGCTCATCCAAGCTTCAAGGCTGGAAAAGGAAGTGTCTGTCTCATGCTGGGAGAACCACTCTTATCAAATCAACCTTATCATCATTACCAACATACCACTTATCTGCCTACTATATCCCCAAGAAGGTACACTACCAAAATATGTCCATTTAGCGACGGCCACATCCGTCGCTCATCCGTCGACAATCAGTATTAGCGACCGATCACTGACGGATCTTGGTCAAAATAATTCGTCGGCAATCAGCTCGTCGCTAATAATGATCCGTCGCTAAGTAGTCGAAGAGCGACGGAATAGCGACGGTTTTTCGTCTTCACAATATGATGCATTAGCGACGACTTTTCGACGGGCTTTCGTCCATTTCAAGTATTAAATACTTAACTGTGTAGACGCTAGCGACGGATAGTCCGTCGGTAAACCGTCGTAACAGTGTATCAGAGGGTATTGTTCCGTCGCTAGTCCGTCGATCGTCGTCGCTAACAAAGGACGGATTAGCGACGGAATACTAACGGATTATCCGTCGACCATGTTCTGGAAATGCTTGACATTTCCAGAACCTTGGCGACGAATTTTTCGTCGTGACACCGTCGAACTATATACCACTAGAACGTTGCCGACGGATATTCCGTCGACCACCCGTCGCTACATGGAAATAGTTTCAAATCTCCAGTTAGCGACGAAAATTTCGTCAAAAAGTAGTCGAAAATTGGGAATATTCGTCGCTAACCGGTCACTAGTCCGTCGCTAACTGTGATTTTTTTGAAAAAAAATTTACAGCACTTTCCCTGTTCACAAAAATATGCATAAACCAAACCAATATATAATACACACCAATTATCCAACAATCACATAGACCAAATATATAATGCACACCAATTATCCAAGAATCACATAGACCAAATATGCACATACGAATTTAATGCACACCAATTATCCAATAATCATATAGACCAAACCAAATTAATATAAAATAGACATCAATTATCCTGAAGAGTAACCTAATATCCGTCGTTATAATCCGACCATAGCACAAATATTCCAAAATTCCTACAAATATTCCAAATTTTATTAATTACAATACTTTAAGGAGGAAGAGGAGTTCGATTGCCCGGTGGTGGTAATCCCTGCTGCGACCGACGAATATACTCCTCCACTAGGTACGACGATGGAGGAAGGGAAGTAGCTGCATGCCTTTGGCTCACTCGAGCGGTATTTGTGCATCAGATAAAATAGCAAAAATTCGATTTATCTCCAAGTGTGAGAACGGATGGCTCAGAACACAACCCAAAATTCATTCTAGCATACATTAGTGTAAATCATCTATTTTTTGTACATATGGTGTAGTATATGTTCTTATCGTATCTACTATCTGAAGGATATAATAGAATCAAGATGAACTCACATAATGTAATACTAAAACATCATCTACTACTATATAAGATATAGTGATAGGTTGTCATATCATCATTGTCGAGGGATAAGGGTCGAAGGACAGTCAACTTTATCTACGGCTACATAGTTTCTGCCTCGCCAGTCGAATGGCTGTAGAGACTATGTCCTGATCACCATGTCTACCGTAGATTAACGCAAATGGAGCTGGAGCTGGAGCCAAAATACAGTACTAATTCACCATGTCGTACCATTTTACTCTCTCACTCTCTCTCCTCCCCCCCTCCGGCACTGTCACTCTCTCCGACGCTCTCACACTACTAATTCTTATGTGTTTTAAGTGTGAGAACGGATGGCTCAGAACACAACCCAAAATTCATTCTAGCATACTCTAGTGTGAATCATCTATGTTCTGTACATATGGTGTAGTATATGTTCTTAACGTATCTAGTATCTGAAGAATGTAACAGAATCAAGATGAACTCACATAATGTAATACTAAGACATCATCTACTACTATATAAGATATAGTGATATGTTGTCATATCATCATTGCCGAGCGATGAGGGTCGGAGGACAGTCAACTTTATCTACGGCTACATAGTTTCTGCCTCGCCAGTCGAATGGCTGCAGGGACTATATATGTCCTGATCACTATGTCGTACCATAGTTTCTGTCTCGCCAGTCGAATGGCTGCAGGGACTATATGTCCCGATCACCATGTCGTACCATAGTATCTGAAGAATGGTTGCAGGGACTATATGTCCCTAACCTGAACCCTAACCTGAACCCTTCCCCAGCCGCCCTCGTCCCCCCTCCCCCTCCCTCCCAGCCACCCCCCACTCACCCCCCAACCACCCGTATCCCCCTGCAGGGACTATTGTAGGCTAAGGTATTGGGTTTACCTTATTAGGGTAAGGTATTGGGTTACCTTATTAGGGTAAGGTATTGGGTTACCTTATTAGGGTAAGGTATTGGGTTATCGATATTGTGAACCTAGGTTGAAAGCATAATAAGGTTGTAAAAGCATAATAAGGTATTGGGTTACCGATCCGAAACTGCCGATACTACCGATATCGTCGATATCCTATTTCTTAAACTAGGGTTGGTCATATCGCCGATACTACTGATTATATTTGTACCCCGTGCTGCCCCGCACGCACCCGCTGCCCCGGAGCGTGCTGCCCTTCGCTGCCCCCCGCTGCCCCGGAGCGCGCTGCCCCCCGCCGCCCCCCGCAGCCCCGCGTGCGCCAGCACCCCTCCCATCCCGCGTCGCCCCTCCCACCCCCCGTCGCCTCACCAGCCCCGTGCTGCCCCGTACGCGCCACCCCCGCCGCCCCCCGTTGTCCCGGAGTGCTCTGCCCCCGCCGCCCGCCGCAGCCCCGCGTGCGCCCATCGCAGCCCCGCGCTGCCACTCACGCGCCACCCCTGCAGTCTCTGTCGCCCTCGCAGTCCAAGACGCCCCCGGCAGCCCACGACACCTACGACCACCGAGAGAGAGAGAGAGAGAGAGATTACCTTTGGAAGAGAGAGGAGAGGTCGCCGATCACCGCCGCGGGAGAGAGAGAGAGGAGAGTGAGGTCGCCGACCGCCGTGGGAGAGAGAGAGAGAGAGGAGAGAGAATGAAATTTGGGGGGAATGAAAAGTTCTCCCCGACGTTTCAATTTAAGCCTGGGCCCTTTATTTAGCGACGGACCAACGACGGTTTTTATCAGTCGCTAGGCCGTCGCTATTTTTGCTACTTGCCGACGGAATATCCGTCGCTACGTAGTTGAAGAATTGTCCCGCCATTTCCCTCAAAAATTCCTGCCAAATAATCGACTGCATGGCGATGGCTACTTATCCGTCGCTATATCTTCGATGCCCTAGCGACGGATGAGCGACCTTTTCTCCCCCTTAAAATAAAATAAAATTTGTATCGGCTTGTCGTCGGTACTCCGTCGGCTATTTGTCGTAAATTCGTCGCTAATGCCGACGAAAATTCTCCGTCGCTAATGCCGATGGAAATTATCCGTCACTAACATGTCGTCGCTAATTAGCTGTATTTTGGTAGTGGTGACTAATAGTCTTGTCAAAGATCAACGAAATTTTTGGTGGGGATCAACTGACAAAAGGAAAATTCATTTCACAGCTTAGGATAGGTTCACCCTTCCAAAGTACCAAGAAGGACTTGGTATAAGGGATCCACATATCATCAATCTTTCCTTAGTTTTTAAACTGTCATGGAGATTTCTTTCTCAACCAAAGTCCATTTGGTCTACTATGCTTGCGGCAAAATATCTTCACTCCTCTAATTTCTAGGCAGCTGTTCCCTCTAATGCTTCATCTTGTGTTTGGTCTAGTATACTTGGTAGTAGAGAATGGCTTATGAATAATATCATATGGTCAGTAGGTGATGGAGCTGATATTAACATTTGGAATGATCCATGGGTTCCAGGTTTACCTAACTTTACTATTAAAGGATATGCATTTAGTAACATATGGGCAAACAGAGTTATTGATTTAATCAATCTGGACTCTCTGTCATGGAAAGTAAATCTCATATATATGCTTTTTCCCCCTCATGAAGCTACTGCTATTCTGAAAATCCCCTTATCCACCAATTGTAGAAGTGATAAACTTATATGGATCCACACGACAAATGGAGAGTTTACTACAAAATCAGCTTACCGAATGATTTGTTGGTGTTTTTGCCTTTAGACTAGAAAAGATAGTCCCACATCGGCTACACCAAATGGTGAGTATCTCAATATAATGCATTGCTTGTGTTGAGGTGTGCACATGAGGTGTAGTGGGGCACAAGTTTGTGCCATGTGGAAGTATTTTCCTAGAAGAAAAAAGGATTAAATCCAACAAGGATGCAAGTTAATTTTTGTTGTGCGGACTCGGACTCGGACACGGACTCCAGGATGTCTCGTGCATGCACGGGAGTGTTCGGGGGGTAGGCGTGGACTGGCACACTTCTATGCTGATTGTGGGATGATCTAAAATATCAAACTCTATTTTTTAGTATTGGTATTTTAGTCCCACATCGGATAGGAGAAGAGGTGAAGTCTCAATTCCACTCTATAAATAGAGCCCCTTGGCCTCCTTTGAAAGATGCACCAAGAAGAGAGTGAAGGGAGTCTGTAAAGTCCAGGAAGCCCGTTCAAGTCTCAAATATTGACTTACGAGCGTTCCAGAAGTTCTTCTTGAACTTGCTGGTTCCTGGAAGCTGTTCGTGCTCGTGTGGGGTGAATAAAGCTTTGAGCAACGGTGGTTCATTCACCCCAGCATTTCATTCTCGCCTGCCATCGCTGCTGTTGCCTTTTACAGTAACTTCTTTTTAGAAGCTCTACTGCCGATAATCGCTTGCACAAAAGTCTCTTTAGATTTTTTGTGTATTACGTAGAATCTTTTTAGATCCTCGTAATTCAGAATCCTCCAGGATCTCTGTTGCACATCTTCTTTAAGGTGTTGCATTTGAAACGTTGTCTTTACAATTGTTTCAGTTTCAGAATTTTCCATCGGAAATTGTGCCTCGGCACTAACAATCTCAAAGCTTTATTGAGAAGATGGATAACTCTCGTGCTTCGCTCATCGATACCAGTTTTAACAAGTTAGAGAAATTCGATGGCGAACACTTCCAGATATGGAAACAAAAGGTCACTTTAAATCTTCAACTCGTGAATGTTGATCACGTGCTGTTAGAAGAAGAACCGATCGATCGTTCCAACCACTAGATCTGTTGCGGCTGTGGCCGCTGCTACGACCAAGCAAGCGAAGTGGAAGAGAGAAAACAGTATATGTAAACTACTGATACTCAATTCCATGGAAGACTCTCTGGCAGAGTCCTACTCCAAGAAGACATCTGCCAAAGAGATATGGGACTCCTTGGGAAAGCTCTATGAAGATGACGAAAATCGGTCCAAGATCTTCATGGTAGAAAAATACCACAAGTGGACCTTCGAAGACGAGAAGGCGATGCTGCCCCAAGTGAAGGAGTTTATGAAGTTGCGTCAGAAACTAGAAGACGAGAACATGCCCCTCGTCGACAAGTTTGTCGTTGGAGGGATTGTCGTGAAACTTCCTACAGAATGGAGCAACTTCTATGCAAGGATGCATCGAAAGAAGATGGAAATTAGCTTGGAAGACTTCTTGCAAGAGATCCATGTTAAGGACGAGATGCGCTCTCAACAGAAGATGGATACTCTGTCCAAGCAACTGGCGAAGGCAAATCTGGTCCAAACCAGAGAATACCAGGGGAAACAGGCTGCTTTTTATCGCAAAAAGAAGGACTTCACGAATCTGAAAGTGAAGGGTCCTGCTTTCAAACAGCAGAAGTCCAAGTCCTATGTGACTTGCTTCAATTGTGGCAAGAAGGGCCACTACAAATCCGAATGCAAGTCCAAGCCCAAAGAACAAGGTGAGCCTAGTAAGGTTTCTATGATTACTAATCTAGTTGCCATGATAGCACAGGTTACAACTGTGGGGGCTGACTTGGACTGGTGGATAGACACTGGTGCGACCTGCCATGTCTGTTTAGACAAGGACTGGTTCGTCTCTTATGAGCCAACTTCAGAGAAGGTCATAATGGCAAACCAGGCACAAGCTGAAGTACTGGGGATCGGGACGGTGGAGCTGAAACTCACATTGGGGAACACTCTGACGCTTCAAGGTGTGAAACATGTTCCAGTAATTGCTAAGAACATGATCTCTGGAAGTCTACTCTGCAACGCAGGCTTGAGGATGGACATCAATGCTGGCCAGTTGGTGATGTCCAAGAAGGGTACATTCTTCGGGAAAACCTTCCAAACTGAAGGAATGTACACGATTCAGCTTGTTGTAACCCAGCATGATAATATAAATTTAATCACTTTTTCTGATTATTCTCTTGAGTTGTGGCATAATAGGCTAGGACATGTTCATTGTAAAAGGATTAACAGAATGTCTAGTCTAGGACTTATCTCCAAATGTGGGGGTAAGGTAGAGAAATGCAAAGTATGTGCTCAGACGAAGATCATAAGGAAACCCTTTCACAGGGTCCATCGAAGCACAGATCTTCTGGAGTTGGTTCACTCAAATATCTGTGACTTCAAACAATTCTCTACAAAGGCCGGGATGAAGTATTTCATTACTTTCATCGATGACTTCTCTAAGTATGCTTTCGTCTACTTGCTCAAGTCTAAAGACGAAGCATTCGAGAAGTTCAAGGAGTTCAGGGCCGAGGCTGAGCGACAAACTGGACAATAACTCAAGAGGTTAAGGAGTGATCGAGGCGAGGAGTATCGGTCTCATGAATTCTTATCATTCTGCAAAGAACATGGAATCATCAATAAGACAACGGCTCCGTACTCTCCTCAATCCAACGGAGTAGCAGAAAGGAAGAACAGAACGTTGACAGAGATGATGAACTCCATGCTGTTTACTGCGGGTCTTCCAAAGTGCTACTGGGGAGAAGCTGCACTAACGGCAACGTTCATTCTGAACAGAGTGCCATATGCTACTTCCGACATAACTCCTCATGAACTCTGGTTCAAAGTCAGACCTAACTTGAATGTCATTCGAGTGTGGGGGTGTCTGGCTTATGTGAAGCTCCCGGATCTGAAGATTCAGAAGCTGGGGACAAGGACTACGAAGGCGATCTTCTTGGGGTATGCCGAAAAGAGTGATGCTCGGAGATTCCTTGATATCGAGTCAAACCATATCATCGAATCTCGCGATGCTGAATACTTTGAAGACAAGTTTGCAAAACACAAGAATATTGTTCTCGCGGATCTTCCGGAGAATGATGAGGGTACAAAGCAGACAGAAGTCTTTAATGAACCAGTAGTCCAAGATGAAGCTGTCGTCAAGGAGACACCAGCTGAACCAGAACTCGCTGAGCCGTCAACTAAGCGAACGAGGAGGCCGAAAGACTTCGGAGATGACTTTGTCACCTATCATGTGGAAGCAGATCCGCTTACCTATGATGAGGCGATGAAGACCAGAGATGCTGTATTCTGGAAGGAGGCGATAGACAATGAGATTGACTCAATCACCTCCAACAACACATGGGTATTGGTTGACCTGCCAGAAGGAGCAAGACCCATCGAATGCAAATGAATCTTCAAGAAGAAGATGAAAGCAGATGGAACCATTGACAAGTTCAAGGCCAGGCTAGTGGCCAAGGGGTTTGCTCAGAAGCAGGGGATCGACTACTTTGACACTTATGCTCCAGTAGCTCGGATGACAACCATCAGATTGTTAATTGCTCTAGCAGCAATACACAAGCTGGTGATACATCAGATGGATGTGAAAACGGCATTCCTTAATGGCGAACTGACCGAAAAGATCTACATGCAACAACCAGAAGGTTTTGTCGTCAGAGGTCTAGAAGACAAAGTCTGCAAGTTGATGAAGTCTCTGTATGGTTTGAAACAAGCTCCCAAAATATGGCATGAGAAGTTTGACAAGGTGATAAGGTCAAATGGCTACAGGGTCAGTGAAACAGACAAGTGTGTCTATACGAAGTTTGCTGACGGAAGAGGAGTAATCGTTTGTCTTTACGTGGACGACATGCTAATCCTAGGTACGGATTTAAGCTGCGTCACAGAGACAAAGAAATTCCTCTCGACCAAGTTCAGTATAAAGGACTTGGGGGATGCCGACGTAATCTTGGGGCTCAAGATCATCCGAACAGGCACTGGAATAGCGCTGTCACAATCTTATTATATTGAGAAGATGCTCACTCGCTACGGGTATCAAGATCTTCCCCCATAATTGATACACCGTACCGGAGTGATCAGAAGCTGGAGCCTAATTCGAGGGAAAGCGTCAGGCAGTTGGAGTGCGCTAGCGTCATCGGAAGCTTGATGAACGCTACTACTGCCACAAGGCCTGACATAGCTTTTGCCGTGGGAATGCTGAGTCGGTTCACTAGCAATCCAGGCGTTGAGCACTGGAAAGCTGTGAAGTGTGTTATGAGATATCTCAAGAAAACTCAGACATATGCACTTTTCTACAGCGGAGATCCGTCAGTAGTGGAAGGCTTCAGTGATGCTAGCTGGTGTTCAGATATGGAGAGCGAGTATTCCACAGGTGGAATCGTATTCGCCATGGGCGAAGCTGCTATATCGTGGAAGTCGAAGAAGCAGACTATGTTATCTCGCTCCTCCATGGAATCTGAATTCTTTGTATTGAATGCTGCTGCAGATGAAGCAGAGTGGCTTCGGGAGCTCATGTATGATCTTCCGGTGGTTGGGGCTCAGATACCGACAATACCGATATACTGTGACAACCAGGCGGCAGCAGCAGTGGCATCAAATGAACTCTTCAACGGGAAGAAGAGAACGGTGCGGTTGAAGCACAGAGCAGTACACGATCTTATCAAGAGAGGTGTTATTGCAGTGATTGATGTTCGGAGTCAGGAGAACCTGGCGGATCCGTTCACCAAGGGCCTCAAGTGCCAGCTGGTCGATGACACAGCTTGTAAAATAGGCTTGAAGGCATTCTGATAGTGTATCTTTGTAATCCTACCATAAAGTTTTATGCTATTAGTTCAAAGAGAAATCTACTAGGCATCTAACTTTTGGTTCAAAGGAGGATCACTGATTGGGAAACTATCAGGTAACAGTGGGTACTTGTTCTCTGGAACATGAAAGGTATACGGACCCATAACCACTATTGTCTACTATGTATTTTCTGCGAAAAAAACAGATCCTGTGGAAGGTTGGCTTAAACGCCTTAATGAGTTCTCAGGCAGAGTGAATGCCTGGTGTGCTTTACAGGAAGCACGGTAGAGCAGCACTACAAGGAGTGAAATTCTATGCTACAGTGGGGTGACTCCACCATGAGGTTCCCAGGTAGGGGTAATGCCTCGGCTTTGCAAGCCAAGTCATAGCGACGTAGCACCGCAAATAGGCAGGTAGCCTAATGCTGTATGACGTAATTAAAGAGTTGTAGACAGCACTACAAAGGGGAGGATGGCCCCATGTTACAGTGGCACGACACCACGATGAGGTACCCAGGTAGGGGTAAAGCATCGGCATTGCAAGCCATGTTGTTGCGGCGTAACACCGCAAGGAAGCCTTAGGCTTCATGCTGGGTAGTTTGGCACAACAAAGAGGCTTGTGACCTCATGCTACAGTAGTATGACACTACGATGAGGTTCCCAGGTAGGGGTAATACCTCGGCTTCAGGCTATGTCATAGCGGCGTAGCACCACAAGGAAGCGCAAGGCTTCATGCCATATCTCTTTAATAAAGAACTCACCTATAGTGTATGGAAAGAGATATCAGGCCGTCTCTTGAGGGTAAACTTGTAGACGCCCAAAATTATACACTGAAACCAGGCTGGCACAGGACCTTCAATGTGCAGCCAGAAGCACAGTTGATGTCATTATGTGAGTAGGAAGAATTGCAGTTATGGTGCAGAATTCAAGGCTTAGTCCATTCTTGTATCATGCTGTTATTTAACCTATGCGGGAAGATTCAAGTCGTAGCGACATCTCCCCTAATGCATGATGGGCAGTCACTGTAGGGAACGCTCAACCCATATATTGAGATATGTGGGAGATTGTTGGTGTTTTTGCCTTTGGACTAGAAAAGGTAGTCCCACATCGGCTACACCAAATGGTGAGTATCTCATTATAATGCATTGCTTGTGTTGAGGTGTGCACATGAGGTGTAGTGGGGCACAAGTTTGTGCCATGTGGAAGTATTTTCCTAGAAGGAAAAAGGATTAAATCCAACAAGGATGCAAGTTAATTTTTGTTGTGCAGACTCGGACTCGGACACGGACTCCAGGATGTCTCGTGCATGCACAGGAGTGTTCGGGGGGTAGGCGTGGACTGGCACACTTCTATGCTGATTGTGGGATGATCTAAAATATCAAACTCTATTTTTGAGTATTAGTATTTTAGTCCCACATCGGATAGGAGAAGAGGTGAAGTCTCAACTCCACTCTATAAATAGAGCCCCTTGGCCTCCTTTGAAAGATGCACCAAGAAGAGAGTGAAGGGAGTCTGTAAAGTCCAGGAAGCCCGTTCAAGTCTCAAATATTGACTTACGAGCGTTCCAGAAGTTCTTCGTGAACTTGCTGGTTCCTGGAAGCTGTTCGTGCTCGTGTGGGGCGAATAAAGCTTTGAGCAACGGTGGTTCATTCACCCCAGCATTTCATTCTCGCCTGTCATCGCTGCTGTTGCCTTTTACAGTAACTTCTTTTTAGAAGCTCTACTGCCGATAGTCGCTTGCACAAAAGTCTCTTTAGATTTTTTGTGTATTACGTAGAATCTTTTTAGATCCTCGTAATTCAGAATCCTCCAGGATCTCTGTTGTACATCTTCTTTAAGGTGTTGCATTTGAAATGTTGTCTTTACAATTATTTCAGTTTCAGAATTTTCCATCGAAAATTGTGCCTCGGCACTAACATGATTCATGAAAGACTGTTCCCTGGTATTCTTAGTTCTGAAGGAGATGATTTCAATGAATGGAAGAGGCTCTGGTCTTTTAATAATATCAGTCCCAAGGTGGTGCTATTTGTCTGGCGAGCCATTACCAATTCCCTACCTACAAATGCAAACATCCACAAAAGACTTAACCACATTGATGAAACTTGCCCACTTTGCAAGGTACATTCTAAAAATACTAACCATTTGTTATTACATTGTCTTATAACAGGTTTATCTTGGCAATACAATACTTTGGTGGCATCTCTACTAACAGCAGAGTCCTCGATCTCATCTATTACTGAGGCTCTGTTGAAGGATGGTGATCCAAACAAAGTAGCTTCCTTCTTCTACCAGCTGTGGACTATATGGAAAGTCAGGAACAAAGCAATCTTCAATAACATTCCAATCAATGCAAGATGGATTTTTGAAGAAGCACGAAGCCTACAGGAAAAGCATGAAGCTCATTGTTCCGGTGTCTCTGACAGTACAACCATTCTGATCAAAAATCAACATAATGTTACATGGTTGCCACCAAGATCCAACTGCTGGAAGATCAATTTCGATGGTGCCTTCTTGGATGGGAAAATGGCGGGTGCTGCTGTACTCCGAGATTCAGCAGGTCGATTTAAAATGGCATTATCGAAGACAGAGGATGGTGGTTCGCCTATTGAAGCTGAGGCGTCTGCTATCCATTTAGCACTGATCATCTGCAAAGACGAACATCTCAGTGAGGTTATAATTGAAGGTGATTGCAAGACGTTGATAGACTTAATTAATCATACTGCAGCGACTACATTATGGCGTGCTCGTCATACCATTGCGGATGCAAAAAAGGCTTCAACGTTGATTCCTAACCTTTTCATTCAATTTCATTGATAGAAGAGCTAATCAATGTGCACACTCGTTAGGTACATCTTCTTTGTTGTTTCATTCCTCTGAGTCTATATCTCTCTATGAGGAGATACCTTCATGTATTGTATCTCATGTTATTCATGACATGAGATCAGTTCCTTATTAACTTTAATGAATCCTTGTTTCAAAAAAAAAATAGCATCGATCAGACATCTCCTCAATCCCTTATTTGTACATGTATCATGCACCAAATATATAAAGCCATGAGAGGCATATCTATTTGGCATAGGCAGCCAGGTTGGAGAGGAGATAAGCTTCTGCAGCCTTGATCAACGCAGTCACGCTCTCCTTCGCCTCCGCTTGGTCCTTCTCGACGGCAGCTCCGGGGACAGATTTGCCTGTGGCCACCACCTTCACCGCAGATCCGTCGCCCGCAGGCATGAACTTGAAGTGAATAGAGGCCGTCTCGAACTTCTTACCCAGCTCACCACCTTCAACCAGAGTATACTTGCACTCTTTTTGTCCGTGGTCAATCAAATCCAATCGGTCCTTCATGTAGGTGTAGGGCATTGCTGCATGCATGTATATGAGTCAAAACAATTATGCTATTTGGTTCCCAAAATATTTGGGTGATGTCATCTCTCATTATGTGGCATCTGACATAAAAGTTGACATAACAGCTGACATGGCAAATTTTTAACCCAAAAAATTAATTATCAATCTTTTTTAATGTTAATGTTAATGTTAATGTTATTATAATGTTAATGTTAATTTTCATATTAGTATTAATGTTAATATTAATATTAATGTTAATTTTAATGTTAAGGCTAATTTTAATTTTATTGTTAAATTAATCTTAATGTTAATTATTATGTTAATTTAATTTTAATTTAATGCTAATTTAATTTTAATTTTAATTTTAATATTAACTTTAAATTTGTCATATCAGTTGTCATGTCAGTAACCATGTCATATACCATATAATGGAAGATGATATCACTCAAATATTTTGGGAGTCAAATAGCATTTTTTGAGTCAAAACTAGAAACCAAAATAATAAAATTTCAACAGTACAAGCAGGGCCGGCTCTGGGGAGGCAAGCTAGGCAACCATCTAAGACATCCTCCCCTAGGGGTGCCTCCATTTTTTTTTTTTTTTTTTTTTGAAGCAACACTTTTTTGTCCATAACAAAAAAAAAATATGGACCAGGAGAAGTCCATGGCTGTCTGGAGAATCAAATAAAATCTAGAAGAAAAAATAAAAGGTCATCGTATTTCTAATCCACCTCTTCATATTCTCTTTCTCTAACTAGAAGTCTATCTCAATCTCTAATCTCTCTTTCTAAATTTTTTTGCTTCATTGAGGTTGGACTTGAAGTGAGTTCACTAGACACGACAAGGATGAGAGTCTGCATTTTAGATTTATTGAATTTGCCGGCTTTTAAATTTAAAAAAAAATATTAGAGAGAGATGAAGGCCTTGATTTGTCTATGACCTCCAAAATGTTGGAGCTCGCCCTGGTTACAAGTGTTATGTGGTATGCGCAAGCTTGGCCTAATTATTGAGTTGCGCTCAAATTTGCTTGTAGGTTGTCTGTGCTTGAAAGCCTCATTCCTAAGATCATCAATTAGTTATGATCACATGACAATATGTAACTAATTAACTAGTTAAATGCCAGCCTGCTTACTACACGAGTACCTATACTACCCAAAATCTGAAATTGCTAGATTAATTGCCTTCTTCACACCAAAATAAGTTATTAATACCTAACTTTAAATTATATATCAAGATAGAGTGGTTCTGCCACAATAATATCCTTGGTTTAGAGCCACAAGACTACTATATAATTTCTTGAGAATTATTATAGTTAAATCCACCTGAGGTGAAATTGATCTGCCTTATGCTTCCAGCACTGCCGTCTCCCGACACGGTTGCGGCACTGGCAATCATCTCAGGCATGACCTTGGGACCGAGGTTGTGCCAGTCGACCATCGATGCCTTGAACAGGCGAGAAGGCGCAACGGGGGACTGGATCTCGTGGCACAACATTGTCGTTCTCTTGATTATGAGTGGGCGCTAGCTATATGTGGATAACTGTGGATGTGCTGTGGAAATTAAGTTGTGAGCTACGGCTGGGTTTATATAGAGGGATAGGAATCGTTGATGTCGACAAAAGTGGCAAAAGTCGGAGAATTTATTCAGTGGGACGGTCACACCACTGAATAATTTCTCCAAAAGCCGTTGTTGATAATTCAAGAATGGACGGCCTTGTTCGATAGAATATTCACTCATCACACGTCGTAGTTATCCAACCAAGTAATTTTCTGTTACACTATATATGAAGTTACGTAGCTCATGGCTGTAGAAAATTAAAAGTTTCTACAATTCTTTTCAAGCAAAAAGATAATTGAACTAATAGATTAAAATTCAACATTCAAAATTTCAATTATGTGAGACTCCCTAGATACTGTACTGTTGTTGTCTAATGTGCATATAACGCACCAAGAAAAAAAAAAAAAAGGGATTTCTGCATGTATGTCCTTAATAATTTTTTTTCTTTCTTCTTGTTGTATATCTCTACACTGTAATTGCATGTATACTATCAAATAATAACATTGACAGTAAAAGAATATATACAAAATGAGCTATCCAATGAACACAACTCCTAGACGAGCACAATTATCTATATCCCTAGGATCTTATTTCAATTTAAATCTAATCGTTGAAAGGAAAGTTAATAATGACATTGACAATAAAAGCATATATACGAATATACTTAGATTTTAACAAATCTGAATATTAATTTTTGGATAACCTCCATTCTAGTCTCCTTCCTCTCTCTGATGTCTCTTCCACATAAAAATCAGATAGCCTCTGTTTCCTTCCCTCATTCGTCTCCTCCACGACTATATTTGCATTCTCCTTCCCTCTTTCGTCTCCTCCAGGACCTCCACGACGAGATATGCATTGGGAAACGACTGAATTTATTAGACAATTATATGCATTGACACTGGCAGTTATATCAGACAATTGTATGCATCGACACTTTCCAATCTCCTTGGTACGACCCCTTCCTGTTGGTACAGGATTTGCAGTGGATCGTGTCGTAACAGCCATGGTGACTAGGGTTTCAATAACATCAAGAAGAGTTTAGGGAATAAGAATAAGACTTTTATTGCAATCAAGAATATTCAGTTACAGTGGAAATTAGCATATCATCAATCATGGTCTCTTCCCTTTTAATTCCTGGTATTTGTACAATTCAAAAGATGAATACAATTGACAGAAATGCCCTTGCTAATACTCTCCTATCTAACTCTGGAACAGGTGGCAGGATGATTGGATGACTGGACTCCAACTGGCCTCTGTTGCTGACTGTATGTAACTACCAACTGTATTAGTGACTGTTGACTGCTACTTTGGCAGGAAACTGCTACCACTCTAGCTACTGTACTACTGTTATGCTTAGGAATGCATCAATACTCACCCCTTTAATTTGACCTTGCCTCAAGGTCAAAATAAGGAAACGTCCTACAGAACTCTTCATATGGCACCCAAGTTGCCTCTTCTGAGCTTTGATTATTCCTATGTACTAGTAGATCCACTGCTGCTATGTTATTTCTTTTGACCAGCTTTCTCTCTATGATCCTCTCTGGTTCCTTCAATATTTCTTCTCCAAAATTAGGGATGCCATCCTGCACTACCACTCTTTGACCTACGTGCTTCTTGAGCTGTGACATATGAAAGATAGGGTGTATGGTAGCCTCATCTGGCAAAGCAAGCATATAAGCAACCTGCCCCACTCTTGCCACAACCAGGTATGGACCAAAGTACCTTGGTGACAACTTCTGAGACTTCCTCTGTGCCACAGTTGTAACGACCATAGTTTGTATTACGTATTTTGGTATACGTGTACGTGATTTCGGACCTGTATTTAGACTTGTCCTGATTGGCTAGCCTTGAGTTCTGCATTGGCATGAGTTAGTCGGCATTTCATGGTCCTAGCATGCACTGGGTTCGGTTTGATTTGGTTCGGTTTGGGCTGGAGTGCAAACCCCTACCTACCACCCTCCATCATTTATTAACCCCCAACCACCTTTCTCTCTCTTCATTCAATTTTCTCATTTCTGCTCTTCCTCTTCTTCTTCCTCACCGAACCCCACCGTAGGCAAGTGCAACTTGCTTCATAGAGGAACTCAAATTTTGTTGTTCCATTGTCTTCCTCATGAGATTCTAAGTCACTTTAGTATTTACCATTTTCGAATTCCACAGCTCATTTCATGTAGATCTAAGTTTTAGTATTTTTGATCTTCATGGTTTTGATCTTCTGAAACTTGGTTGTTTTCGAATTGGAGAGTTCCATGTAATAGGAATTTCGATTTTATGCAAGTTTTGCTCTGGAATAGTCAGATTTCATTGAGACTTGACCGAGATGCGGCTTGCTTGGATTCGCAATCTTTTACGCCTGTTTTCTTGGCCATGGGGAGAAGATGGAGTTTTACGCACACGTTCTAAAGTGTTAGCGTAGTGTCTTAGTTTTTACGCCCACGTTTTACGTGTCAGCGTATTACTCAGCCTTTTACGCCCACGTATTTGCGTGCCAGCGTACTCCATTCTACGCCGAGTTCATTCGAAATTTTACTCTCGGGACCCTCCCGCTCGCGTAAAATCGTACTCGCGTAGATTCTGGCTCGAGTAGACTCTCGCGAGCGTAAAGTTTTGTCCGAGTGTTTCCTCGCGTAAAGCTTGCTCGCGTAGAGTTTCACTCGCGTAGAGCTACCTCATATGGCTCTTGCTAGCGTAAAGCCTTCATTAGCATAAAGCCCCACCGGCATGCACCCTGGCTCGCGTAGAGCTATTTCACCTTGCCCTTGCTAGCGTAAAGCCAATTTTACGCTTGAGGCCCCTTGGCCTAGCGTAGGATTTCACGCGTGGAGTTTCACTAGCGTAACCCGGTAGTACGTGCATAGAGACCTTGAGTCCCTATGACGTACGCCTTTATCCTTTTATATCCTTATGACTTTTGTCATGAACTTGATAAATCACGAATTGATTGACATGATTGAAATAGAAATTGTACATGACATGGTGTGACAAGAAAATTTACATGACCTGATATGACAAGGCATGACAAATTGCATGACATGATAATGGCCCGTCGTGGCGCACTCTTGATAAGTAAACTTGACATGACAAGAATGAATGGTCTGGACACCGTGGACGATTGTGTTTGTACAAGTGAACCAGTATTGTCTTGCATCATGACTAGGGCAGGGACCCCTGAATACCACGGTCAGGGGTAACCACTTAATTTGACTAAGGCTAATAACTAGAATACTCCAGTAGTCATGAAGAGATTTCCTCGCTACAGGCAATCCCGTTATCTGGGCGTCCCGTCATGGGATTTGTAGTCTACCGTCGAGTAGGGCACATTTTCAGCACACTGCCATGTGTTGCACCCACCAAGCTACTTAAGGGTACATGTGTTCTTGGACGATGTACCCACACGAATTCAATCCCCTAATTGCGTCTGGATAACTTGGATGGTCTGCAGGGCTTGTGGCTGTTGGAATAATCTTATTGCATTTTGCTATTAACTAAGCCTGTGATAACCCTAGTTAGTTAAAGTATCAAGCCGTACTCTTTGCTTGGTCATGATTGATTGGATGGAGTCTAGCCCAGCTTTGTCTCGTCCTGATCCTGTGTAAGATTATGACATGACATGATTACTTATGCTTGCCTTAACAATAACGATCAGGGGTCAAGTTCTGTTCAGGCGAAGGGTTACAACCCCGGTCTTTGTTTGGTTTAAGGTTGTTACCTGGCTCCCGGAGCAGTTCTGTGTCCTCTCTTCATTTATTGTCTTATTGCACCCCATGTCATGCTCGTCATGTTTTACCTTACCTCAATAGCAAGATTATTATACTGGCCTTAACAATAACGATCATGGGTCAAGTTCGGTTCAGGCGAAGGGTTACAACCCCGGTCCTTGTTTGGTTTAAGGGTTGTAACCTGGCTCCCGGAGCAGTTTTGTGTCCTCTCTTCGTTTATTGTCTTATTACTTTACCAACAAGTATTTGAGACGGGTTCCTATTCAGGTGAAGGGTTGCAACTCCGGTCCTTGTTTGGCTTAAAGGTTACGACCTGGCTACTTGAATGGTTTCCTCGTACTCAATTTTACCGTGGTTGGCTCTGTTTTTATCAATTTTCTTTATATAGTTATCTTTAATATTCTCTTATTATATGCTGGTTTTAGTTCCTAAGTGAAGCTTTCTTTATGGCACTTGCTCTTTCTGGGGTCTGACCCAGCTGGTTTTGTATGGCCAGATTTCGGATGAGCTCCAGAGGATCTACTTACCTTCCAGCCAGATGGTGACCACCAGGCGTAACCCTGGCAACGAGTGGGTTTCTTTTGTTCTCTCACTCTATTGTAAAAAATTCTTTTGAGGCGTTTAGTCGATGAGCACGTGTTAGCTCGATTGCACCTTTATTTACTGTCTGCCTACGGGCTGTAACATGATTGACAAATCCTAGGGTTGATCATGTATGACTGAAACTCTTGCTAGTCTTGATATTTTGTACGACTAGCTTCATGATCATCCAAATATGTAATGTATGGGATGCCTTACTATTGTATATTTGGTGCTCTGATATCTTGTAATTGTTATTACTTGCTTAAGATTGAGAAAATAGGCTTGTTCATGACCTTAAGCGACTGATGGCTTGTAGACAAACCCTCATGTATCTAGACAGCCGTGACCATATAGCGAGGTGGGTTGCACTTCAATATACGTTGCTGGCTATGTATGCCCCCGCTTTCCAGTATTCTGGTTCTGGAGCGTTACATGGTTTAAGTGGTGGCCCATGCAGGTCTTGAAAATCAAGATATGTGAGGGTTTACCGAATAGATGTCTCGATCAGTATTTGCTATTGATCTCTGCTCGTATCCTCTAAATCCCTGGATTCTTGACCTGATCACATGCTTGTATCTTTGATCTGTCCTGGTCCTTCCTTATTGTTCCCTGTGTCGTCTTCTTCAGCGACATTGTTCCAGGTCCTACCGATCGGCAAGGCGGAGCACCTCCCGTGGACCAACAGCAACCTGGAGATCAAGCCCGACATTCAGGAGTAGCCTCCAGAGTCATGCCAACTGGGGGTCAAGAGCCACCAGTTCAGCCCGTCCAGCCTGCAGAGCTGGATGATGGCACTTTGGTGGGTCTCATCAGGACATTGTTAGCTTCCCAAGATCGTGGAGGAGATGCATTGCACCAGGCAGTGACAGATGCTCTGACCAGATGAGGTCATCAGGATAACAGTACAGCTAACAGTTTCAAGCGCTTGAACCCTCCATTCTTCGATGGTAACGAAGATGCCATTGCCGCATATGCTTGGATTCAGGACACAGAAATGATTCTAGAAGCGGCAAAGACGCCCGAGAACGAGAAGGTGGCCATGATGCGCCTGCAGCTATTGGATCTTGCCCGCAGCTGGTGGGTATCACATGCCGTTGGATTAGTAGCACCTATTGCTTGGGCAGTATTCCAAGAGAGATTCCAGACTAAGTACTTTGATGTTGTAGCTCGGTATGATCTAAAGACGAGGTTCACCAATCTGAAGAAGATGGGCAGGACGTTCAATGGATATGCGGTCGAGTTTTCCAGACTTAGTCGGTTTGCTCCCACCTTGGTGGCAACCGAGTTTGATAGAGCCTAGTGGTTCCAGCAGGGACTTCATCTAGAGGTTCTATTGGCGGTGGAGCAGTTTGAGCATCAGACTTTTGATGCGGTGTTGAGAGCAGCCAGGAGTCACGAGTATACCTCCCAGAGGATTGTGGATCGGATCGGGGGTCAGAAGCGATCCTACAGTTAGATGAATCAATCTTCAGTACCAGCCCTGGCAGCTAGGGCTTTGACCATTGGAGCTTCGATGCGAGCGACCTCAGTAACGTCGGTTCAACATTCAACTCCGATGTACCCTCAACAGCAGAAGCAGAAGCACTCTTCCGCCGTGGAATGTTCGTACTGCGGGAAGCCAGGACATGTGGTGTCAGAGTGTCGCAGAGAACAAGGTTTGTGCTTGGTTTGTGGTGCCCCTGACCACAGGGTTGGGAACTGCCCGAACAGGGGGAGTTCATCTTCGTCAGCCTTCTCTAGTCCTTCAGTTAGAGGACCAGTTCCAGTATCAGTCCAGCAGCAGCAGCAGTACCCGTCCCCGAGGCCCTTGCTGTCTCAGGCCCAGACATTCCAGCAGCAGAGACCGCAGTAGTATGCCCAAGCCCAAGCCCTGATCCAGAGCAGACAGAGAGGTTTTTAGCAGAGGGGACCCGCACCCAGAGGACATGGTCAAGTGCTGGCTTTAACCATAAGAGAAGAAGGATTGGCACCAGGTGAGGTGGTGGCAGGTATTATTCTCGTCAACACCTTTCCGGCTTCAGTATTATTTGATTCTGGTGCATCACATTCATTTATGTCTGTACGATTCATGACACGGATAGGACTGGAGCCCGAGTCACTATCTGTAAGGCTCAATATACTTACTGGTAATGGACTTGTGGGAAGATATAGTGTTTTCCTCGTGTCGGATCGTAGTTAGCGGTAGAGAATTCCCCGCTAGGTTGATAGAGTTCCCGATGGCCGATTATGATGTGGTCTTAGGGATGGATTGGTTAAGAGACCAGTATGCTAGAATAGACTGCCATATTAGCAGGGTTGTTTTTAGCATTCCCGGCGAGCCAGAGTTTTCCTTTTCCTGAGGGGAAGTTGAACCTTCTCCTCCGGTATTGCGGATGGCGGTAGCAGTAGTGAAGTTACCCCAGATAGTTGAGGAGTTTT
Organism: Iris pallida; assembly: GCA_029216955.1. Classification (NCBI taxonomy): domain Eukaryota; kingdom Viridiplantae; phylum Streptophyta; class Magnoliopsida; order Asparagales; family Iridaceae; genus Iris; species Iris pallida. The sequence goes on along the minus strand of JANAVB010016196.1, from coordinate 7,109,920 downwards.
CAAATGTTTTCCCAAAAGATCTTCCAGGGATGCCGCCCGAGCGAGAGATCGAGTTCACTATAGACTTGATCCCAGGGACAGCCCCAGTATTAGAGAGAGTCTACAGGATGGCGCTGTCAGAGTTAGAGGTATTGTACAAGATAATTGAAGAACTTAGAACCAAGGGATTCATTCGTGATAGTGGATCGCCTTGTGGAGCCCCGATGCTTCTTGTGAAAAAGAAGGATGGTACGTCCAGATTATGTGTAGACTATCGTACCTTGAACTTAGTGACAATCAAGAACAGATACCCCCTCCCAAGGATAGATGACTTGTTTGATCAACTCAAAGGGGCATCCGTATTCTCGAAGATTGACTTACAGTCAGGATACCATAAGATCAGAGTCAGAGAGAAGGACATCCCGAAGACAGCTTTTAGATCTAGATATGGGCATTGGGAGTTCCTTGTTATGCCATTCGGAGCAACCAATGCATCGGCTATATTTATGGACCTCATGAATCGTATTTTCATGCCTTATTTGGATCAGTTCGTGATTGTGTTTATAGACGACATCCTGGTCTACAGCAAGAGTGAGGCGGAGCATGAGCAGCATCTCCGTGTAGTTTTTCAGATTCTCAAAGAGCACCAGTTGTATGCCAAGTTCAGTAAATGCGAGTTCTGGCTCGATCGTATTTAGTACTTGGGACATATCATCACCAGAGGAGGAGTAGAAGTGGATCCCCAGAAGATCGTGGCCATTGAGACATAGCCAGTACCCAGCACAGTTGCAGAAGTTCGTAGCTGCAGGAGCGTAAAAAGTACTTCATAGACCAAGTCAAAGAAGTTTAGAGCTTTACGTAAGTCAAACAGAGTCAAACTCAGACTTTACGCAAAGCCAAACAGAGTAAAACTCTACGCGAACTACTTTACGCGAGAGCCATCCTCAAAGCTTTTATGCGAAGGACAGACTGTCAAATCATCGCATTTAATGCGCGTGATACTGTTTCTGACATAATAATTTTCTGACAGCGGACAGCACAGAAGCCGAGAAGATTTAATTTATACCAAACCCAACACTTGTCGTTTAGTGTGCAGATGGGCTACTTTACGCTCAAGAGGTTGCTTCTTTTACGCACGAAAGCTATTCGAGCTTTTTACGCTCAAGGCAGCTGTGCACGTAAAGTTTATTTGAGCTAATTTTACGCTCAAGGCTACTTTTTAGTCACTTTACACGGAAAGTCTATTTTTGGGCTATTTTACGCCCAATCTGCTACTTTACGCAGGAAGTCTATTTTGGGTCATTTTTACGCCCGATCTTTTCTGGTTATATGAGAACGTGGTTTGCATACGTGGCTTTCATGCCACATTTATCGAGGAACGTGTATATGTGCCCTCCCTATATTGCTGAAGTTATAGGACACGTGTCATCATACGTAGAGTTGATTTTCAATCGTGGGTGACAGTTGCTTGCGTAGAGATCCGATTATGTTGCTTTTTACGCACAGAGGGTCTAGTCTATAAATAGACTTATTTTTTAACACAAACATCATCAAGAGAGATATACAGGAGAGAAGATTCTGAGAAAACTCATACTTTTAGAGTAATATTCCCAGAAGCATTTTTTCAACTTTTTCACAAGAACAGGGTGAAGCAAAGCAGGAAAGCATTCGACTGTGCCAGCAGTGCCGTTGCTCGATACCTTTCTGGTGACTTAGTTCTTCCGATTGTTCGTCTTCTTCAAGCAGTTTTCTTCATCATCATCGTATGGTCCAAGGAACAAAGTGATCGCTCTCAGATCAGACTTCCATAGCAATACTTCCCAGAATAATTTATACTTTTGTACTTTTTCTCGTTTTCATTCAAAAGCCAATTTTAGGCATTTTGTTAAGTGAAACAAAATGGAGACTCTGCTGGGGACGACCTTCTCCTCTGACGAGAAGGCAATTGCTCCATATGATGATGTGTCGGTCGGATCGACAAAAAAGACTATGGTTCTTCACTTCGACCAGACTGCTTACAAAGAAATGCTCCGAACTGGGGGTAGTACTCGCTGCTCCAATGTTCAAAAATCGCGGAAGGCGTGAAAAGTTTGGATTCCTAAGTCCAAAGCATCCTCGGATCTCCCTGTTGTCTCTGAAGGCAAAGGAATCCTTTCCACTCCTGTTGTGGAGGCTCCCGTCTGTGACGAGGCAGTCTCTACTTCAGTGATACGCCCCGGGCGTAAAAATCAGTCGCCCGTCTGTGACGTGGCAGACTCTCAAGTTTTACGCTCTGCGCGTAAAAAACAATTTTTACGCTCTGTGCGTAAAAATCAGTCTCCTGTCTGTGACGTGGTAGATACACAAGTTTTACGCGATACGCGTAAAAGAAAATCTCCCGTCTGTGACGTGGCAGATATTCATATTTTGTGCTATACACGTAAAGGTAAATCTCCTATCGGTGATAGAGTTGAGAAAATTCACAATGATACCTCTGCATCTAAAGTGAATTTGCCTACACGCATGTAGCGTAAAAACAAGAATAATATTGTTGGTAAAACTTCAGTTTTTTACCAACAACCTTCTTATACTACTTTACGCAAGGTACCAAACCTTCAAATTACGCGTAATACTGATGGAGTCCTTTGTGCACAAAAATCTCAAGATTTACGCACGCAACTCCAGGCGCGTAAAAATGTCCAGTTTGGTTTTGTTAATGCAGCCAGTAATCTTCTTTATACACAAGGGACTAAACGATTCTTTGTCCCAAATATAATAAAGAAGACTACTCCCTCCACTCCTTCTGATTTACGTGAGTTGCTTGTACAAAAGCGTAAAGACAGCAAATCTCCTGTGACACTCCCCAAAAAAAATCATCATTGTGAGTGTCACCAGATTGTAATCAAATGTTGCTGTTCGTCTTCTAAACTGTCAGTTTTTGACCGATTAAGCTACAATGTGCCTCAGCAATCAGTTAATGACCAAGAACAGGAGTTATCATATGCTTCAGTCAATATGGCATCTCATACCAATAGAGGACGACATCCAAGACGCAACTCATCCCAGACTCCTGGTCAACAATAGTTCAACCAAATTCTTGGTACCTTTGAAGGGGTATATCAGCATACCCGGTCAAGAAGTCAAAGACAGTTGCAATCTTCAGATTCAGAAGCTGGAGGTACCCAGTCTTTTGAGTCAGAAACTGATAGTATTGATTCATACCTCTATACTAATCCCTATGTATGTTCAAGGAAGGTTGAATCCTACGCTATCGGAGATGAACCGGATACGTCAACTACTAATACAGAACAACGTCTCTCTGCAGTTGAGTAGTCACTGAAGGACATGCTTGCTATGATGCAAAGTATGCATCAAATAATAATGACTCAGCAAACTGCTCAACCGGCAGTAGTAACACCGGTGCAGGTAGCAGCACAAACTCAAGATAGTCAAGGGGTTGACGTACTTTTGAATAATCTTAGTCAAGAGCCTGCTGTCAATCAAAATTCTGCATCTCCAGATCCTATCATTCCTGAAGATGTACCACCTCATGTGGGGGTTACGGTACATCCAGCAACTATTCAATCGAATGTGCTTCTTTAAAATAGTGAAGCTATTCAAGCCGTGCGTGAGCTAAAAGCACAGTTTGAAGTTCTGAAGCACAAGGATCAACTCCAGAGGTTAGGGATTAAGCAACCTTATCCTCCTCATTAGAATGATGTACCCTTTCCTCCAAAATTCAAGCCACAATCAATAGTATTATTTGATGGAAAGGCTTCTTCCAGTCAATATATCAATTATTTTGATATTATGACTGTACATCTACAGAAGAATGATGCTCTTCTCACCCGAGTTTTCATCGGGTGTTTAACGGGTTCAGCTTATGACTGGTATCGCAGTCTACCCAACAATTGCATTTCGTCTTTTGATGAATTTAAAGCAATGTTTCTCTTCCGCTTCTATGAAGGAGGCATGGACATGAATATGTCCTCCTTAATAGAGATCAAACAAAAGGAGAAGGAAGATACTCGGACGTTTATCGAATGTTTCCGACATGCAACTTTGAAGATGCCTCCTGGTATGCCAGATTCATCATTGATTGATACATGCAAGATAAATCTGTGACCAACTATTACTGTTTTTACGGGCTCTCAATTCATAAATTGGGCCTCGTTCATTATAGCAGCAGTTTTAGCCGAAACCAATAGTAGGTTGGCTCGTGAACACGGGATGATCTTTGCCTCAGAAGACAAAGGAAAGAAAGGCTCTTCAGGCAATAATTCCGACAATCACAATGGGAAAGGGAAGGAAACTCTAGTAGTTAACCTTTTAAAACCCAAAACAACGCCAAATAATCCGGAATCTTCCAAACCAAAAGAAGAGTACTCTTTTGATGATAGTGATATCCCAGGAATATTCCAATATCTTGTAAAGAGTGGCAAACTCCAGATTCCAGGGCCAAAAAGGCCTAATGAGGTGAATCTGACTGACAATTCCAAATATTGTATCTATCATAGATACATAAATCATCCTACCAAGGCTTGCTACGTCTTAAAGAAGAAAATCCAAGAGTTGATAAATGCTAATGCCATCGCTTTAACCAATGATGAGCATACAGTTACAACTAATATGATTTTTCTTCAATTTGGATGTTTTCCTCTACAGCAAGTTCCGGATGGGATTGTCCCAATTCCTAAGGCGACAATAAAAATTGTGAATCTCCTGCCTGCTAGAGAGCAAAGTGAAGGATTATTGCCTCTCACATTAAAAAAATGGTAAAATCATGTGGGTACATCCTGATTTAGTACCTGAAAGGTAGGAAAATCAAAACCTACAACACGATTTCTCATGTTGTTACTCCAGATCATGATGATTTGGATCATCTTTGGGACGGCATTCCTTTGGAGGATAGGCTGAGGGGTTTAAATATATGCCCTCCAAGTTTGGCTCCTCGTACCAAACTCAAACTTACTCATCAACAATGGTTAGTAATGAATAGTGTCTCTTTATACAGGGCACAACAAGTCTTTGTTGTTTATGAGAAAGCACCTATAGGGATTTTTCCTCCTATCCCGAATACTCCTTCTCCTATATCTACAGAGGTTTCTATTCCTCTTTCTCCTGTATCTACAGAGGTTTCTATTCCTCTTTCTCCTGTGGCTACAGAGGTTTCTATTCCTCTTTCTCCTGTGGCTACAGAGGTTTCTATTCCTCCTTCTCTTGTGGCTACAAAGGTTTCTATTCCTCCTTCTCTTGTGGCTACACAGGTCTCTATTCCTCCCTCCTCTGTTGAACCATCTATTAAGAGTCCGCTACCCACTCACATGTATAGTCAACAATCAGTCCATCTCATAAAAAAGATAGGCTATGACTTTCAGAAGGCGGAAGGCTTGAACTATGATAAAGGAATGCGACTTCCTTTACAAATTTAAGGTCAAAAATCCACTGTTGGATTAGGTTTTGAGGTCCCTCATAAAAATCCTCGCAAGAAGAAGGCTTAGGGAAAGAATAAATCCTGCAATATGGTACTTTATTCACCTGAGTCTGAAGAAGAAACCTTTGCTGGTACGAGATCCGAAAAAGAGTACTACAAAGATTATGAGGGAACTTCTAAAGAAACGGAGGACATTGTTGAGCATTTAACTGCTCAACCATCTCCTGTTCCTTCTAAACCATTTGTGGTTGAGAAAGGGAAACAGAAAGCAGTACACTTTGACGTCCCATTGAAGTCTACTTCAAATCAAGGGGTGGTGATGAAGCCCTACAAATTTGATATTCTAGCCCAGTTAGCTAATACTCTGGCTAGACTCTCTATCTTTGAGTTGCTTCACCTTTCTAAAGAAAGCCGCAAAACTTTGAATGAAGCTTTGTTACAAGCTGATTCATGCTTAGCTCAACTCAAGAGTCCTGACAATATACCAGTGTCGTGTCCACAATGTCATAGTATGATGGAAGCAATTCCCAATATTACCTTCACACAAGAAGATATGCTGTTGAAGCATAATAAGCACGACAGGCCTCTGTGTTACACTGGGTATATTGAATCTACTAAAATTGACATGATTTACAATGATCCTAGGTCTTCTATTAGCATTATTCTTCTAAGTATGCTACGACCCTTGAGAATTCCTACTAGTGATTTGACTTACACTAGTACAACGATAGTTGGTTTAAACTCCGAAAAGAGTAAACCACTGGGGAAGATTCGTCTGAAGCTTCAAATTGGTGATCTTCGAACTATGACGACTTTTTATGTTATCAACTCCGATGTATCTTATAACATCCTTCTTGGAAGACCGTGGATACATGAGCATAACATTGTGCCTTCAACTCTCCACCAATGCTTCAAGTACGTGGATTCTCAAGGGATTGTGAAGACTGAATTCGCAGATATCAATCCTTTTAAGGGTGTTGAAGCATATTTCTCTGATTCAATACTCTACAAACAGGAGCATGTGAAGGAGATATCGGATATGGTCGAAGATCGATCACCTGCAGAAGATCAATCTGTCAATAAAGATCCTCCAGAAGAGCAACCTTTGAAGATTAAAGTCAAAGGCCGAATCCAACCCCAACGTGTCAATGACCAACCTCTGGTGATCAAGGTTAAAGGAACAACTCAAACTTCATCTGAGAAATCAGTGAGTATTCCAGCCAAGAGCCAAGTTCAACCTCTCATGATCAAAGTCAAGGGACATACCTCTCATACGAATGATCCAGAACCACTGATTATCAACATTGGCAAGTCTACGCAGAAGACGGATGACGGTCCGTTAATGATCAATCCGAAGCGTAGTAGTTAGTTTGTAAATGATATAAATATTGATCATTCTGTACTTTCTAATATTAATAAAGATTTCCTTTTGGAGTTCAGGACTGTCAAATTTATTGAAAGAATAACTTTATCTGTTGATAATCAAAGTTATCAACATAAAAATGACATAAATACAGAGAAAACCTTATATATTAATCATAAGAAAAATTCTTTTCCTTCTCATGTTGATGTTGGACCTTATGCTCAAAGGTTTTTAACATCTTCTTCATATCTTCTTCTTGTAGCCTCATCATCACAAGCTTGTGTAACTTATAGACGTCACAAAGAATCTTATTTTGTGATTCCGTCTGATAAGAAAAACAAGCGCCAAATTGTGTTCGGCCTGGCTAGAAATATCCCTGTTATCCAGACAAATGATCATAGAGATAAAGATAAAGAAAGAATCCGAATTGACAAATATAGTCAACAATCTCTCAAGATTATCCAGAATATGGGATATGATTTGAAGACTATACAAGGTCTCAATCAAAGCAAAGGTAGACGGTTACCATTATGTGGCGATCCATTTTACTAGAAAACTCGTCATGGATTGGGATACGATCCATCACACATGTTCAATGAAGATATACAGGAAGAATTTTCTTCAAGTTCTTCACAATCCTCGAATTTTGAAGAAATCCAGTTCATCAAATCGGATACACCCCACATGTGCAAGGAAGATATGGAAGAAGAATGTTCTTCTAGTTTTTTGCAATCCTCATATTCTGGAGGAGACTATTATGATGAATCTGAGTACGTCTTTTCAGTCAACATGGTTCAAACTGATGGTGAATCTGAGCCATTTGAAAATGACCCTTGGGCACAACAAATAGACACTCAATGGGAGCTTTGTTTTGAACAACGACAGCCACCTACAGAAGATGAAATTGTCCAGATTGACGTTGGAGATGGAACTACGTCTAAGCCGATATTCATAAGTAAAAACCTTTCTGAAGATGAAAAGAAAGAGTTAATATAGTTGATTAAAGAATATATATTGATATCTTTGCATGGAGTTATGAGGATATGCCGGGTCTAGATCCTAAAGTAGCTACTCATAAACTCAATATTCTTCCTAATGCCAAGCCTGTAAAACAACAACAACGGCATTTTCTACCAAATATGATGGATGCAATGAAGCAGAAGTCAAGAAGCTGATCACATGTGGCTTTGTTCGTGAAGAACAACACCCAGACAGGATTGCCAACATTGTTCCTGTTATGAAAAAGAATAGAAAAGTCCGAGTTTGTATAGATTTTCGAGATCTTAATGCAGCTTGTCCAAAAGTCGAATTTCTACTTCCGATTACCGATGTCATGATAGACAATACATGTGGTTTTGAACGCATGTCTTTCATGGACAGATTTTCAGGATACAATCAAATTAAGATGCATCCAGAAGATGAAAAGCATACCGCTTTTCATACACCCCTTGGAGTTTACTACTATACGGTTATGCCGTTTGGTCTGAAAATGCCGGTGCTATATATCAATGGGCTATGAATAATATCTTTCAAGATCATCTACGAAAAATAGTTGAATGTTATGTAGATGATATTGCTGGCAAAAGTCGATCAAAAGATGATCATATTCAAGACTTGAAGACAGAATTTGAGTTGATGCGTCAACATCAACTGAAGATGAATCCCACTAAGTCTTTCTTAGCGGTTTCCAGTGGCAAATTTCTGGGGTTTGTCATCACTTCTCAAGGTATCCATGTTGATCCTGATAAAATCAAAGCAATTCTTGAAATGCGTCCTCCACGCAATCTAAAAGAACTATGTGGCTTCCAAGGTCGCATTGCTTATATCAGGAGATTTATATCTAATCTTTCTGGAAGATGTCAACCTTTCTCCCGTCTATTAAAGAAAGGTGTATCATTTGTCTGGGATAAAGCATGTCAGAAAGCCTTCAATGACATCAAGTAATACCTTACAAATCCACCTGTTCTGGTACCTCCAGTGGTAGGAAGACCATTTTTGCTATATGTTCGAGCCTTAGATCATTCACTTGGTGCTCTTCTTACACAAAAAAGTGACAAAGGTCATAAACAGGCAATTTATTATCTTAGCCAAATAATGGTCGGAGCTGAACACAGGTATACTCCTGTGGAGAAAGAATGTCTGGCCTTGGTTTTCGCTGTTCAAAAGATGCGACATTATGTGTCAGGACAAACTATTCATGTCATATCCAGAATAAATCCTATTCGGATATTGATGAGAAAACCGAGCATTCTTAACTCCAGGTTAGCCACCTGGGCGATGTTGCTTACTCCTTATGACATGGTCTATGTACCTCAAAAATTAGTGAAGGATCAAGCATTAGCTGATTTCTTAGCTTCTCACCCTATACCTGAAACCTCTAAGTTATATAAGGACATTCCAGATGAAGTCGTGGATTACAACATGACTTTGAGGGATAACATTTGGTAACTATACTTTGATTGAGCATCACGGGTTGGACCTAAAGGCAATATTGTCTCCAGAGTAGGCATCGTCTTGGTCTCTCATGATAAAATGGTCATTTATCGTGCTTATTCTCTTAATGAACCATGCTCCAACAATGTGGCAGAATATAATGCTCTGCTAATTGCCCTTCAAGTAGCAAAACAATTAGAAATTGAGTTTCTAGAAGCTTATGGAGACTCTCAACTGATCGTTAATCAAGTCAGAGGGACATATGAAGTCAGAAATCCTGACCTCATCCCTTATCATCAAGTGGTAATCGAATTGGTCCTTTCATTCAAAGGATTCTTCATCAAATTTGTACCATATTCTCAAAATTTAAAAACTGATGCTCTTGCTAGTTTAGCTACAGACTTAGCTGTTCCAATTAGAAGATAAAACACCATTACTTTGTTGGATCGAGACTTATTATGTGTCAAGAATAATTTACATATTGAGCAGAGTTATACTACAGAATCAAGTTCTCAGCAAAGGGATTGGAGAAGTCCATTCATTGATTATACGGTTCATGGGATTTTACCAGAAGATCCAAAGGAAGCTGCATCAATCAAGAGACGATCATTTTGATTCTACTATGATTCTTCTTTACATATGTTATATCTTCGTTCATATGACAGATTTTTGCTACGTTGTCTCTCTGAGAGTGAAGCTAAGCAAACACTCCGTGAAGCTCATGATGGTGTCTGTGGTGCCCCTCAACCGGGTCTAAAATTACAGGACCGTATTCGAAGAATAGGGTATTATTGGCCTTCCATGATAGCCGATGCTGTGGATTATGCCAGACAGTGTAAAGCATGTCAGATTCATGCCAATTTTATTTATCAACCATCTGAATGCTTACATCCTAAGCAGCTTCTTGGCCCTTCGAAGCTTGGGGCATGGATATTATTGGTCCGATTAACCCTCCTTCTGTCAAGGGACATTGGTTTATACTTGCTATAATCGATTACTTTTCTAAATGGGCGGAAGCGGTTTCCCTTGTTGAAGTGAAAACATCTAATGTGGTTAGCTTCATTAAACACCATATCATTTACCGTTTTGGGATTCTCCAAAGGATAATCCATGACAATGGACCATAATTTGTCAGTCAAGCATTTTATCGATTCTATGATAAGAATCGGATCCAAAATCTGGCTTCTACGCCTTATAATCCAGCTGCTAATGGTTTGGCCGAAGCTTTCAACAAGACAATTATTAAACTTCTTAAAAAGTTCGTCTCTTCTAATAAACGTGATTGGAATGAGAAACTTGGAGAATGTTTATGGGCTTACCGAACGACAGTCCGAACTCTTACAAGTTTTACACCATTCTTACTAGTTTACGGATGTGAGGCTGTACTTCCACTTGAAATCCAGATTCCATCTCTTAGAATAGCCATTGCTAATGAGCTAACTACAGAGAATAATGATCGGTTGAGACTTCAAGAACTTGAAGGATTGGACGAAAAGCGTCTTCAAGTACAACAGCACATCGAGTTATATCAAGCCCGCATATCTCGAGCTTTCAATTGTAAAGTTAAAAAGAGGGTATTTAAAGTCGGTGAGCTAGTTCTAGCTGTCCGAAGATCGATGGTGATGACTCATAAGAGCAAAGGGAAATTCCAAGCGAAATGGGAAGGTCCTTATGTGGTCGAGACAGTCTTCTCTAATGGTGCCTATAGGTTGTCTAAACCTAATGGAGATTTGCTCATGATGCCAATCAATGGCAAATTCTTAAAGAAATATTATGTTTGAATTTCTTCTTTATTTCCCAGCTACCAATGTTTTGTTAAGCTGATTATTGTATTCCTAAAAGAGACTTTTGATCTTCTGTCTTACCAGCTGATTAAAAAATAGGGATTTATTATTTATCATGTTCTCATAACCTCTAAATAAATATTAAGTCAACTTCTTTTCTTATCTATCATGTCCCTATGGCCTCTGAATAGATATTAATCTATTTTTCTTTGAGTTGTTACGATCTGTCACGTTCATATTACCTCTGATAGTTTTGTATACTCTAAACAGAAAACGAGATTCATTATCTATCATGTCCACATTACCTCTGGATAGATATAATTTATTGAGTTTAGAAGACTTGTCATGTCCATATTACCTCTAATAAGTGTTTTCTATCTCATACTATTGTTTAATTTCAAAATAAATGATAGGGTCACAAAATAAATATTTTATTCATTTCTTGTAAACATTATAGAATGAAAAAGATAGAAGATTACAAAAATTCTTTATTTGCCTAAGACGGAGCAGATACATCTTCTAGCAGTTTCTGTAGCTCGGCTAGACGCTTCTCGCGAGAGTTCATCACAGTTGTAGTAGCTAGAGTACGTCGAGCTTCTGGAGTACAAATATGGGAGAAGTCGGCAAAAGTAGCTTTCATCTTATCCTTGGCTTCGTTAAGGGTCTTCATGGTAGCTTCAGCACCGAAGACTTATTCCTCCAAAATTGAGCTCTGTGTTAGATGATGGTCTCGAGCTGTGATCAACTGCTCCCTCTCCACCTTCAAGTGAGCCAATTCAGCCTCAACTTCACGAATTCTATCATTCTGTTGATGAATTCTCATATTTGAAGTTTTATAGGTTTCTCTCTGGATATCCAGCTGGGGCTTAGCTTCAGCCAAAAAGGCTTTTTCTTTGGCGACCTTGCTGTTGTACTCTTAGAGAGCTTCATTGAATGTAGTCTCCCGAGCGAAGTATTCAGCTGATAAAGCATCATACTCACTTTGGAAGAGACTTTCAATAGTTTTACTTGACAGCCTTAGATATTCTCTATTGGGCTACTCAAGTTCCTCTACGACCTTCTCCAATACCGCTGCTCTCGCTGCATCATTGAACATGGCGACATTCCTAATAGTAAGAGCAATCACAGCCTTCAAACTTTCATAATTGAGGCCCTTCTTCAGGACCATTTTGATTAGAGCTGCCATGGTCTTGTAGAAAGTTTCAGTATGGACCTCAACTAAGAGATTCATTTTTGCATTCGAGCTTGGCGTTGCGGCAATGTCTACCAGATCCCTTTTCTGAAGACTAGGAGCAGATGTTGTTGCTTTGGTAGCAGACTGAGATGAAGTCAATGTTGTCATTGCTACCATAGCTAACTGATCCCCAGGACCTTCAGGGACAACGTCTTCAGCACTTGTTACTCCAGCCGTTTCTGGAGTCGAAACTACTTGAGTTTCGGTAGTGGTGATTGGTGTTGGAGGAATGGTAGTTATCGTAGCTGACTCCAGTTCAGACACCGTCTTCTCAGGAACTTGTACTGGATCAGTAGTAATAACAGAGGATGCTATTACAACGTCCCCAGCTTCAGTTGATGATTTGACTATGTCTTCATCACCTTCTTTGGATACCGACTCTGTAGGCACTTCAAGTATTTTAATAGTAGTGGGTCCTTCTACAACTGGTTCTTCGTTGAAGTCTGTCAATTTTGTAGTAGATGCTTCTTCATCTACAGTGGGTTTTAATGCAGTTTGTTCTTTTTTCCACCCTCAGCAGGAGGAGAAAATTCTAGTTGAGCCTGCACTTCAGGCTCTTATTGTATCTCTGTATTTTCTTCTTCTGAAAAAGAACTCTCTTCCTCAGATTCCATGTTTTCTTCATGAATATCTTCCTAAGGAGGAGGAAGAGCCACAAGCTTTGATGCAATGATAACACCTACAAAAATTATACAAAATAAGTTAATATATAAAAATCATAATTTTGTATAGATTTTATGTAATTTATATTTACCTGGAGTAGTTGCAGGATGCGCCAAGTACGAGTCATAGTCCCCATCCCAGTCATCATCGTCGAAAGCAAGAGCCGGCTTATCTGATGGGATGAGCTCTCGATCAATAGTATGTGTAGTGGCAGCATCCTCAGTAGCTTGTGCCTTTTGTGGCAAAGACAGATAAAGTGATGAGCTAAGACGTCCAGGAGATAGGACTGCCACAGCTTCTATTGACGCTACTGGTTGGGATGCCGAGGACCCTTCTCCAAGATGAGCTGAAAAGGATGCAATATGTTGAGGCACCTCGGCAGGAGTGTCGCTCTCTGGGGTAGCGGCTCTCTGTCTAGAAGGCCCTTTGACGGTAACCTTCTTTTTCTTCTCTGGGAGAGTCTTCTCTGGAAGGATAACAGCTGTACCTGATTTTTGCTTCCTGATCTTGCTGATAACAATTGGTCCTGCAGCTATTTCTCCAGCTCCTGTAGGGATTACTTCCAGATACTCATCTAGAACAACAGCGTCATCGGGTATGTCTGGAAATACCCTGATTGGTTCCTCGACGTTCCCTTCCTTGGGCCATCGAAGACTCCCCTTCAAATTGTAGCCATGTGCGAAAGAGCGGATGGATGCATAAAAGCGAGCATACGTATGAAGTATTCGTAGCTCAGTTATGCTTGTAGCAGTCGATACTCTGAATTTAGCACCGGTACAAGCAGTGCTAAAGTATCTCCAGGCTCTTGCACCATCAATTAGCTTCCCATAATGGTAGAAGCTGGTGGAGGGATTACCAACATGAAGTTGGTCATATCCAAACTGGCGAGCGAACCGACTTGGCAGATATGGTTCGAACGTACAGTCGTCTTCATTCATGTACATCAGATGGGAGGGTCTGATACACATTAGCCATTTGAGAACTGGCACAGGCAATAAAGTCCTCACTTCTCCTCTGTCTTCAAACTGTACGTCGAGGCAGTCGGCTAGAACTTGTGGCCTTATGCAGAAGAAATTCCAACCATGAGAATAACTAAGTACTGCTCGGGTATCTGCCACAGTAGTTGCAGTCCATGTGGCTTTGTTGAATTTCTGGAGGAAGACCTCCGCATTATCTCCAGGGCCCGGTGGAAACAAACTGCAGTTATGATACAGTAGCCATCCCATTAGATAAGTGCAGGGCATCTCCACCCTTGGGAAATCTTTTCGGTGAGGAGCATTGTTGATTAGTTCCTCACCAAAGGTTCGCAAACCTGCGTTTATTCGACATACCATTGTCGATAGCAGGTTGATTCTGACCTTGAACACCAAACGTACTGCCGGCCACAATACGTTTCGGTGAATTCTATCTACTGTGTTGTTCCCAGGCACAACCTATCTCCGCAACCACAGAGAAAGAAAGCCTGCAACAAGGCTTCCCTTGAGATCTTCTGACTACCGTGCCTCAGGTGGCTCAACGTTTCAGTCCCCGCAGGGATGTCTCCGGTCTTTTTAGACAGATACTGGTCCGGAGATTTATGTGAGATCATTAAACTATTGATCAGATCTAAAGGGATTATTGAACAAGGGTTGATGATTGGAGCCTTGTTTTCTTGAAATCCCCCTATTTGTTCTTGAGTATCCTATTCTCATGGTAGAATAGATAAGTTGTCCATTTATTAGTATATGCCAAGTGTGACCCATACATACTGGTGCAAATTAGGTAATGGTACATCAGTTCTTGGTAAACCTCAACCAATCGAGGATTTTTCTCTCTAATTTCTGCTAGTTCCCGGTTGGAAGGAACATATTCTTCATAGGGAGCTTCACCCATCGGCAGCTTAGAGATGAATTGTATCTCGTGCAGTGCAAGTTCCATCTCACCTAGTGGAGTTGTAAAAGTTCCTATCGAACTCATATACAACTCCATCAAAGCCAAGAATAGGTTACTGTTCATCGGTATACCCTGGCTCGTAGAGGCTACCGCTTCATAAAGTCCGATGGTTTCCAGGTCTGTCTTGAAGTTCTTTATGATCCAGGCAATAAGCTAAATCCAGTTCTGGTTATATGGAGTCAACCACCCTGGTAGCCTAGGGTTGGCCTGAGGATATAATACTACAGCCTTTATGAACTTGTTAATAAACATTGGGGTCTGTACCGGTTGGATTAGAGCTGAATCTTCGCTCGGTGTGAACCCAGGTAATAGACCAGAAAAATAGACGACACCACCACTAGGAGCACTGATGTGGTAGCCCATTTCATTGGCTCTATCCCTCTTGAAAATGATCCTTCCCGGCCTGCCATGACTACTGGGAGTCATATTCCATAGCATCTGTCGAGGTTGGGTGGCATGGACAAATGCAGATAGGAGATAATCTCTGGCCATGTCTGGGAGATACATTGCCCTCTCTCCAAACTTGAACACCCACGACTCCTTCTTGGGGTGTGTTTGTGATTGGAAATCTATCGCATCCCCGAACAAGAAGGCTGGCTTCCAAAATTATTGGTCATCTAGCGATACCAACAATTCCCTATTTATCATAGACAACAGCATCCTGTCCCCCTTTGCAGCTATCAGCTGTTGTCTCCCTTCAGGGTATTCTGGATTTGACTGAGGGAACTCCACATGGGACAAGTTCTCCAAGTAATTTAAGCCCACCATACAAGCTGGCGAGCCGAATATTTCTGCAAGTGGGTGAATTTGCAAGTCCACTGCCAAAAAAAATCAAGTTAATAAAATCTAATTTGAATTTTTACGCAGATGACTTGGTCTGAGTTTTTACGCATAAAGATTAAAGACTCTGACTATGCAAACTTTACGCTTATGCGCAAAAATTAAATTTAATAAAAAATTTAAAGTGTAAAAGTTCTTTGTTTTTACGCAAAGTCTTTCACTTGTGAATTTTACGCTGGCACGTGAGCGTATTTTTGAATTTTACGCTGGCACGTGTTGACGTGAGCGTATTTTAGTTTTTATGCTGGTACATGTTGACGTGAGCGTATTTTAATTTTTACGCTGGCACATATTGATGTGAGCGTATTTTTGATTTTTTACGCTGGCACGTATAGACGTGGGCGTATACTTTTAATTTTACGCTGACACGTATAACGTGGGCGTATTTTTGTTTTAATTTCTACGCTGACACGTATAAACGTGGGCGTGAAGTTTTTGAGTCTTCTTCTCCGGCGAATTCACGGCCGAAGTTTAGTACTCTACCTTTCACGGCCGGAGCCACAGCGGGGTTGGTCTGTCGGGGTGTTGCCGATGATGGGACGTTAGTTTCCGAGCGGTGGACCATCGACAAAGCAACGGCGGGCTTCTTGCCCTTGCTGCCGGCGGCGGTCTTGCTCTTGGGGGCCATCGAGTCGAAGTGAGAGTATGAAGGGGAAGAGAATAAAGAGAGATCGATATTGCAACAGACGAGTAAAGTTCTCTCTCTACTCATCAGGCTCTATTTATAGAGAATTGTGAAATTCGGTTCAAATTCCTGAAATTTACGCTGACTGTTGGATATCTCGACTTTTACGTGGACTGTTGAGTATTTCGAACTTTACACGGATGACCGTTGGGTATCCCGAATTCTACGCGGACTGATGAAATCCTGAATTTTACGCTTCTGTTCAAAGTATTTCAAATTTTGAAAATAATTTGAAAACTTAGAAGCGGGACTTGTAGGAGTGTAAAAAGTACTTCATAGACTTTACGCAAGTCAAATAGAGTCAAACTCAGACTTTACGCAAAGCCAAAAAGAGTAAAACTCTACGCGAACTACTTTACGCGAGAGCCATCCTCAAAGCTTTTACGCGAAGGACAGACTGTCAAATCATCGCATTTAATGCACGTGATACTGTTTCTGACATAATGATTTTCTGATAGCGGGCAGCACAGAAGCCGAGAAGATTTAATTTACACCAAACCCAACACTTGTCGTTTAGTGCGCAGATGGGCTACTTTACGCTCAAGAGATTGCTTCTTTTACGCACGAAAGCTATTCGAGCTTTTTACGCTCAAGGCTGCTGTGCGCGTAAAGTTTATTTGAGCTAATTTTACGCTCAATGCTACTTTTTAGTCACTTTACGCGAGAAGTCTATTTTTGGGCTATGTTACACCCAGTCTGCTACTTTACGCAGGAAGTCTATTTTGGGTCATTTTTACGTCCGATCTTTTCTGGCTACATGAGAACGTGGTTTGCATACGTGGCTTTCATGCCACACTTATCGAGGAACGTGTGTACGTGCCCTCCCTATATTGCTAAAGTTATAGGACAGTGTCATCAAGCATAGAGTTGATTTTCAATCGTGGGTGACAGTTGCTTGCGTAGAGACCCGATTATGTTACTTTTTACGTATAGAGGGTCTAGTCTATAAATAGACTTATTTTTCGACACAGACATCATCAAGAGAGATATACAGGAGAGGAGATTCTGAGAAAACTCATACTTTTAGAGTGATATTCCCAGAAGCATTTCTTCAACTTTTTCTCAAGAACAGGGTGAAGCAAAGCAGGAAAGCATTCGACTGTGCCATTAGTGCCGTTGCTCGATACCTTTCTTGTGACTTAGTTCGTCCGATTGTTCGTCTTCTTCAAGCAGTTTTCTTCATCATCATTGTATGGTCCAAGGAAGAAAGTGATCGCTCTCAGATCAGACTTCCATAGCAATACTTCCCAGAACAATTTGTACTTTTGTACTTTTTTTCGTTTTCTTTCAAAAGCCAATTTTAGTCATTTTGTTAAGTGAAACAGTAGCTTCCTTGGATTGGCCGGCTACTACCGACGATTCGTTTCGGACTTTGCTCGGATTTCAGTACCTATGACGCAGTTGACCCACAAGGATGTGCAGTTTGCTTGGACAGCAGAATGTCAGGAATCCTTTGAAAAGTTGAAGCGAGGCTTGATGACGGCTCCCATTCTCACGCTTCCAGATGGGACCGGAGGATTTTCAGTGTATTGTGATGCTTCAGGCAGAGGTTTGGGATGTGTTTTGATGCAGCATGGGAAGGTAATAGCTTATGCGTCACGACAACTTCGTGATCATGAGAGGAATTACCCAACCTACGACTTGGAGCTGGCAGCAGTAGTGTTTGCTCTTAAGCTATGGAGACACTATCTGTACGAAGATTAGGTGGAGATTTTCACCGACCACAAGAGCCTGAAGTATATATTCACTCAGAAGGATCTCAACATGCGCCAGAGGAGGTGGCTAGAGCTGCTTATGGATTATAATGTCAACCTGCAGTATCATCAAGGGAAGGCCACGTCGTTGCAAATGCATTGAACATGAGAGGTAGAGTTTATTTTCTCACAGCGTAACCAGAATTATTGGCAGATCTTCAGAAGATGGGAATCAAAGTTGTCCTTCCTACCAGTGTAGCACTGATGGCCAGCGTGCAAGTTCAGTCCGCTATAGTCGAAACAGTTCGCTATAGTCGAAAGGATCCGGATGGCGCAGTCAGACGATTCCAAGCTTCAGCGACTCAGAGCCGAGTGTGAGGCAGGACGACGGCCAGAGTTATGCATCCATACAGACGGTACACTTCGACATGGAAAGCGTCTTTGTGTACCCAACGGAGATATCAGACAGGAGATCATGGCAGAGGCTCACAGTTCTCAGTATTATGTACATCCCGGTGGTACGAAGATGTACCGTGATATCCGTCAGCACTTTTGGTGGAATGGCATGAAGAGGGAGATAGCCCGGTTTGTCTCTCGATGTTTGGTTTGCCAACAAGTTAAAGCTGAACATCAGAGGCCAGCTGTACTTCTTCAGCCATTGTCGATTCCAGAATGGAAGTGGAAGCATATAACCATGGACTTCGTGACTGGCTTACCTAGGTCCCCGGCCGATAGAGATGCTATTTGGGTTATCATAGACAGGCTCACGAAGGTGGCTCACTTTCTCCCGTTTAGAGTTGATCAGTCGACGGCTCAGCTAACAGAGATGTACCTCAGGCAGATCGTCAGACTTCACGGCATACCAGTCAGTATCACCTCAGACAGAGATTCAAGATTTACGTCGCACTTTTGGCGTAGCCTGCAAGAGAGTACGGAAACTCACCTCCAGTTCAGCTCAGCTTATCGTCCGCAGACGGATGGTCAGTCTGAGCGTACCATACGAACCTTGGAAGATATGTTGAGATCTTGTACACTCGACTTCGGTGGTTTACAGGAGGATCACCTGCACCTGGTGGAGTTCTCATACAACAACAGTTTCCAGGCCAGTATCCAGATGGCACCGTTCGAGGCCCTATATGATAGGAAGTGCAGATCTCCGCTAGCATGGGATGATATTGGTGAGAGACAGATGCTCGGTCCAGAAATGATTGCTCAGATGGTTGAGGTGATTAGAAGAGTCAGAGTTCATCTTTGAGTTGCCCAAGATCGCCAGCACCATTGGGCCGATTCTCATCGGCGACCCCTTGAGTTTTCTGTCGGCGACCATGTATTCCTGAGGATTTTGCCTAACCATGGCGTCATTCGTTTCGGCGTACGAGGAAAGCTTAGTCCTAGGTATATAGGGTCGTTCGATATTCTGGAGCGAGTAGGTGATGTATCCTATCGTCTCGCTCTTCCGCCGTCGTTACGTGAGGTGCATGATGTCTTCCATGTATCCCAATTACGACGGTATATTCTGGACCCGAGCCACATCCTTGATCATTCAGAATTGGTTGTTGGTACTAACCTTTCGTATGATGAGAGGCCCGTGTCTATACTGGACCGGAGAGAGAAGATACTCAAGAATAAGACTATTAAGTTAGTCCGTGTTGCTTGGGGTCATCATTCTTTGGGAAAGTCAACGTGGGAGCGTGAGGATGATATCCGATCGCGATATCCCGACCTGTTTGACTCGTAAGGTATAATGTCTTCCTTATGCCTTATGCTCTCCGTTCCTTGATTGGATGAATGATTGCCTGATTGGTTGCTTAGTTGTAACTTGCATGTGATTAGTATAGCTTTTCCTTGCCTCTCTATCCTCTTAATTAAATTCGAGGACAGAATTCTATTAAGGTGGGTAGAGTTGTAACAACCATAGTTTGTATTACGTATTTTGGTATACGTGTACGTGATTTCGGACCTGTATTTAGACTTGTCCTGATTTGCTAGCCTTGAGTTCTGTATTGGCATGAGTTAGTCAGCATTTCATAGTTCTGGCGTGCAAAGGGTTCGGTTGGGTTCGGTTTGATTTGGTTCGTTTTGGGCTAGAGTGCAAACCCCTACCTACCATCCTCCATCATTTATTAACCCCCAACCACCTTTCTCTCTCTTCATTCAATTTTCTTATTTCTGCTCTTCCTCTTCTTCTTCCTCACTGAACCCCACCGTAGGCAAGTGCAACTTGCTTCATGGAGGAACTCAAATTTTATTGTTCTATTGTCTTCCTCATGAGATTCTAAGTCACTTTAGTATTTAGCATTTTTGAATTCCAGGGCTCATTTCATGTAGATCTAAGTTTTAGTATTTTTGATCTTCAGGGTTTTTTCTTCTGAAACTTGGTTGTTTTCGAATTGGAGAGTTCCATGTAATAGGGATTTCGATTTTACGCAAGTTTTGCTCTGGAATAGTCGGATTTCATTGAGACTTGACCGAGATGGGGCTTGCTTGGATTCGTGAGCTTTTACGCCTGTTTTCTTGGCCATAGGGAGAAGATGGAGTTTTACGCATACGTTCTAACGTGTTAGTGTAGTGCCTTAGTTTTCACGCCAATGTTTTATGTATCAGCGTATTACACAGATTTTTACGCCCACGCATTTGCGTGCCAGCGTACTCCGTTCTACGCTGAGTTCATTCAAAATTTTACGCTCGGGACCCTCCCGCTCGCGTAAAATCGTACTCGCGTAGATTCTGGCTCGAGCAGACTCTCGCGAGCGTAAAGTTTTTCTCGAGTGTTTTCTCGCGTAGAGCTTGCTCACGTAGAGTTTCACTCGCGTAGAGCTACCTCATCTGGCTCTTGCTAGCGTAAAGCTTTCATTAGCGTAAAGCCCCACCGGCATGCACCCTGGCTCGCGTAGAGCTATTTCACCTTGCCCTTGCCAGCGTAAAGCCAATTTTACGCTTGAGGCCCCTTGGCCTAGCGTAGGGTTTCACGTGTGGAGTTTCACTAGCGTAACCCAGTAGTACGTGCGTAGAGACCTTGAGTCCCTATGGCGTACGCCTTTATCCTTTTATATCCTTACGCCTCTTGTCTTGAACTTGATAAATCATGAATTGATTGACATGATTGAAATTGAAATTGTACATGACATGGAGTGACAAGAAAATTTATATGACCTGATATGACAAGGCATGACAAATTGCATGACATGATAATGGCCCGTCGTGGCGCACTCTTGATAAGTAAACTTGACATGACAAGAATGAATTGCCTGGACACCATGGACGATTGTGTTTGTACAAGTGAACCAGTATTGTCTAAGGCAGGGACCCTGAGTACCACGGTCAGGGTACCTACTTAATTTGACTAAGGCTAATTACTAGAATACTCCAGTAGTCATGAAGAGATTTCCCAGCTACAGGCAATCCCGTTATCTGGGCTCCCCGTCATGGGATTTGTAGCTTTTCATCGAGTAGGGCACATTTCCAGCACACTGTCATGTGTTGCACCCATCAAGCTACTTAAGGGTACATGTGTTCTTGGACGATGTACCTACTGTAGAAGCATGGAAAAGAACAGGAAAGTCCATGCGGCTCAAAACAGAGGGAGTCTCATGCGGTTCAAAGAATCTCGTAGAGCTTCATGCGGCTCAAGAGTACTTTAGAGCTTCATGCGGCTCAAAAGTCCATCAGAGCTTCATGCGGCTCAGAAATCCCCAATAGCTCCATGCGGCTCGTTTAAAATCCGCGTGGCCCAATGCGGTTCGCCTCTACAGCTGGCCATCAAGCAGCGGCCTCATGTAATGCTCTGACGCAACACGGCAGCTCTGACATAAAGGTGAATTGACAGCTCTGACATAAAACTGCAATGATGACTCTGACATAATGGTGCGCTCCTAGGGAAACAAAGGAAATCTTTATAGCTGGCACATCCGCCAATTCCGAAGCTCACTATGCGGCTACCTACTTTAATGCGGATGCCACTCTCATGCGGCTGCCACCTTCATGCGGCTGCCACCCTCATGCGGCTGTCATCTCCATGCGGCTGCCACCCTCATGCGGCTGCCACCTTCATGCGGCTGTCATCTCCATGCGGCTGCTACCCTCATGCGGCTGCCATCTCCATGCAGCTGCCACCCTCATACGGCTGCCACCTTCATGCGGCTGCCATCTCCATGCAGCTGTCACCCTCATGCGGCTGCCACCTTCATGCGGCTGCCAGCCTCATGCGGTTGCCACCTTCATACGGCTCAGTTGTAAGGACTTTCATACGGCTCGGTTAAAGACCACACTCATGTGGCTCAACGATGACAGTCCTCCATGCAGCTCGCAGCAGTTGGGACACGTGGCAGGAGTTGATCAAATCCCAATAATCCAGATTTATGGCAATCAATATAACAGACAGTTGGGACACGTGGCAGGAGATTGACCAAGATTTATTTACTCGAATTTGCTGATATCAACAAATCATCACGATGCAGATTTGTTGCAATCAACATTAACTGCCCATGCAGATTTGTTAAAATCAACATTAACTGCCCATGCAGATTTGGTACAATCAATATTAACTGCCCAAATTTGTTACAATCAATATTAACGGCCCAGATTAATTTCCAACAATCAAGATCAAGGCAAATCGTAACGAATCCCTAACCGCCCACTTCTCAAGGAGAAATCATTGCAAACCCTATTTATCACACCCCACTCCTATAAATAGCAAGGTGCCATTCCCTTGCAAACAGAAACAGAAACACGCACAGAGAGAGCGACGACGCACAGAAGAATCTCTCCAAACATCCCGAGGGCATTTCTTCATCAGAGCCAAGGCTACGTCCGATCGTCCAAGGAGTAAGGCAGGGTTGATAGCACTCTTCCGAGCCTCTACCGTCACCCCCCAAAAAAACTAAACAATTGTACTTAGATTGTTGTACCTAGATTTTCATCCCTAGGCTTTCTTTGTACGAGCGAGTTTGTGTTGTGAAGTAAAAGTCCAATCCTCCCATAAAATTGTTTTATTCTTTTTTAATCAATGGCAAATACGATGTCGACTCTGCTGGGGACTAACTTCTCCACGGCTGAGAAGTTGGGGACGCAATCGGACGCCACCAAGCTCGGCTCCACGCAACAGATGTTGGTCGTTCGCTTCGACCAGTAGGCGTTTGAAGAAATGCTCTCCAACGAGAGCACTGGCCCAGTCCAGAAGCGAACCCGTACGAGGAAGGCCCGCAGGCAGTAGAGGCCCAAATCATTTGCTCCTTTACAAGCTCTAGAAGAAATGCTCTCTGCTGCCCAAGACGGCGGAGAAGGATCTCATGTGACCCCACTTCAGACTGTAGAGGACTCTGTTGTCCCCAAGTCTGGCAGAGGAAAACACTACGATGCTGGACTTGCAAGGGTAAAGAGGGACTCTATGCGGTCGAAGAAGCAGCCACGTAAGGGCATCTGCCGCATTGAGAAGGCTCATGCAGCCACAACTGCCAGCCGCATGAAGGAGGCCCATGCGGCCATAACTTTCAGTCGCAAGCAAACTGTTCCCAGCCGTATGGAGAACACTTATGCGGCTGCCAAATTCAGCCGCAAGCCATCCACCCTGCACGGCTCAGGGTTATTTGACCGCCTCTCATGCGGTCCTGACCCTAGAGGCTCTCAGCAGGATGTGCCAAACTCTGTGACGCACAACTTGGACTCTTCCTACTTTGCACTCTCAGGTGATAGAGGGAAGAAGTCTAGGACAGCGCGGGCTCGTCGAGCTCAGTCAGTTGTCCCAACTTCTAACCATCAAGGCGTCCCGTTGACTATTACGCGGGCCCTTGATGGAAAGTTATACAGAACCGACCGTGTCCAGCCTCCGACGGCAAACGGGCATAGTGGTTCCCAAGAGTCTCCCGATCAGGAAGCAAACATGATACCAACACACTCGTGTGTTCAGAACTCCCGGGCCCACAGAACGAGTGACTTGCATGATGTGATTCTTCACAAGCGCAAGGAAAGAGAAGAAAGCTTGGTGTGCAGAGAGTCCTTTCATGGACATCACTGCACTCAAGTCATCCTCAACTATTGCTGCAGCAAAGCGGCAGCCCAAGAGGACCGGCAGTCCGTCTTCCAACGACTGCAACATCCAGGACTGGTCCTACTACCAAGCTCAGGAGATGAAGCGCTTTATGTCGCCTCCTACAACTCTACCCGGAAGGTCCCTACTAACAAAGTAGGGAATAAGATGAATGTGGCCAGCCCAAAGGTTTCAACAGGTACGGCCAAGAAGCTCTCATCCAAGCGGTTGTCCACAACCACCATAGGAGGAGTTTATCAAGGCATTTCAACCGGTACGGCCAAGAAGCTCTCATCCAAGCGGTTGTCCACAACCACCATAGAAGGAGTTTATCAAGGTACTCGTTCAAAGACGAAATCTTCAACACTTGGAGATTCGTCATCCCCATCCCTGGGGGTAGCTGAAGCTGGGGGTAGCACCCATCCGAACGTCTACGACAATCTGACGTTCCAAGAAGATGCACCGGAGGAAGCACTTCCCCCCACAGATGCAGTAGACCCAGACGTCCCCAAGGACGTCCACGGGTCCTAAGACGAGGTAGCCTCCTACGCAGGGGGTAGCACTTCCTCTGAGTCTGAACCAGAGGAGAACATTCCTACATACCCCGACGATTTCTCGGTACAATAGTATGATTCAGAGGGCACGTCCTCCACCATTCCTTCCATCTCTCCTCATGTGAGGACGGTGTTCATGACAAACAACGACCAAACGGTCCCAGTGATCGCCAACGCATCGACACCCAGGAGGCCATACTTTATACCATGGTCAAATCCGTAGACGAGATCAAAGCGGCCCTACCAACTCTGCAAGGAATGACGCCTGGCCAGACAAGCTTGGGTCCCGCGGCCAATGCGGACTCGAACTCAACCCCGAGCGACAACCCTCCCACAATATCGGCCCCCACCGTTGCAGACGAAGCCAGGGAGGCAAGACGAGAGGTCCAGGAGCTCCGGGCCATGTTCCACGCCCGAGAAACCTGCCAGGACCTCAGGATACGACAACCGTATCCTGTTACAAGGAGAGATGTTCCCTTCCCACGAAGATATAAACCATTCAACATCAATCCATATGATGGAAAAATATCTGTAAGCAGGTACATCACCTACTTCGAAGTCACAACCGACCATCTGCCTCATGAAGTCGCCATCCTTACGCGGTTGTTCATTAGAGCATTGGAAGGGGTCGCTTTCGACTGGTACCGCAACTTGCCAGATAATTGCATCCATTCCTTCGCCGGCTTCAAAAGATGTTCCTTGAAAGGTTCTACGAGATAGGACAAGATTTGACAATGTCCACTCTCATAGATGTTGTTCAAGGTGAGAAAGAACTAACAAGGAACTACATTGAGCGGTTTCGCCAAACCGCGATGAAATTGCCCTCTCGCAATCCAGATTCTTCCTTGATTGAAATCTACTAAAAGAGGCTGCTTCCCACAATCAGCCTCTGGATGGGCGAAAGTCAGTTCAAGGACTGGAAGACTTTCATCATCAGTGCCACTAGCGCAGAAGACAAATTGAAGAAAGCTCGCCAACTGGGGTTGCATATCTCGGATATGGAGGACAAGACCAAATGCCCAAAACCGTTGGCAAGTTCCAGCCAAAGTGGGAAGGCCCGTTCATCATCGAGGCTATATTCTCCAATAGAGCTTACCGCCTCGCAAAACAAAACGGAGACTTGCTCATGTTGTCCATCAACGGTAAGTTCCTGAAGAAGTATTATATCTAAAACGGCATCCTCCAAATCTCCCAGATTGTTGAGTTATGTACCCTTTGGTACCGTTAAACTTGCACTCTGACTCCAGATCTTCCAGATTGTCGAGTTATGTACTCGCAGGTACCGCTGAACTTACACTCTGGTCGCCCCAAGTGAATCTATATCGCATCTTCTGGGTAGTAAGTCACGTATGATCATACATCTGAACTTTCTTTCTAAAAAGTGCCCCTTTCTCATGATCCACTACCCGCACTTTCGGTGCATAAAAAGGGTAACAGATCCACAAATTTCCCGAAACAACCACGTCGATGATTACCTCTGAGTTGTTTCACTTTCATCAAAAATAAACCACCCCTCACGTAGAACTTCCACGTCCATATTACCTCTGAGTTGTTCTATGTACCCTTAATGGAGTCCACTCCTGCCACGTCCTCATTACCTCTGAGTAGGAAGGCTCCATTGAAGAAACCCTTATATTTACCACATCCTCATTACCTCTGAGTAAGTATGTTAGTTTTTTCTCTCGACTTATTATCCGTACCCAAGACCGGAGTACGCCAAGGATAATAGGCCCACAAATGTCCTCTATTGACCACAAATGTCCTCTGTTGACCATAAATGCTGTACTAAGTTTTCTAGTACATGCGCCTCATTTCTCATCATGCCCCGGGAGCCCAGCTGCTCCATGGCATTCTTTCTCCGGATACCAGGAACTTCCATGGCTACCTAACTGTGGAATTGTTCTAAGTATCCCCATCAAACTTGTTGTCCGTACCTAAACCAAGGTATACCAAGGGTAACAAGTCCACAAACAGTCCCCAGTGGGACAAATACCACAACACCATAAACGCAATAAGCAATACAAATAAAGGGTAAAATAAAACATAATCTTTTATTTGAAAGTCAAAAATACATGTTCTGGGACCACGTCCCTCTCAAAAAAGGAAAAAAAACACAAACAAAAGAAGGAAAAGGCCGACTATGGTTTCGCGATACATAATTCCATGAGACGATCCCTCAGCAAGGCAGTCGACCGCTCAAACCGCTACTTGGCCCGACGCTTGGCCTCCTGAGTCAGCCACTCTACATCCTCCAGATGCGCATGATCCCGCCAGCCATCCTCAAGCTTCTTCAGAGCACGTTCCAGGCCAGCAGAAGCTCGAGTGACCTTATCGGCCACCTGGATAATCAGCCCCTTATCCGTACGGGCGACCTCGAGCTCAGATTCCAAGAAAGCCAGTTTCCTCTGATGCTCGAGGATCTGCTCCCTTGTATCAATTATTCTACGAGAGGCGGTCACTTTTCGAGCCATGCAATCCTCGCTCCTGCGGCTCAGTTGGACATACAGGAGAGATAGGTCGCCGAGGTCCTTCATTATAACCAGCTTAGGAGCATCTCGTGCAGCCCTTACCTTCTCCAGGACAGTGATGACGAAGTCCCGCTCCTGATCTATTGCTGTAGACAGATCAACTTGTCGCAGCCCTTAAAACTTAGCCACGAGCTGATCAGTCTCAAATAATTTAGGCTCCAGGAGCGCAACTATCCCTGCCCCACCAGGAAGGGTTTTAAGAATTTTAATTTGGCCACGGGCACATTGTCGGGCCAAGGCAAAGAGGGTCCCCCGCACCACAGCAGCTTCGACCCCTCTCTTCAGGTGGCAGTAGAAACTGTCAACCACATCCTGTGGCGCTTTATCCAGAACTTTCGTAGAGGATGGCGTCAAAGGAAGTGTAGCTGGCAGTGTCGAAGAAGATGCGCCAGAACTTGCCACCCCTGCCACCAGGGAAACAAATTTCGAGCAAAAAGACACTTAGATAGCAGCTAACTCCTCCTCCGCGGCCCGAAGAACATGGATACTCGATAAGGCGGAAAGGTCGACCCCCGAAGCCACACGAGCAGAGGAGGATGCAGGGACCATTGCTCCCTTCCCCGACTGTGCCACCATCTAATCTTCCGAACTCGATCCAGCGAGGGGCCCCTCAATATAAGTCGCAAGGGGAGGGGGCACACTCCCTTCCACCAGATCCCCTCTGGAAAAGCCTACCCTG
This sequence comes from Iris pallida, assembly GCA_029216955.1. Classification (NCBI taxonomy): domain Eukaryota; kingdom Viridiplantae; phylum Streptophyta; class Magnoliopsida; order Asparagales; family Iridaceae; genus Iris; species Iris pallida. The sequence continues at coordinate 7,082,114 of JANAVB010016196.1, read as the reverse complement.
ACAATGTCCGTCATTGTCAGTGAAGGGGCAGGACCTGTATGTCCAGAGCAACCATCAATCAGCCTAAACTGAAGGATGTAATGATAGAGCAAATGGGCCTCCTCACTAGTCAAGATTTGGCTTATCTTACCAGGGGAGGGTTGTAGAGGCTAAGGTTCGCTCGCAGCCGCCGTAGTCCCCTCACCAGCGACCTCCAAGCCGAATTCAGCTGGTTCCTCTGCCCCAGCCGCCCCGGAAGGAGTATCGACTGGATCAGCGTCATCCTGCTAAAATTCAGCAGTCTCGGGGATGGGTTCAGCGGAGCCCCCGTCGCCCTGGGTCGAGACCTCAGCAACATGAGACCCCTCAGCCGTCGCCGAGAGAACCATGACAGAAATAATTTCGGCACACATGTCACTAATCAAAGTGATCAGGACCGGATTGATTTCAGAAACAGCAGCCGGTTCTTGAGAGTTTGACTCGTATGACGCCTACAGAGAAAAGAAAAAATAATTAGAACATAGTTCAAGAAAAGCTAAAGAAAGAGAGGGTTGTGATTCAATTTACCTCAGAAATGGTGCTCATATCCTCGCCTCTCTCCTTAATGAGCAGCCGGCGAGGCCTAATCGTAGCCCATTTCACGGAGTAGGTTCTGCCGCCTCCAGCAGACTCAGGCCTGCTTCACTTTCGGGAAGGACTCGGCTCAACAGGCGGCTGATCTGCCACCACCTCATCTGGCACAACAGGCGGCTGATCCGCCACCACCTCTTCTGCAGGAGGGAGAGAGTTATCGGCATCATGATCGTCATCCTCTTTGTCCGTATTGGTGGACTCCGAGTCCGACATAGGAACCATGTTCGCCCTCTTCTTCCTCGTCTTGGACCCCTTGGGCTTCTCCGCCAAGCCAGTACCCACAATGAAGCTGGTACTCGGGTCAAAATTAACGGGAGGCTTGCTCGCAGTAACATGGTATTGGGCCGCCATATACAAAATCTCCCATAGCACCTCAGCATCAGGAACTGAGAAGCTGGTTCGGGTATAAAACGCGTCATAATAACGCCAGGCCCTGATACCGTCGAGGACGCTACCTACAAAGCCCAGGCAAGGGCTGGGACTGTCAAAGAATAGCTGGCTATACCCGAACTGGCGGAAGAACCTGCTGGACAAGTAGGGCTCCAGGTAGACATTATTGCGGTTACGGTATACTAGGTGGGCTGGACGGATATTACGCAACCAAAGGAGCATCTTCTCCGGCAGGAGGTGAGGAGGTCCAGTACCATCAATATGTACGCCCCTCACTTCTTCATCGGTAAAACAAGGAACAGACACAAAAAAGTCGTATCCGTCCACTCTCGCCAGCGCCCTCCGACAGGCTGGCATAGTGCTCCACTCCCAGGGCTGATGGTGATATTAGAAAATGAAAGCATCATCAGCCGTAACGCCGTCTTCTGCTCTAGGCCTCATCAAAGACCGGTAGTGCACCAACAACCACTCCATCAGATAATGGTAGGACAGCTCTATGCGCTCAAAATCCATCGCCGTGTCATAGGCGATGACCTTGGACAGGAAGGCGCGAAGGCCATGGTGTATGCTGTACGCCATGGCCGGAAGATGGGCCAGTCTGACCCCAAAGACCAGCTTTACGGCAGGGAGGATAAAGTGGCGGCTGATCCTCTCAATGGAACCTGCCCCTCCTGAGACCACGCAGTTCCGTAGCCACACCATCAGAAATCATGCCAAGAGTGCCTTCTCTGACAGCCGCTGAGTACCATGATAAAAATAACTAAAGGAGTCAGTTTGACTCCCAAATGTGTCGTCCGTGGCCCTCGATCTCTTGGCAGTCGATGCTAGTTTTTGTACCTCCTCCTGGGTTTGAGGATCTCGGGGAAAAACCCGGCCTGAGGTGCCTAGTGTAAAAAGGTGTGAGACCTAGGACGTGGTGTGAGGAATGCTCCCTTCCGAGCGACCATCCTTCTTGATGGACGTCTGGTGACAGGTACTGTGGTGACATAACAATTCTCGGTATACGACAACAAAGCCCGGGAACTGCCCATCCAAATCCTCGAACTCTTCGTTCGTAGGGGTATACACTTCAAAGAATTCTTCCCCCAGGGCAGCTTGGAAATAACGTACATCTCATGGAGAGCGAGTCCCAGCTCCCCTCCAGGCGTAAAGAAGGTTCCCGTCTGTCGGTTGTACATCTCCAGGAGAGCCATGAACAACGACTTATTTATGGGTAGACCATGACAGGTGCCCCGAATGGCATGGTAGAGGCCGATCTCCCGCAGGGGAGTCTCATACTTCTGCAGAATCCACGTGGTCAAGTTGGCCCATACAGGGATAGGGTTTATCTAGTTCAGCAGCGCCAACCGGCCGATGGGATTGGACCCCTTCCGAGCAAGCTAGTTCAAGAAGGTGTCAGTTTGAGAGAACGTGAAATTGGGACCCGATACATTTATGAAGGTACCCAGGGCCAGTCCCATCATGCACCGACTGATCGATTCCCTTCTCGCATACGCTGACCCTAAATTTCTGTTATAATGGATGTTATCCACAATCATCCCCGACTTGCTTGGAGTCAAGGAGTCCACCATCTTTCTTGTCCATCGATAACATGTTGAACCATGACAGAGGAAAATGATGCTCCATCGGAGGGATATGGATCGCCATCCCGTCAAGAGTAAAGTCCCAACTCTCGAATATATCCAGCACTCGGGGGTTCTTCACAGTCAAGGCATCCCCAAAGAGAAACGCCGACTTCAGGTATTTTTCCTCCAATTGCCCCGAGTTCATCAAGACACAGAGAAAATAGAAGGGCTGGTTCCTGATAGCATTCATCCTCTCCATAGGCTCGTTTGTGGGAAGCAGGTTCGCCATATATTAGACTAAGTGGTCGAATCGCACACCCACGACAGATTGGGCCGAACCCACCAGGGGTTCTTCCGTTGGATTGACTGGCTGATTCACTGGAGAAAGACAAAAGAAACAACTTAAAAGATGGCTAAACAAAGCCACTTAGTGTTTTTAGGCTTATGCGACCCAGTCCACATGAGCTTATGCGGCTCTGATTTGGTGGGGGTCCCATACGGCCCATTTTAGATGAGCTTATGCGGCTCTGTTTGAACATGAGCTTATGCGGCCTTGATTAGCGTAAGCTTATGCGGCTCTGTTCAGCGTGAGCTTATGCGGTTCTGTTTAAAAGAGCTTATGCGGCTCTATTTGAACATGAGCTTATGCGGCACTGATTAGCGTAAGCTTATGCGGCTCGGTTTAGCATGAGCTTATGCGGTTCTGATTTGATGGGGCCTCATACGGCACAGTTCGAGGGAGCTTATGCGGTCCTGTCTGTTGGAACTTCATGCGGCCCAGTTCTGCAAAGTGCTTATGCAGCCATAGGACGACCCTCATGCGGCTCGGACGTGAAGGATACCACCATACGGCTCGAACATGAGATCTACATGCAGCACATACAGCACGTTATGTGGATTCACCCCAATGAACTTGAACAGTTCAATGGAGACGAAGAAGGCTCGCACATAAAAAATATACGACGTAGCCCTGACGGTTAGGATTTTGAGTTCATATAACTTCTCTCAATTATCCTTACCGTCAATGATGGGGTGAACGTTGGGATGAACCGTAGGCGCCGCAGTCGACGAAGAGGCTGCTCTTTTGCCCTTCGCTGCAGCAGAGGAAGCCTTGGAGGTCTTGGAAGCCATTGATGAGCAAAGAGGAAGAAGACGGCAGCTAGAGCAAGAGAGGTTCGAATAAAAGGAGAAAATAAAGAGTTTTTCTCTAAAAGTTACTCTTATTTATAGGCGGACATGAGGCTCATAGACCGATGGATGCTTCGATCCGTGTGCCGCCTAAAGAACAAAATCGACTCTTCGATCATCGAGGCAAATCTAGATATTTAAAACTGACCCTTGGGATCCTACCCCAAAAGGCGGCTTTAAATCCAAAACAAATTAAGGGCAATTAAATGAGACGCATACGTGGTAGAAAGGACAACATGCGGTCAGAACAGTCCATGCGGCTAGGAAGTCCATGCGGCTAGGAAGTTCATACAGCCAGAACAGTCCATGCGGCTAGGAAGTCCATGTGGCCAGGCAGTCCATGCGGCTAGGCAGTCCATACGGCTAGGAAGTCCATGCGGCTAGGAAGTCTATGCGGCCAGAACATCCTATGCGGCCAGAAGAGCTTATGTGGACATAGCCATGCTTCTTATTCAAAGTATTTCAATTTTACAAATTGAAAACTTTGAAGGGGGTCGTGTAGAAGTATAGAAAAGAACAAGAAAGTCCATGCAGCTCAAAACAGAGGGAGTCTCATACGGTTCAAAGAATCTTGTAGAGCTTCATGCGGCTCAAGAGTCCTTTAGAGCTTCATGCGGCTCAAAAGTCCATCAGAGCTTCATACGGCTCAGAAATCCCCAATAGCTCCATGCGGCTCGGGTAAAAGCCGCGTGGCCCTATGCGGTTCGCCTCTACAGCTGGCCATCAAGCAGCGACTTTATTTAATACTCTAACGCAACACGGCAGCTCTGACATAAAGGTGAATTGACAGCTCTGACATAAAGCTGCAATGATGACTCTGACATAATGGCGCGCTCCTAAGAAAATAAAGGAAATCTTTATAGCTGGCACGATCCGCCAATTCCGAAGCTCACTATGCGACTACCTACTTTAATGCTGCTGCCACTCTCATGCGGCTGCCACCCTCATACAGCTGCCATCTCCATACGGCTGCACCCTCATACGGCTGCCACCTTCATGCGGCTGCCACCTCCAGGCGGCTGCTACCCTCATGCGACTGTCACCTTCATGCGGCTGCCACCCTCATGCGGCTGCCATCTCCATGCGGCTACTACCCTCATGCGGCTGCCACCTTCATGTGGCTGCCATCTCTATGCGGCTGCCATCCTCATGCGACTGCCATCTCCATGCAGCTGCCACCCTCATGCGGCTGCCACCTTCATGCGGCTGCTACGCTCGTGCGGTTGCCACCTTCATACGGCTCAGTTGTAAGGACTTTCATGCGGCTCGGTTAAAGACCACACTCATGTGGCTCAACGATGACAGTCCTCCACGTGGCTCACAACAGTTGGGACACGTGGCAGGAGTTGATAAAATCCTAATAATCCAGATTTATGGCAATCAACATAACAGGCAGTTTGGACACGTGGCAGAAGATTGACCAAGATTTATTCACTCGGATTTGCTGATATCAAAAATCATCACGATGCAGATTTATTGCAATCAATATTAACTGCCCATGCAGATTTGTTGCAATCAATATTAACTGCCCATGTAGATTTGGTACAATCAACATTAACTGCCCAGATTTGTTATAATCAATATAAACGGCCAAGATTAATTTCCAATAAACAAGATCAAGACAAATCATAACCAATCCCTAACCGCCTACTTCTCAAGAAGCAATTATTACAAACCCTACTTATCACACCCCACTCCTATAAATAGCAAGGTGCCATTCCCTTATAAAAAGAGACAGAGACATGCACAGAGAGAGCGACAGCGCATAGAAGAATCTCCCCACACATCCCAAGAGCATTTCTTTATCAGAGCCAAGGCTACGTCCGATCGTCCAAGAAGTAAGGCAGAGTTGATAGCACTCTTCCGAGCCTCTACCGTCGCCCCCCAGAAAAACTAAACTATTGTACTTAGATTGTTGTACCTAGGTTTTCATCCCTAGGCTTTATTTGTACGAGCGAGTTTATGTTGTGAAGTAAAATTCCAGTCCTCCTATAAAACTGTTCTGTTCTTTTATAATCAATGGAAAACACCCACATGAATTCAATCCTCTAATTACGTCTGGATAACTTGGATGGTCTGCAGGGCTTATGGCTGTTGGAATAATCTTATTGCATTTTGCTAGTAACTAGGCCTATGACAACCCTAGTTAGTTAAAGTATCAAGTCGTACTCTTTGCTTGGCCGTGATTGATTGGATGGAGTCTAGCCCAGCTTCGTCTCGTCCTGATCATGTGCAAGATTATGATATGACATGATTACTTATGCTTGCCTTAATAATAACGATCAGGGGTCCAGTTCTGTTCAGGCGAAGGGTTACAACCCCAGTCCTTGTTTGGTTTAAGGATTGTAACCTGGCTCCCGGAGCAGTTCTGTGTCCTCTCTTCGTTTATTGTCTTATTGTACCCCATGTCATGCTCGTCATGTTTTATCTTACATCAATAGCAAGATTATTATACTGGCCTTAACAATAACGATCAGGGGTCAAGTTCGGTTCAGGCGAAAGGTTACAACCCTGGTCCTTGTTGGGTTTAAGGGTTGTAACCTGGCTTACGGAGCAGTTCTGTGTCCTCTCTTCGTTTATTGTCTTATTACTTTACCAACAAGTATTTAAGACGGGTTTCTATTCAGGTGAAGGGTTGCAACCCCGGTCCTTGTTTGGTTTAAGGGTTACGACCTGGCTACTTGAATAGTTTTCTCGTACTCAATTTTACCGTGGTTGGCTCTATTATTATCAGTTTTCTTTATATAGTTATCTTTAATATTATATTATTATATGTTAGTTTTAGTTCATAAATGAAGCTTCCTTTGTGGTACTTGCTCTTTCTGGGGTTTGATCCAGCTGGTTTTGTATGGACAGATTTCGGAGTAGCTCCAGATAATCTACCTACCTTCCAGCCAAATGGTGACCACCAGGCGTAACCCTGGCAATGAGTGAGTTTTTTTTGTTCTTTCACTCTATTGTAAAATATTCTTTTGAGGAGTTTAGCCGACGAGCACGTGTTAGCTCGATTGTACCTTTATTTACTGTTTACCTATGGGCTGTAACATGATTGACAAATCCTAGGGTTGATCATGTATGACTGATACTCTTGCTAGTCTTGAGATTTTGTACGACTAGCTTCATGATCATCCAAATATATAATGTATGGGATGCCTTACTATTGTATATTTGATGCTCTGATATCTTGTAAATGTTATTACTTGCTTAAGATTGAGACAATAGGCTTGTTTATGACCTTAAGCGACTGATTGGTTATAGAAAAACCCTCATGTATCTATACAGCCGTGATCATATAGCGAGGTGGGTTGCACTTCAATATACGTAGCTGGCTATGTACGCTCCCGCTCTCCAGTATTCTGGTTCTAGGGCGTTGCAATAGTAATCTGCCTATAAGGAAGTAACTTGAGATAGACCCAATCACCAATTGTAAACTCCTTCTCTGTCTTATGCAGATCAGCAAATCTCTTCATTCTGTTTTGAGCTAACACCAAGTTGTCTTTAAGGATCTGAATAGAGTTATCCCTGGTAGCCAAAGCCTCAGCTACATTGTGATCTTGCACTAACTCTGAAACATAGGTCAACAGATTGGGAGGTTCCCTACCATAAACAACTTCAAAGGGAGTGGTTTTGGTAGAAGAATGCCAACTAGTATTATACCAGTATTCAGCCCACAACAGATGCTTTATCCATTCCTTAGGTTGATGACTACAGAAACATCTTAGGTATCCCTCAATGCTCCTATTAGTGACCTCTGTCTGCCAATCTGTTTGAGGGTGGTAGGAAGTGTTGTAGTTCAACTATGATCCTTGCAATTTGAAGAATAATTTCCAAAAAGCACTAGTGAATATAGGGTCCCTGTCTGACACTATAGTCCTGGGCATTCCATGTAGCTTGAAAACCCCTTCCATGAAAACCTGAGCAACTTTGATAGCAGTGTAAGGATGTGCAAGGGCAAAGAGATGCACATATTTGGTGAGCCTATCAACCACCACCATTATCACATATTTGTGATGACTGAGAGGTAAACCCTCTATGAAGTCCATAGATATGTCTTCCCAAATCATGTTTGGGATTGGTAGAGGTTGTAATAACCCTGCAAATGAGGAGTTCTCACTCTTGTGAGCTTGACATACTTCACAAGTCTTGATATAAGTTTGGACATCTCTCTTTATACCTCTTCAATAGCAGACCTTTATGAGCCTATGAATTGTTTTCTGAAATCCAGAATAGCCTGATTATAGAGTATTATGATGCTCTTTGAGCATAGCTAGTGCAAATTATGAACCAGGTTCAACCAGTAGCCTATTTTTGTAATACAAAAGTTCAATCCTAATGGAGAACTTATCAGTGTTGAGTAACCTATTAACCCATTTTTTATTTGTTCTTGGTAGTATTGAGAAGTGTCACTATCACATTTCTAGTGTGAGGGTATTTTTGTTATTTTTGGGATAATTTAAATTTATTAGAATTTATTTGAATTTATGGGAATTTTTAGGAATTATTTTGGAATTGTTTGGACTAGGTTGACTTTGACTAGTCTTGACCCTTGTAGACCAACCTAGGAGCTAACCCTAGTTAGTTGGACTTGGTTAGGCTATGTGACTCTAGTCTAACCTAGCATGACCTAAGTTGGTGGTAATTGGTTCATTAGAATTTGAGTGAGGAGATTAGGAATTAAATGGTTTGAGAAATGGCTTGTGATTTTACAGGTCATTTTGTGTCTTAACCTAATAGGACTAGCCAACCTAGTTCAAACCCTAACCTAGCCCATCATGGCCGGCCACCTTAGCCTAACCTAGGGATTTCCCCTACTATAAAGTCTCTCCTAAAATCTAGGGTTGCCTCTTTCTTAGGAAAAGCTCTAAGTTCAAGGAGGTTTGTTTCTATTGTATTTTAATTCCTAGAACTCCTTTCCTCTTCCTTTTTCTTTCAAATTTATTCCATTAGGTCCTAATATGACTATTCTTACTGTTGCTAAGGTCTCATCTCAGTTTGAGGTTGTTTTGATTGGATTGGGACATCAAGAGGAGAGCCATTGAAAGAGGGGTTTTCTTGAGAAGTTCAAGCTTAGGTAACTCTCTCAAATCTCCATGAAATTTCGATTTGTCTTCATCATTAGGGAGCCCTAGGAGTCCCCTAAGTATCAGTATAGATTTTGTGTCGGGTATCCTAGGTTTCGTGTCCGTTCTGGACACGTATCAGAGCTAGGGTTGAGTGTTTGACGAAATGCCCCAAAGGGCATTTCGATCTTGTTTGTGCATTATTTTTAAATAGGAAATTTAGATTTATTATTGTTTATTGGTCCCTGATCTTCTGTGGTGCTTATTGTGTCGCTTTGTATCGGATTCATTGATTGGACACGCGTCGCACACCCTCGCGCACGCGCTACAGTAATCTCCTACTACTCGAGGTCTGTAGCAGACACGACACGGGGTTTCAGGACACAAAATTCAAGGAAAACCTAGGGGCAATGTCTGTCATGACATTCCCCAAGTTTCATTGGGTTTTATGTCGTGTCGAGGGAAGAATCGATAGTGCATGGGGAAATGCCTGTGCAGTACACTGTTAGTTATTTGCCACTGATACGGGTCTCGTGTCCGACACTGACACATTATGGACACTGGCCAATGGTCCTATGAGGTAGCCCTAAAGGTGGGCTACCTATGTGGATGACCACGAGACTCACTTGTGTCTTGTGTCATGCACACGACACAAGTGCACATGTGCACGAGACAGTACACTGACAGTGCACTGTGTGTTTGTTTTTTTGAGTTCTTATTTTAGGACCCGCCGTGTCAGGGCTTGGGTGACACGAATTGGAGTATGGGGTTTGTGCACATGGGTTGTTTCATTTACCAACCAATATATTCATGATTTAGTTTGATTTTCCTGTTCAAATTCTCATTAAACCAATTTTAACTGATACTTGATTTCTGTTTACATTTCCAGTTTTCTAATTTGAGTTTTGTGTGATGACTTAACCTATTAATCACTATTAAATGCATGTTTTTAAAGCTTTAATCTATTCTCCTATATGTCATCTGCCTGTGTGTCAAAATTGGGTTCGAATTGATGGGTTTTTGGACTGAAATCTGAGAATTCAAGATTGGGGACTGTTAAATTTGGGTTTGAGTTCTGTGTTAGCTGATGCTAACCCCTTAAAACTGAGATTTGAACTAAGGAATGAACCTGAGAATGTGAAGATAGGTTAGCTATTTTGGTTAGGCAAAAACCTGAGATGTTGTGTATACTGATTTTTGTATTGAGATGTTGTGTATACTGATTTATGTATCTGAGATTTTCCTGTGGTTGAAACCTGAAAAATTGATTTCCTATTCCTGATTTTTTATGAACTAATTTCCTGAGTTAGAAATGCTATAGATTTTCCTCATCAATGTTAAGTTGACTTAAACCTGAGAATAGGGCTTAAACCTGAGTATGATGTTGGGTGTTTCCCATGATGAATAGACTGATAAGAATGGGCTGTTTTTGTTTGGCTAAACCTGAGAACAGGGGTTCTATACTGATTTTTCCTGTTAACTAAATCTAAGCCTATCACTCACCCTACACACACATACACATTGTATTGTTCACTCCATCACACACACACAGACAAGAAATTGTATACACACATGATTCACACTCCTTTTCACTCACCGCTCACAGTTTCACACCCCCTTTCAGTCCACTTTTCATTCACTCACTATTCCTTTCTAACACACACACTTGCACTTAGTTAAACACATTACACACTCTTTCTCTCTCTTTACTATTTTTATTCCTGCATACTGAACACTCCCCCTCACCTAAGCAGTGTACATGGTCACACACTTTTGTTTTCCCTAACACACATGCCTATTCTAAGTTCCTGTTACATGTTGCACATACACACACACATTGATTTCAGATTTTTCCTTCACACCCTATCACTCTAACACTCACACACAGTGTCCTCTCTCTCTATATATAAATTCCCTAGTCTTCATATAGTTAAGTTTATGTATATAATAGGTATACATATATAATATATGTAATGTTTGCCTATATATATATGTAGGTTGAGCTATATGTGTATATATATATATATCTATATATATTAGGGTTGTGTATCTTTTGTGTATCTAGTATGAATACCTATGTATTATTGTCGAAGCATGAAAAATACTAAAGAAATTGACTCATGCGGCCAAGAAAGACCCATGCGGCTCAAAAAACGCATGCGGCTCAGGGAGTCATGCGGCATAAGGAGCTATGCGGCCGGAGGCATCCCATGTGGCTCAGAAGACACGTGGCGTGACAGTGCTCCCCTCCGATCCATGCTGTATTAATTGCTTTGACGGCTGACCCCTCTGAAAAGTTGACAGACCTGACACCAAAGCAGGTAATTATGACTCTGTCATGATGATGAATCTCTAGGGAAGAGAAAGAAATCTCTGACACGATCCCCCGAGAACAACAAAATGCCACGTGGCCCTGCCACGTGGGTGTGCTTATGCGGCTCGAAGTGAAGACTTCCCATGCGGTTCAGAGTGAAGCTGTCCCATGCGGCTCGAGTGGAATCATCCCTATGCGGCTCAAGAAGATCATGCCCATACGGCTCAAGCAGACACACCATTATGCGGTTCATGCGGCTCATCATATGGTTCAGAAGTCTGAAGGAGGGGGCCACTGCCCAGACAGTCCTGACACGTGTCCCAAGTCTTATGCGGCCCAAAATTCATGCGGCCCAAATCTCATACGGCCCAATCTGCATGCGGTTCCAGTCTCACCATTGGCTCTCAGGTCACGTGTCCTCAGCCGATCAATCTCCCAGATTTATGGCAATCCAAGATCGGGTCGAATCCCAATGATCTGGGGCACGTGGCAGGAGAATAAATTTGATTTATTCGCAGATATGAGAGAATCATTATAAGGAAGATTTATGCCAATCAGCATTAATTGCTAATGGAGATTTGGTGTAATCTACCCTTAATGGTTCTGATTTGTCACAATCAGAAACGAATGGCCTGGATTGATCAATCCCCAGGCCGTCGCCATCTCCAAGAGCTAATCATTGGCAACCCTAGCGATCACATCCCACTATTATAAATAGTAAGGTGCCATTCCCTTGTGATATAGAGAGATATACAAAAAAAAGAAGCCAGAGAAGAATACGTATACACAGAGAGACTTCCCCCATAGTCAGAGAGAGAATATCCACACAGAGAGAGAAGCCAAGAGAGCAATCAGAGAGAGAGCAAGAAGGCATTTCTTCGTCAACGACCAAGCAGATCTTCCCCGAGTCAAGGCTGCGTACCGATCGTCCAAGGAGTAAGGCAGAGCGGCCGTCGCTTTCCCGAGCCTCTATCGTCACCCCCCAGAATCTAAAATAAACAATCGTACTTAGACTGCTGTACCTAGGTTTTCGTTCCTAGGCTTTCTTTTTACGAGCGAGTTTGTATTGTGAGTCTAAGTTCAGTCCTCCGATAATTGTTCTGTACTTTTACAATCAATGGCAAACAATTATGTGTAATGTTATATATGCATAGGTGTAATGGATGTTTGGATAATATGTAATGTAGAAAGTAGCTAATGTGGCCCAAGGTAAATTAGTGTGATGGTTTGATTTTGGCTTGATATAGTTGTGTACTTGTTATTGGTCTATGTAGACTAGATAGCCTAGTTAGACTTGGTTAGACCTTGTTGACCTAGTTTGACTTCTAGGGTTGACCAGAGTTGACCAGGAGTTGACTTTGGCCTAGATTGACCTAGAATCATGTAGAATGCATAGTAGGACTTCATTTTACCATTTTAGGCTTGTTGTGACTTGTGCTGTTCTGATTAGGAGCCAGACACCACTCCTCGGACGGTACCTTTCATATTGGACACTCAGATACAGTCGAGTACATTCTCTGATCATTTCATATCCTGCTTAGAACTATTTCCTGCAGTAGATTACTTTACTTGTACTGTCACGTTGGTCACATGGATTGGTACTATATGGATCCCTTCTTGAGATGTTATCCTTAGGGAGCATCGGGTACTCTATGTTCTGTGCGTTTCACTTACATAGCGTATCACTATGCTTCGTTGATTCTTCGATCACTTGTGACATATACTCTTATGATCACAGAGTCTTCCTGGAATCCTTATCCCATTTATGGGTCTACTATGTATCACCCTTCGGGGGCTTATCACCTTTCGGAGGCTTACCACCCTTCGGGGGCTTATCACCCTTCGGGGGCATTATATAGTATCATAACATAACCTGGTTGGATCCTTGTGTATTGATTGGGGGTACGGGGGAGTAGAAATAGACATGTGAATACTATCCAAGTAGTGTAGTATCAGAATCTCTTCCATAGTGTAGCATCAGAATCTCCTATGCCATTTACATGTCTATATTGTACTCTGACTCACTAGTCACATGTTTGCTCTCTATTTATAGTAGATATTTCTATTACAGCTTTCTCTCTCGGTTTACATACTACACTTCTTTCAGTACCCGTATCTTACTTTACTGCATGATTATATCTTCTAACCTGCTATGAACTGTTGAGATGTACTGTGCTCGCTCCTGTCCTGACTGGACCTGTTGAAAATATTACAGAGGACGAGGAGGAGGCTGGTCTGGATACTTACTACGGGGCAGCCTTAGATGACACCTACGAGCTGGACCCTCAGGAGGATCCAGCTCTAGCTGCGGATATCACCCCGATTGCCTAGATTAGATTAGTTAGGCTTATTTTACTTTATGCAGTCTTGAGACATATTTTAGCTAGACTATATTTGGAGTTCAGAGTTGTATATATTCTTTCATTCTGTATCTGAAACTATGTACTTCTGGATATTGCTGAGATTATCTTAGACTACTTTTCATCTATTTATTTTCTTGAGTTCTATTTCATATTGTGCTATCTCTTCCTTAGTTGTGATTGAGTTTTACTGCTATGTCACCCCCATTCGGGGAGTATAAACTGTTTAGATATATATTGTTAGATGTATGTTGACCTAGGACAACGTTCTACCACCGACACTGCGGCGTAGGCTGGACGTACCCACGTCTCATGCCTTACTCTAGGGTGCGGGTCGTGACACATTTTTATTGGTGGCCCATGCAGGTCTAGACTAGAAGTATAGTGGTATTCGAATTAGAATATCACTACAGCCTGCAGTAGGATATAGGACATTAATTTTAAGGTACTCAATCACTTTAGGAAAATTTCTTTTATTGCCATCTAAATCCTTTTGTCAGCTGATCCTTTGAATTATAATTGTCCGCCTTTGTTATTTTGCTTCTTTCTCAGAAATTGATACTCTTGTTTGTCTATCTTCATGATGGTAGAGACTAGATCGCAGCGTACCATTCATGAGGATGCTATAGAGGGGACTGCTACCTCTCAGCCAGTACGGCGAGGCCAGGGGACTGCAGCTCCTGCCACCTCAGCTCGTATTGAGACCTCGGCAGCCGCAGCAGGGGATATACATCCACCGACTCGGAGGCAGGACCCGGTCATTCCAGAGGATCCCTTCCAGTAGCCGCCTCCAGGATACGTGGACGCAACTCAGATGTTCGCATATTTCCAGCAGTTCATGGACCGACAGCAGGCTCGACAGGACAGGGGCATGGAGTTGGCCGTCACGACATCCGCAGCTCGACCAGTGGTGCAGCAGCCGAGGACACCGGGGATCGAGCAATTTCAGAAAATGAGCCCCAGAGACTTTCTGGGGACAGAGGGGATCCTATATGCCGATGAGTGGATCGAGCATATAGAGAAGATCTTCCGCTTGGCCAGGATACAAGCAGATCTTCAGATCGAGGCCGCAGCTAGCCAGATGCGAGATCTTGCTCGCACTTGGTATCAGGCAGACCCCAGGGTGGGGGTAGCTGGGCAGACTTGGAAGCAGTTCAAGGGCTTCTTCAAGAAGAAGTTCTTCCCAGATTCAGCACTCAGAGCCTTGGAGTCGCAGTTCGAGAGCCTAGTCCAGGGGAGTCTATCAGTGGAGGAGTAAGCCGGGGAGTTCGTCCGCCTTGGCAGGTTTGTGGAGGGCTTGAGCGAGACGGCGAAGGCCCAGAGGTTACGGAAGGGCCTAGTCAAGGAGGTCAAGTCCTTGACCAAGGGCAACCGGGATGCCACGTTCGAGGAGATCTTGACAGGAGCCTTGCTAGCAGAGGATGATCTTGAGCTTAGGCTCAAGAGGGGGAGAGACCCAGTTGGAGGTAGCAGCAGCAGCGGGGGCCAGGCCAACAGGCCCCATTTTCAGCATTAACAGCTGAGGCAGTTTCAGCCACAACCGATTCAGCAGAGGCCAGTCCATCAGCAGCAGCAGCCAAGGCAGCACCAGCAGGGTCAGAGACAGGGTGGTACTTGTGCCTACTGCAAGAAGCCCGGGAACACCTTCAATGAGTGTCGGAAGAGGCTAGGCCAGTGCCTGGTGTGTGGCTCAGCAGACAACCAGATGAGGGAGTGCCGCATGGGACGAGCAGCTCCAGGAGGTAGAGCCAGGGTTCCAGCAGGCCAGCAGAGGGGACCAGCCCTGCAGACACAGCAGCAGAGGTTCATCCAGCACCAGCAGCAGACCAGGGGAGGCCAGCAGGGGCAAGGATTCGCCATGGCAGCAGAGGATACGGAGGTCATCAGAGAGCTGATTTCAGGTTCGATTCTTCTCAACTCCAGTCCAACTTTTGTATTATTCGATTCTGGTGCTTTGTATAGCTTCATATCAGTATCTTTTGCGATTAGACATGGTATCATAGCTGAATTATTGCCTAGGACTTACAAGATCACGACCGGGGGTGGCATTATCCTCGTGAGTGATGTTTGTAAGGGTCGGAGAGTAGTTTTGGAAGGCCGTGAGTTGGAGGTGAGCCTGCTCGTAATGCCATTGTTGAACTACGATATAGTACTAGGCATGGATTGGTTGAGCAGGCACCAAGCCAGCATTGATTGCAAAGGGGGTAGAGTTCTCTTCAGAGCACCGGGGGAGCCAGAGTTCGAGTACTCCAGACGCCAAGCAGAGCAGAGCAGCGGAGTCTACTGTGGAGTCTCGGTCGAGGAGCAGACGATTCCATACCCCTTGATAGCAGAGTATATAGATGTTTTCCCAGAGGAGTTGCCAGGATTGCCGCCAGACAGCGACATAGAGTTCTCGATATACTTGGTTCCAGGAGCGGAACCCATCTCCCAGCATGTCTATCGGGTGAACAACAGCGAGCTGGTGGAGCTGAAGAAGCAGGTGGATGAGCTACAGGACAAGGGCTTCATCCGTTCGAGTTCATCGCCATGGGGTGCACCAATATTGTTCGTACCGAAGAAGGATGGGTCAGTACGCATGTGTATTGACTATAGGGCACTCAATAACCTCACGATCAAGAATAAATACCCACTGCCGCGGATCGACGATCTATTTGACCAGTTGAGCGGAGCTCGGGTATTTTCTAAGATTGATCTGAGGTCGGGATATCACCAGGTGAAGGTGAAGGGGCAGGATATTTCCAAGACCGCTTTCAGGACGCGGTACGGATAATTCGAGTTTTTGGTTATGCCGTTTGGGCTAACCAATACACCAACAGTGTTTATGAACCTTATGAACAAGGTGTTCCACCAGTATTTGGATCAGTTTGTGGTGGTGTTTATTGACGATATCTTGATATATTCCAAGACTGAGGAGGAGCACGAGGAGCATTTGAGGATAGTGCTGGAGATTCTCAGGAAGGAGCAGCTTTACGGAAAGCTCTCCAAATATGAGTTCTTCTTGGATCGGGTGGACTTCTTGGGGCATGTGGTGACTGGAGATGGTATCTCAGTTGACCCCAAGAAGATTATAGCAGTTGAGGCATGGGCAGCGCCGACTTCAGTTGCAGAGATCAGAAGTTTCCTGGGGCTGGCAGGATACTATCAGAGATTCGTACAGGATTTCTCCCAGGTTGCAGAGCCGTTGACTCGGTTGACCCGGAAGGATGCTGAGTATGTTTGGTCAGAGGAGCGTCAGACAGCTTTTGATGAGTAGAAGAAGCGGCTGACGACAGCTCCGATTCTGACATTGCCTTCAGGATCATGTGGTTTCACTATTTATAGTGATGCTTCAGGGAAGGGGCTGGGTTGCGTCTTGCAGTAGCATGGGAAGGTGATTGCCTATGCTTCCAGGCAATTGTGTCCCCATGAGAAGAACTACCCTACCTACGACCTGGAGCTGACAGTAGTGATTTTTGCTCTAAAGTTGTGGAAGCATTATCTGTATGGTGAGAGGGTGGATATCTTCACAGATCACAAGAGCTTAAAGTATTTGTTCACTCAGAAGGAGTTGAACATGAGACAGCGCAGATGGCTAGAGTTGATAAAGGATTTTGACATCCTATTTTAGTATCACCCGGGAAAGGCCAACGTGGTTGCCGATGCCTTGAGTAGGTATCCGACAGCCATGTGTTTGACCATGGATCGGCATTTGCTTGTCGACTTGGAGAGCCTTGGGATTGAGGTGATCGTGCCCGGAGTGCAAATGCAGCTATGGGGGATACAGATTCAGTCAGACTTGGTGGAGAGGATCAAGTCGGCACAGTTTGAGGATATTGTTCTATGGTTTCTCTTGGAGCAGGTTCGAGCAGGATTGCTGGAGGGCGAGTTTTCTCTTGCAGAGGATGGTGCCTTGAGGCACGGTTCCAGATTATGTGTGCCCAGCTGAGATCTCAGAGAGCAGGTCATGCAGGAGGCCCACAGATCGTAGTACTCTATACACCCGGGTGCCAATAAGATGTATCGAGATCTGCGGAAGCATGTTTGGTGGTCAGAAATGAAGCGGGAGGTGGCTCACTTCGTGGCTAGGTGTTTGGTCTATCAGCAGGTCAAGGCAGAGAGACAGAGGCTCGGTGGATTGTTGCAGCCGCTGCCCATTCCCGAGTGGAAATAGAAGCATATCACGATGGACTTCGTTTCAGGATTGTCGCATACTCCAGGGGGGAAAGTCGCAATTTGGGTCATCGTTGACAGGTTGAACCAATCGGCCCACTTCTTGCCATTCAAGGTGGGTACGTCTACAGAGAGGCTGGCGGAGTTGTATATGCGACAGATAGTCAGGATCCACGGAGTTCCGGTCAGTATCATCTCATACCGGAATAGCCGTTTTACTTCCCATTTCTGGAGGAGTCTACAGACCAGCTTGGGCACTCAGCTCAAGTTTAGTACTGCATACCACCCCCAGACGGACGGACAGTCAGAGTGGACTATTCAGACCCTTGAGGATATGCTGCGGACGTACGTCCTGGACTTTGGAGGTTCCTGGGAGGATCATCTTTATTTGGTGGAGTTTGCCTACAACAATAGTTTCTAAGCCCGTATTGAGATGTCACCTTTCGAGGCTCTGTACGGGCGTAGGTGCCGTACACCCTTATCCTGGGATGATGTTGGTGAGCGAGCTTTACTGGGGCCTGAGATGGTTGTTGATGCAGCCGAGAAGGTGAAGCTCTTCAGGGACAGACTTCACGTGGCACAGGACAGACATCGGCACTGGGCCGATAGCCACCGGAGGCCCTTAGAGTTTGAGGTACAGATTAGAGTAGGATTAGATTTAGGTTTATTTGTTTGTGATTTTGATCATGTTTGTTTATTATTTTAATTGAGATCTTGCTTGTGATTAGGTCGAAGACCAGGTTTTCTTGAGGATATCTCCGACTCGTGGTACGATAAGTTTCGGTGGAGGCGGGAAGCTTAGCCCGTGCTTCATCTGCCCTTTCGTTATCAGCGGGAGAGTCGGTGACATTGCATACAGGCTAGACTTGCCGCCTGTACTAGTAGGGATCCATACCGTATTTCATGTATCACAGTTGAGATGGTACGTGGCTGACCCTAGCCATGTGCTCGATCATTCAGAGATAGAGGTTGGGCCTTCTCTCAGCTATCCAGAGCAGCAAGTGGAGATTCTGGATCGACGGGAGAAGGTTCTGAGGGACCAGGTGATACCCTTGGTGCACATCGCATGGAGACATCATTCTCTAGGAGAGTCTACCTGGGAGCGGGAGGATGAGATGCGCGAGCGCGACCCTTATCTTTTTGGACCGTGAGGTATGCTTTATATCCTTCTCATCAGTTGTATTTCGCCTTTCAATTTCGAGGACGAAATTCTTTTAAGGAGGGTAGATTTGTCACTACCACATTTCTAGTGTGAGGGTATTTTTGTCATTTTGGGGTAATTTAAATTTATTAGAATTTATTTGAATTTATGGGAATTTTTAGGAATTATTTTGAAATTGTTTGGACTAGGTTGACTTTGACTAGTCTTGACCCTTGTAGACCAACCTAGGAGCTAACCCTAGTTAGTTGGACTTGGTTAGGCTATGTGACTCTAGTATAACCTAGCATGACCTAAGTTGGTGGTAATTGGTTCATTAGAATTTGAGTGAGGAGATTAGGAATTAAATGGTTTGAGAAATGGCTTGTGATTTCACAAGTCATTTTGTGTCTTAACCTAATAGGACTAGCCAACCTAGTTCAAACCCTAACCTAGCCCATCATGGTCGGCCACCTTAGCCTAACCTAGGGATTTCCCCCACTATAAAGTCTCTCCTAAAATCTAGGGTTGCCTATTTCTTAGGAAAAGCTCTAAGTTCAAGGAGGTTAGTTTCTATTGTATTTTAATTCCTAGAACTCCTTTCCTCTTCCTTTTTCTTTCTAATTTATTCCATTAGGTCCTAATATGACTATTCTTACTGTTGCTAAGGTCTTATCTTAGTTTGAGGTTGTTTTGATTGGATTGGGACATCAAGAGGAGAGCCATTGAAAGAGGAGTTTTCTTGAAAAGTTCAAGCTTAGGTAACTCTCTCAAATCTCCATAAAATTTCGATATGTCTTCATCATTAGGGAGCCCTAGGAGTCCCCCAAGTATCATTATAGATTTTGTGTCTGGTATCCTAGGTTTCGTGTCCGTTCTGGAAACGTATCAGAGCTAGGGTTGAGTGTTTGACGAAATGCCCCAAAGGGCATTTCGATCTTATTTGTGCATTATTTTTAAATAGAAAATTTAGATTTATCATTGTTTATTGGTCCCTGATCTTCTGTGGTGCTTATTGTGTCGCTTTGTATCGGATTCATTGATTGGACACGTGTCGCACACCCTCGCGTGCGCGCTACAGTAATCCCCTGCTACTCGGGGTCTATAGCGGACACGACACGGGGTTTTAGGACACAAAATTCAAGGGAAACCTAGGGGCAATGTCTGTCATGACATTCCCCAAGTTTTATTGGGTTTCGTGTCGTGTCGAGGGAAGAATCGATCGTGCACGGGGAAATGCCTGTGCAGTGCACTGTTAGTTATTTGCCACTGATACGGGTCTCGTGTCCGACACTGACACGTTGTGGACACTGGCCAATGGGCCTATGAGGTAGCCCTATAGGTGGGCTACCTATGTGGATGACCACGAGACTCACTTGGGTCTTGTGTCGTGCACACGATACAAGTGCACATGTGCATGAGACAGTGCACTGTGTGTTTGTTTTATTGAGTTCTTATTTTAGGACACGCCGTGTCAGGCCTTGGGTGACACGAATTGGAGTATGGGGTTTGTGCACATAGGTTTTTTCATTTACCAACCAATAGATTCATGATTTAGTTTGATTTTCCTGTTCAAATTCTCATTAACCCAATTTTAACTGATACTTGATTTCTGTTTACATTTCCAGTTTTCTAATTTGAGATTTGTCTGATGACTTAACCGGTTAATCACTATTAAATGCATGTTTTTAAAGCTCTAATCTATTCTTCTATATGTCATCTGCCTGTGTGTCAAAATTGGGTTTGAATTGATGGGTTTTTGGACTGAAATATGAGAATTCAAGATTGGGGTCTGTTAAATTTGGGTTTGAGTTCTGTGTTAGCTGATGCTAACCCCTTAAAACTGAGATTTGAACTAAGGAATGAACCTGAGAATGTGAAGATAGGTTAGCTATTTTGTTTAGGCAAAAACCTGAGATGTTGTGTATACTGATTTTTGTATTGAGATGTTGTGTATACTGATTTATTTATCTGAGATTTCCCTGTGGTTGAAACCTGAAAAATTGATTTCCTATTCCTGATTTTTCATGAACTGATTTCCTGAGTTAGAAATGCTACAGATTTTCCTCATCAATGTTAAGTTGACTTAAACCTGAGAATAGGGCTTAAACTTGATTATGATGTTGGGTGTTTCCCATGATGAATAGACTAATAAGAATGGGCTGTTTTTGTTTGGCTAAACCTGAGAACAGGGGTTCTATACTGATTTTTCCTGTTAACTAAATCTAAGCCTATCACTCACCCTACACACACATACATATTGTATTGTTCACTGCATCACACACACACAGACAAGAAATTGCATACACACATGATTCACACTCCTTTTCACTCACCGCTCACAGTTTCACACCCCCTTTCAGTCCACTTTTCATTCACTCACTGTTCCTTTCTAACACACACACTTGCACTTAGTTAAACATATTACACTCTCTCTCTCTCTCTTCACTGTTTTTATTCCTGCATACTGAATACTCCCCCTCACCTAAGCACTGCACATGGTCACACACTTTTGTTTTCCCTAACACACATGCCTATTCTAAGTTCCTGTTACATGTTGCACATACACACACACACATTGATTTCAGATTTTTTCCTTCACACCCTATCACTCTAGCACTCACACACAGTGTCCTCTCTCTCTATATATATAAATTCCCTAGTCTTCATATAGTTAAGTTTATGTATATAATAGGTATACATATATAATATATGTAATATTTGCCTATATATATATGTAGGTTGAGCTATATGTGTATATATATATCTATATATATTAGGGTTGTGTATCTTTTGTGTATCTAGTATGAATACCTATATATTATGTGTAATGTATATATATGCATAGGTGTAATGGATGTTTGGATAATGTGTAATGTAGAAAGTAGCTAATGTGGCCCAAGGTAAATTAGTGTGATGGTTTGATTTTGGCTTGATATAGTTGTGTACTTGTTATTGGTCTATGTAGACTAGATAGCCTAGTTAGACTTGGTTAGACCTTGTTGACCTAGTTTGACTTCTAGGGTTGACCAGAGTTGACCAAGAGTTGACTTTGGCCTAGATTGACCTAGAATCATGTAGAATGCATAGTAGGACTTCATTTTACCATTTTAGGCTTGTTGTGACTTGTGCTGTTCTGATTAGGAGCCAGACACCACTCCTCGGACGGTACCTTTCATATTGGACACTCAGATACAGGCGAGTATATTCTCTGATTATTTTATATCCTGCTTAGAATTATTTCCTGCAGTAGATTACTTTACTTGTACTGTCACGTTGGTCATACAGATTGGTACTATATGGATCCCTTCTTGAGATGTTATCCTTAGGGAGCATCGGGTACTCTATGTTCTGTGCGTTTTACTTACATAGCGTATCACTATGCTTCGTTGATTCTTCGATCACTTGTGACATATACTCTTATGATCACAGAGTCTTCCTGGAATCCTTATCCCATTTATGGGTCTACTATGTATCACCCTTCGGGGGCTTATCACCTTTCGGAGGCTTACCACCCTTCGGGGGCTTATCACCCTTCGGGGGCATTACATAGTATCATAACATAACCTGGTTGGATCCTTGTGTATTGATTGGGGGTACGGGGGAGTAGAAATAGACATGTGAATACTATCCAAGTAGTGTAGTATCAGAATCTCTTCCATAGTGTAGCATCAGAATCTCCTATGCCATTTACATGTCTATATTGTACTCTGACTCACTAGTCACATGTTAGCTCTCTATTTATAGTAGATATTTCTATTACAGCTTTCTCTCTCGGTTTACATACTGTACTTCTTTCAGTACCCGTATCTTACTTTACTGTATGATTGTATCTTCTAACCTGCTATAAACTGTTGAGATGTACTGTGCTCGTTCCTGTCCTGACTGGACCTGTTGAAAATATTACAGAGGACGAGGAGGAGGCTGGTCTGGATACTTACTACGGGGCAGCCTTAGATGACACCTGCGAGCTGGACCCTCAGGAGGACCCAGCTCTAGCTGAGGATATCACCCTGATTGCCTAGATTATATTAGTTAGGCTTATTTTACTTTATGCAGTTTTGAGACATGTTTTAGCTAGACTATATTTGGAGTTCAGAGTTGTATATATTCTTTCATTCTGTATCTGAGACCATGTACTTCTGGATATTGCTGAGATTATCTTAGACTACTTTTCATCTATTTATTTCCTTGAGTTCTATTTCATATCGTGCTATCTCTTCCTTAGTTGTGATTGAGTTTTACTGTTATGTCACCCCCATTCGGGGAGTATAAACTGTTTAGATATATATTGTTAGATGTATGTTAACCTAGGACATCGTTCTACCGCCAACACTGCGGCGTAGGCAGGACGTACCCACGTCTCGTACCTTACTCTAGGGTACGGGTCGTGACACGTTTTTAGTGGTGGCCCATGCAGGTCTAGACTAGAAGTGTAGTAGTATTCGAATTAGAGTATCACTACAGCCTGCAGTAGGATATAGGACATTAATTTTAAGGTACTCAATCACTTTAGGAAAATTTCTTTTATTGCCATCTAAATCTTTTTGTCAGCTGATCCTTTGAATTATAATTGACCGCCTTTGTTATTTCGCTTCTTTCTCAGAAATTGATACTCTTGTTTGTCTATCTTCAGGATGGTAGAGACTAGATCGCAGCGTGCCATTCATGAGGATGCTATAGAGGGGACTGCTACCTCTCAGCCAGTACGGCGAGGCCCGGGGACTGCAGCTCCTACCACCTCAGCTTGTATTGAGACCTCGGCAGCCGCAGCAGAGGATATGCATCCACCGACTCGGAGGCAGGACCCGGTCATTCCAGAGGATCCCTTCCAGCAGCCGTCTCCAGGATACGTGGACGCAGCTCAGATGTTCGCATATTTCGAGCAGTTCATGGACCGACAGCAGGCTCGACAGGACAGGGGCATAGAGTTGGCCGTCACGACAGCCACAGCTCGACCAGTAGTACAGCAGCCGAGGACATCGGGGATCGAGCAGTTTCAGAAGATGAGCCCCAGAGACTTTCTGGGGACAGAGGGGATCCTATATGCCGATGAGTGGATCGAGCTTATAGAGGAGATCTTCCGCTTGGCCACGATACCAGCAGATCTTCAGATCGAGGCCGCAGCTAGCCGGATGCTAGATCTTGCTCGCACCTGGTATCAGTCAGACCCAAGGGTGGGGGTAGCTAGGCAGACTTGGGAGCAGTTCAAAGGCTTCTTCAAGAAGAAGTTCCTCCCAGATTCGGCACTCAGAGCCTTGGAGTCGCAGTTCGAGAGCCTAGTCCAGGGGAGTCTATCAGTGGAGGAGTATAACGCCGGGGAGTTCGACCACCTCGGCAGGTTTGTGGAGGGCTTGAGCGAGAGGCGAAGGCCTAGAGGTTCCGGAAGGGCCTAGTCAAGGAGGTCAAGTCCTTGACCAAGGGCAACCGGGATGCCATGTTCGAGGAGATCTTGACGGGAGCCTTGCTAGCAGAGGATGATCTTGAGCTTAGGCTCAAGAAGAGGAGAGACCCAGTTGGAGGCAGCAGCACAGCGGGGGCCAGACCAAGAGGCCCCACTTTCAGCATCAAAAGTTGAGGCAGTTTCAGCCACAGCCGATTCAGCAAAGGCCAGTCCATCAGCAGCAGCAGCCGAGGCAGCACCAGCAGGGTCAGAGACAGGGTGGTACTTGTGCCTACTGCAAGAAGCCTGGGCACACCTTTAATGAGTACCGGAAGAGGCTGGGCCAGTGCCTGGTGTGTGGCTCAGCAGACCACCAGATGAGGGAGTGTCGCATAGGACGAGCAGCTCCGGGAGGTGGAGCCAGGGTTCCAGCAGGCCAGCAAAGGGGACTAGCCCTGCAGACACAGCAGCAGAGATTCGTCCAGCACCAGCAGCAGGCCAGGGGAGGCCAGCAGGGGCGAGGATTCGCCAGGGCAGCAGAGGATGCGGAGGTCATCGGAGAGCTGATTGCAGGTTCGATTCTTCTCGACTCCAGTCCAACTTTTGTATTATTCGATTCTGGTGCTTCGTATAGCTTCATATCAGTATCTTTTGCGATTAGACATGGTATCATAGCTGAATCGTTGCCTAGGACTTACAAGATCATGACCGGGGGTGGCATTATCCTCGTGAGTGATGTTTGTAAGGATCGGAGAGTAGTTTTGGGAGGCCGTGAGTTGGAGGTGAGCCTGCTCGTAATGCCATTGCCGAACTACGATATAGTACTAGGCATGGATTGGTTGAACAGGCACCACGCCAGCATTGATTGCAGAGGGGGTAGAGTTCTCTTTAGAGCACCAGGGGAGCCAGAGTTCGAGTACTCCAGACTCCAGGCAGAGCAGAGCAGCGGAGTCTACTGTGGAGTCTCGGTCGAGTAGCAGACGATTCCACAACCCTTGATAGCAGAGTATATGGATGTTTTCCCGAGGAGTTGCCGGGATTGCCGCCAGACAGAGACATAGAGTTCTCGATAGACTTGGTTCCAGGAGCGGAACCCATCTCCCAGCATGTCTATCGGGTGAACAACAGCGAGCTGGTGGAGCTGAAGAAGCAGGTGGATGAGCTACAGGACAAGGGCTTCATCCGCTCGAGTTCTTCGTCATGGGGTGCACCAATGTTGTTCGTGCCGAAGAAGGATGGGTCAGTACGCATGTGTATTGACTATAGGGTACTCAACAACCTCACGATCAAGAACAAATACCCACTGCCGCGAATCGACGATCTATTTGACCAGTTGAGCGGAGCTCGGGTATTTTCCAAGATTGATCTGAGGTCGGGATATCACCAGATGAAGGTGAAGGGGCAGGATATTCCCAAGACCGCTTTCAGGATGCGGTACGGGCAGTTCGAGTTTTTGGTTATGCCGTTTGGGCTAACCAATGCACCAACAGTGTTTATGAACCTTATGAACAAGGTGTTCCACCAGTATCTGGATCAGTTTGTGGTGGTGTTTATTGACGATATCTTGATATATTCCAAGACTGAGGAGGAGCATGAGGAGCATTTGAGGATAGTGCTGGAGATTCTCAGGAAGGAGCAGCTTTACGGGAAGCTCTCCAAATGTGAGTTCTTCTTGGATCGGGTGGACTTCTTGGGGCATGTGGTGACTGAAGATGGTATCTCAGTTGACCCCAAGAAGATTGTAGCAGTTGAGGCATGGGCAGCATCGACTTCAGTTGCAGAGATCAGGAGTTTCCTGGGGCTGGCAGGATACTATCGAAGATTCGTGCAGGATTTCTTCCGGGTTGCAGAGCCGTTGACTCGGTTGACCCAGAAGGATGCTGAGTATGTTTGGTCAAAGGAGTGTCAGGCAGCTTTTGATGAGTTGAAGAAGCGGCTGACGACAGCTCCGATTCTAATATTGCCTTCAGGATCAGGTGGTTTCACTATTTATAGTGATGCTTCAGGGAAGGGGCTGGGTTGCGTCTTGCAGCAGCATGGGAAGGTGATTGCCTATACTTCCAGGAAATTGCGTCCCCATGAGAACAACTACCCTACCCACGACCTGGAGCTGGCAGCAGTAATTTTTTCTCTAAAGCTGTGGAAGCATTATCTGTATGGTGAGAGGGTGGAGATCTTCACAGATCACAAGAGCTTAAAGTATGTGTTCACTCAGAAGGAGTTGAACATGAGACAGCGCAGATGGCTAGAGTTGATGAAGGACTTTGACATCCTACTTCAGTATCATCCGGGGAAGGACAACGTGGTTGTCGATGCCTTGAGTAGGTATCCGACAGCCATGTGTTTGACCATGGATCGGCATTTGCTTGCCGATTTGGAGAGCCTTGGGATTGAGATGATCGTGCCCGGAGTGCAGATGCAGCTATGGGGGATGCAGATTCAGTCAGACTTGGTGGAGAGGATCAAGTCGGCACAGTTTGAGGACATTGCTCTACGGTGTCTCCAGAAGCAGGTCCGAGCAGGATTGCTGGAGGGCGAGTTTTCTCTTGCAGAGGATGGTGCCTTGAGGCACGGTTCCAGATTATGTGTGCCCAGCGGAGATCTCAGAGAGCAGGTTATGCAGGAGGCCCACAGATCTCAGTACTCTATACGCCCGGGTGCCAACAAGATGTACCGGGATCTGCGGGAGCATATTTGGTGGTCAGGAATGAAGCGGGAGGTGGCTCGCTTCGTGGCTAGGTGTTTGGTCTGTCAGCAGGTCAAGGCAGAGAGACAGAGGCCTGGTGGATTGTTGCAGCCGCTGCCCATTCCCGAGTGGAAATGGGAGCATATCACGATGGACTTCGTTTCAGGATTGCCGCGTACTCCAGGGGGAAAAGACGCGATTTGGGTCATCGTTGACAGGTTGACCAAATCGGCCCACTTCTTGCCATTCAAGGTGGGTACGTCTACAAAGAGGCTGGCGGAGTTGTATATACGGCAGATAGTCAGGATCCACGGAGTTCCGGTCAGCATCGTCTCAGATCGGGATAGTCGTTTTACTTTCCATTTTTGGAGGAGTCTGCAGACCAGCTTGGGCACTTAGCTCAAGTTTAGTACTGCATACCACCCCCAGACGGACGGACAGTAAGAGCGGACTATTCAGACCCTTGAGGATATGCTGCGGACGTACGTCCTGGACTTTGGAGGTTCCTAGGAGAATCATATTCATTTGGTGGAGTTTGCCTACAACAATAGTTTCCAGGCTAGCATTGAGATGTCACCTTTCGAGGCTCTGTACGGGCGTAGGTGTCGTACACCCTTTATACTGGGATGATGTTGGTGAGCGAGCTTTACTGGGGCCTGAGATGGTTGTTGATGCGGCCGAGAAGGTGAAGCTCATCAGGGACAGACTTCGCGTGGCGCAGGACAGACATCGGCACTGGGCCGATAGCCACCGGAGGCCCTTGGAGTTTGAGGTACAGATTAGAGTAGGATTAGATTTAGGTTTATTTGTTTGTGATTTCGATCATGTTTGTTTATTATTTTAATTGAGACCTTGCTTGTGATTAGGTCGGAGACCAGGTTTTCTTGAGGATATCTTCGACTCGTGGTACGATACGTTTCGGTGGATGCGGGAAGCTTAGCCTGCGCTTCATCGGCCCTTTCGTTATCAGCAGGAGAGTCGGTGACGTTGGAAACATGTTAGACTTGTCGCCTGTACTATTAGTGTCTATTCCTAGAATTCGTTCTCATACTCAAGATTCTAAAATTCGTGATCGTCCCTTCAACATTTATGCTCACACGACTTGAATCATAGCTACATCTCGATTCTCTATGTTTCACACTCACCATTGAACCTACGCATTGCGTTAAGTCATCATGTATCTGATCACAACAAGTTTCTACAGTGCCATTGCATCTATTAATTGTCTATTATTTCATAATTCAAGTCTTCTCGTCCAACTAATTTCGAAGTCTCATTTCGATATCGACTAATCCAATATAGGGGTGAGCATTCGGTTAATTCGGTTCCAACCGAACCGAATAACCAAAATCGAATTCGACCGAAAATCAAATAAGTAAAACCGAAACCGAACCAAATTTGTCCATAACCAAATTAAACCGAACCAAATTAAATTGGTTCAGTTTTTGGTTTATTCGGTTTATTTGCTTTTTTGGTTTATTTGCACCTTTTTTTTGTTAGTATATATAGTAACTAAATATACCTATATATATTTAGTATATATCTATAGTATACACCTATATATATTTAGAATATATCCATAGTATATACCTATATATATTTAGTATACACCTATATATATATATATATATATATATATATATATATATATAATTTTCTTATTCGGTTTTTGATTTTGAACCGAAATCGAAACCCAAAACTGAAACCAAAAAACCAAAACCGAACCGAATTTTTTTAAACCGAACCGAATCTCATTCAGTTCGGTTCACTATAATTTTTGGTCCAAAACCGAATAATGCACACCCATAATCCAATACCCCAAGATTCTTTGCCTATGACCATACTATACCTCATACGCAATTATCCCGATACGATTTACATTCTCAAAACTATCTATACATCGCATCTGGGGCTACACCCGCTAGGTAACTTATCCAGACACAGTACTTAAATCTTATGACACAAGAGGTCAACTTGAGTCGATGATGCTCAAAGGCAACAATCTCTTCGATGCAAGGTCTCTTACGTTATGTCTTATGCTACGTCCTTTATCAAGCACGAAAGTTCCAAATCAAACTCTCAATCCAATCTCGACTTTGTTCACCTTGCGAATCTTCGATCGTGTGCACAACACACATAACCTAATCGTTACCCGAATCCAATCTATGACACAAATCCTAGGGTCATTCTCATATTCCTCTTTCGCATGTAGCACGATTCTCATAATTGCCTATTCACATTGCTATGCTAAGCATGTTCATCAGTATCCATCCGATCATCGACCGATACACTATTCAAGTACTTATTCAATCAATCATCAAATCCCATCCATGTCAATTTGGTCCAAGGTTATTCCATCAACTCTTGAAATACGTATTCGATTGCCTAGACTTATCCTCAACATGCACCACATCATGTTTATCCTCGACGTAATTCCTTATGCGACATCATTAGGTTATCCTATGGGACTTCATCATTCGCTTGATTTGGTGGTCAAGTCTTCTATGCTCAGCTGCCCCGAAGCTACGCTCGATAATTAAAGATCATCAACGAGGGACAGTTACTACGAACCATGTTATATCCTATCTCGGAGCCAAATCATGTCCGGCGAATTCTTATGGGACTTTACTCAATTAAATATTACACTTTCAAATCCAAATAAATCATCCTACCAACGAAATCCAAGTGCAAGTACCATATGAATCACTCATGCACTACCGTCAACGATTTCGCTAACAAACAATGTCTACTTGAGATTAATCTCCACGATATTCTACACTCATCGAGACTATCCTCGAATAACTTTAGCGTTCATGAATAACATCTATCGTACAAACTTTCAACCGCTCCATTCGACTTTTCGTATTGCTACCTATAAAATCTTGAAATCCTGGGCTCGCACCATTTTGTATCCTTATTCGTACTTAGGTTTTTCCGTGCCTTCGTCTCGACATGCTATGTTCAATTTTAATATTGCGAGCGAAATCATCCTAATCTCAATATCAATTCGACTTGCATCTCATTCATCTAAAAACAATGTTCAACACAATCTTTGTTCATTCAATCAGAGTATCCCTGAGTTATTGTATATCGTCTTTGATACGCCTCAATACCATCGTCGATATGCATAACTTGAACATCTTACTTTCTCATAAACTCCAATTTATCGAAATTACTGTTATCATTTGAACTGACATCAACTCAACTTACATCTTATTCATCCAACAACAATGTTCAACATAATTTTTGTTTTATTTGATCAGAGTATTTCCGAGTTATTATATATCGTTACAATTACTGTTATCATCCGAATTTGAATACGAATCAAGTCTCGAATGTATCAAGATCCATCTTGTTGTAGCTAACTATCATCATCGAGCGATACGATTTTTAATTTCTTATATCCATTCTGGTATTCCCCAATCGAACTTCCAAATCGTGCTACCGATTTTGTACATCTACTAAAATTCATTCTTACGATTTCTTCGTACCTAGTAAAATTTAAACCTACCAAGTCAGTCATTCCTCTATGCAAAATTCTCTCGCTATTCCCAGCCTATCGTTCAAATCATGCCTAACGAGTCTTCTTTCAACTCATCATCCATTGATGCGAGTCCGCACCTGATCGTTCAAACCAATTCCATCGAAGCATACTCGCAATGACTCCTATCGAATCATTCTCACTCGAGTCTTGGCACTATCCTGTCCGTTTCAAACAAACTCATCATGATGCACACAATTGTCTTGATATAATCTATCGCAAGTCATCAAATGGTTTGACATAGCTATCGCTAAATGGTATTGCATATACCAATCAGAAATTGAGCCTATCACTATCTACATAAACATTCTGACACACCATTTGCATAAGCAGTATGGCATATACTACTCAGAAATCGAGTTATTTCTTTCACAACATACTAAGCGTTGGTCTGATATCTATTTCGATCTAACAATGCCTCGGTGATCATACCGATCACAAATGCAACATTCGCTTACTCAAAACCCACCTCAACATTTGACCAACATACACGTTTGCCTACTTCAAAGCTCGACACAACTCGGCCACTTATATATTCGTCTACTTAATTTTGACTTAGCAACCAACTCGACTCGCACTGATCGCGTCCGTGATTTCTCAATTCCAGTTGTTGCAACTCATGCAATGATTCCTTCTCTATACTTAAAGCCATTACTCAAATCCGCTCAACGTATTCGATATCCATTCGCATAGCCATATAACACATACATTCCATGTATCGACTTGTCTCACTGATGTAATAAACGTCTCGTGACGTGCTACACCAATGCAACAAATATTATACGATTCTTTGCACTTGATGCAAGCAATATTTTATAGCATTACTCGACAATATTATGTAAATTTCCAAAATATATGCAACCAAGGCACACGCAATTATTAAGACTTATTCTATGGAACATCTAGTGTAGCATCGAGCAGATCCATGAGCCATGTGATTGCGGAAGCAACTTAGGCACAACTGATTTTGATAGCGAAAGCAACTCAGGATCAAAGGAGATTCATTCAATGTCCAAAGGATAGAACCGCTCTGATACCAATTTTTAAGCCCGACCCAGAAAATCGCTCGTCCTCATATCGATTTTTCTCGAATCAATCGTCCTCGCTTGGGACGTGATATAGCACGAGTCTGGAGTCGTGCAAGATAAGATGGCAGATTCTCAAAATGGTTGTCTCAATTCTAAAACATAAGTAGCGAGAAGAGGTGAAGACACATCCGGGTATACAAAACAAATCTTTATTGATAATGAAGTAGATTACAAAGGCTTGAATAGCCCAACTGAATATGCTAATTGGCTTACAACACTCATGATCGATCTTGCTCATAAAAAAATTTTGTTCCATACATCATTTCTTTTATAACACATCTAATGACCTACAGGTGAAACATCTTCATGTTGCATACTGAGCTCCAGTGCGGTCGCACGTATCGAAATGCTAAAGAAATCTATGCCTCAGCACGTCCAAGGTAATCTCCGCCACGAGCAGAACATTTCCTGAACCTGCAAGCACTCTGGTGGTGGATCAGTACTTATCCTCTCGCATACCGATCAAGACCCGCTCGCCTAAACCAATACGAAGTAATTTAGTGAAACATGTGTCTTATTATGTGATCTTTCTATTATTGCCTTAGGATCAGTTTTATGGCAAGATCAAATCAGTAAAGCATGTACTCGATTCTCAATAGCAATTGAAACATAAATGTGTCAAGTATCATGTCCCTACAACAGACACTATTAGACATATAATAAACATAGGCATAGTGATCATGTACATCTCTGCCTTGAATTATCATGCCTGCAAACTGACAATAATGTACACAACCACCCAACTAACTCTTGCATAATCACAAGGGTGGCAGGATCTGTGCCTGTACCCAAGTCTAATCTCTGCCCACCGGCCCTATCTATATAAAAGTCATGATGTTCCGTACCATAATGGACTGGTATCACAATGTGTAAGGTGGCGATCGCTCCCCGTACAGGTTGCTAGCCATGTATCCGAAGGATCCCACACTTACTAGTATTTTAGCTTATCACATCGATGGCCGGTAGAAATCTGTCCTAATGAAGTGCACCATGAATACCAATCTCAATTCCCTCCTAGGCTGAATAATCCCGGTGTCCCAGTCATAACTCGTTCGAGGGATACCAAAACCCATGCATAGGTTATCCAAGTCTATTGACCATACAATACGCGTAAAAGTTAAGAAGCCATCACAATCCCAATCACCATCTCAAGTCCAACTCAAAACTATATCAACTCGCGATAATATTATTCCATCTCAAGAACCAACGGCACTATGCCCCAATAAATCCATATTGATGCACAATGCTCCAATACACAACATCCACTAAACCAACTATTTTTAAGGTATTCGCATAATAGCAGTTCCGCGACAATTATAATATGACTACATGCTTATGGGACGAAGCGTACCCTTCAATGTTCTGACAGTTTCGTGGTGTTGCACCTTAACTTATCTAATTTACTTATTAAATCAGACGCATAGTCTCCGTGCACAAATGCACGCTCAATGCCATATTTCAATATTCTAGCCCTAGTGTTCAATGTTCCTTGAGTCATGCACTTGATGCACATCTCGATATTACCTTTCAATGTTCTACCATTAATTTGTCCTATCGCAACCCGTGCACTTGATACACATCTCGATATTGCCTTTCAATGTTCTACCATTAATTTGTCCTATCGTAACCCGTGCACTTGATGCACGTCGCCTTAATTATTCAATTTTCAATGTTCTATCTTAATGTTCGATACATACTAAGACCTTTACTCATTCGAGCCATGCTCCCTAATTTGATAGAAACACTCACATATTATGATAAATTATACTAGGCATAAGGAGTCAGGGAGAAGGGTCTGAACCCGCCCATCTTAAGCCAATATACCCATCGCTTTGCTGAGTTGATGCGGCCCGGCACCTTAATTTTGTTGTACGATTATCTCGTTTGAGCTAAACATGCGAGCACTTCATGCTCCATCGTACCCATCCACTGATTCGGTCTATCGCCTACGCCTCGGCTCGCTGCAAGGGACTTCGTACAATATCTGCATATGAAACCAACTCAATTAATACTTTTTCAATTGAAATCATACCTCCTCGAATCAAACTCGTACCTTATCGAACTAATTGACTCATTGTAACACACTGAACGGTACAGGACAATACATCCGGTTACTATCGGCCCAATATCGTTGTCTGTCCTGTGCCACCCGAAATCTATCTCTAATCAGCTTGACCTTCTTCGCTGCATCCACAACCATCTCTGGACCTAGAAAAGTTGTATTTCCAACATCATCCCAAGATAAGGGAGTGCGACACCTCCGACCATATAGAGCCATAAATGGTGACATCTCTATACTTGCCTGGTAGCTGTTGTTGTAAGCAAACTCTACCAGAAGGAGATGGTCCTCCCAAGATCCCTAGAAATCTAGCACACAGGTGCGAAGCATATCTTCGAGAGTCTAAATAGTCCTATCTGACTTCCTATCCATTTAAAGGTGATATGCGGTACTGAACTTGAGGTGAGTGTCCAAGCTAGCCTGCAAACTCCTCTAAAAGTGAGAAGTGAAATGACTATCCTAATCAGAGACTATGCTCATAGGAACCTCTTGCAAACTTACGATCTGCCTCACATACATCTCTGTCAGCTTCTCCATGGACAAACCCACCTTGAATGGCAAGAAGTGGGCCGATTTGGTTAACCTGTCAACGATGGCCCAATTTTTTGCATCTTTTTCTCTTGGAGATCGTGGAAGTGCAGACACAAAATCCATAGTAATGTGTTTCCACTTCCACTCTAAAATGGGTAATGGCTGAAGCAATCCACATGGCCTCTACCTCTCTGCATTTATCGGCTAACACACTAAGCATCTGGATACAAATTGTGCCACCTCCCGCTTCATGCCATACCACCATACGCTCTCTCTCAGATCTATATACCATTCCTGAACTATCCTCGACAATAGTGAATTCATCCAAAAATTCTGCATCAACCTGAACTCTGATGCTCCTAAGATTCACATCCGCGTATTGGGTCAACTTGATTCTGTCCATCAAATCTGACTGTATCTGTAAGCCCCACATCTATATCTCAATCCCAGTAACCACTACCTCGATAACTAAGCTCTCCAGATCTACCGATAAGTGACGGTCTAATGCCAAGTACATAGCTACCGAATACCTGATCAAGGCATCAGTGACTATGTTGGCCTTCCCTGGTAAATATATACTTCAAGATCTTATGGTCTATAAATATCTCCATACGCTCTCCGTACAAATAGCTTTTCCACAACTTTAGAACAAAATTAACTGCCACCAACTCCAAAGCATGGGTAGGGTAGTTCTTCTCATGCGAACGTAATTGCTTGGATGTATAGGTAATCACCTTCCTATGCTGCTGAAGAACACAACCAAAATCTTTCCCAGAAGCATCACTATAGATAGTGAATCCATCTGTCCCTGATGGCAACGTCAAAATAGGAGCTATCGTCAACCTCTTTTTTAGCTTATCAAAGGCAGCCTGATACTCCTCGGACCAAACAAACTCTACATCCTTCCTGGTGAGTCTGGTCATCGGCTCTATCGTCCTTGAAAAGTCATGTACAAACTTTTGATAGTAGCCTACCAGACCCAAAAAACTCTGAATCTCTGTAACTGAGCTCAGGGTAGTCCAAGACTCCACTGCTGCGATCTTCTTCGGATCAACTAAAATCCCATCACCAAACACAAATGCTCCAAGAACTCCACCTTGTCCAGGAAGAACTTACACTTTGACAACTTCCCATATAGCTTCTCCTTCCTGAGAGTCCCCAATACAATCCTTAGGTGCTCCTCGTGTTCTCTGACATCTTTGAATAGATAAAAATATCATCGATAAATACCACCACAAACTTGTCAAGTTACTGGTAAAAAATCTTGTTAATCAAGTTCATGAACACCGTCGGGGTATTAGTCGGCCCAAACGACATCACAATGAACTAGTACTAGCCATACCGAGTCTGAAAAGCAGTCTTCAGAATTTCTTCCTTCTTCACCTTCACCTGGTCGCCTTCTTCACATTCACCTGGCCGTAGCCTGACCTCAGATCTATCTTGGAAAACACCTTTGCGCTACTCAAATGATCAAATAGATTATCAATCCTCGACAGCGGGTATTTATTCTTGATAGTGAGGTTGTTCAATACCATGTAATCGATGCACATACGCACCGATCCATCCTTTTTTGGTACAAACAATAACGGAGCACCCCAAGGTGAAGAACTGGATATGATAAACCCCTTATCCCGTAACTCATACACTTATTCAATTCAACCAGCTCGTTGTTGTTGATCCTATAGCCGGGCAACAAAATAGGCTCTGGACCTGGCACCAAGTCGATAGAGAACTCAACATCCCGGTCAGGGGGCAACCCTGGAAATCCTTTGGAAGTACGTCTATAAACTCTGCTATCAATGGATGAGGAAACTCCTTCTCTTCTGCCATAGCTCCACAGATAATACCATCACCTTGCTCTACTGCCCCTCTGGCAAACTCAAACTCTGGCTCTTCTGACGAGCTAAATAAAACTCTACCTCCTCTACAATATATGCTAGTAAAGTGAATACTCAACCAATCTATTCTGAGCACAATGTCGTAGCTCGGAAGTGGCATTACGAGTAAACACGTACTCAATTCCTGGCCTCCCAAAGAAACTCTTCCCCTTCGAAATATCACAAATCAGGATAATGCCACCCCCGGTCATGATCTTTCAAGTCCTACCCAAAGGTTCAGCAGGAATATAATGCTCTTGAGAAAATAAAAGAGATACAAAACTATGAGAAGCACCATTATCAAATAATATTGAAGCTGGAATGGAGTCAAGAAGAACAGAACCTGCGATGACATCTCTAGTGAGCTCGGCCTCCTTGACCGTCATAGCAAACGCCCTGTCCTGAGCACCCCTCTACTGTTGGTGTTGAGCAAATCGCTGCTACTAGGTCTGGAGTGCAGGTCCCTACGGCTGTGTTGCAGTAGCCTCGTCGGTGCTATTTGAGCAGTAACTGCTCCTGAGCTGCACGATGAGGGTTTGAAGGACAGTCCATCTGCTGATGCCCCTCGGTACCGCAATACAAGCACACTGCCAGCCATTTCCTGTAAACTTGTCAGAACCCGCACCCAGTGTAAGGGCACGAGAAGTGGGTACGTCCAGCCTACGTCACAGTATCGACGGTAGAACGTTGTTCTATGTCACCATCACAACTAACACTATATGATATAATCTCCAAACGGAGGACAATCACAGGAGGATACAATCTCGATCACAAACTAGAGGTAGATAATCAGCACAATGAAATAGGTAAGAAATCCACAAAAAAGATATAACCATAAGTGAATAAGGCAATTGTTTAACAACACAAAATCTCAATAGCTAAAATAAAATACATCTCCAAGATAATAAGAAATAAGATAAACAAAACTCTAGACCTCTACTCCAAGCTCTACTAGTATCCTCTAAGCTAGGTGTGATCCTCCAAGTCACCTGTAAAATTTTATCAACAGGTCCAATCAGGACAGGAACGAGCACAATACATCTCACGCAGTTTATATCATGACAGGAAATGTAAAGCATGTTATAGAATAAGATACACAAAATACTGTAAGAAATAAACATGAAGAGAAAGAGAGAAACAGATAAACAAACGATATCTATATATGGTAATAGAGGATTGTAAGTGACTATGTGATATAGAGTATAAGATAGACATGTGAACAGCTTGATTTATACATGATTACACTATAGAGTTTATATATGATTTCACTACTTTGGAATTGTTCACATGACTACTTCTAGTCCCCCATACTCCAATCAATACACAAGGATCTATACAGATTATGTTATTATACATAAAAGTTTTATACATAAAGCTCATGAGATCATGAGAGTACATGAGAGCATATGAGTGTACATGAATAATAAGAGTCCATGAATACATGATATTCGTGAAATGCACATGACATAATGTATTTGATGCACCCGAGGGGGATAACATCTCATGTAAAGATCCATATAGTACTAATCCGTGATAGCATCGTGTCAGCATCAAATAAATTAGTCTATAACAAGAATACAATTTCTAGCAAGTATGAAACGGTCAGAGAATATACTCGCCTGATATCCCGAATGTCTGATGAGAATATGAGTCCAAACCGGAGTATTTGAGTCCTATTTAGAGCAACCACAGGTTACAAAGTGTCTAAAATGAAATAAGAGTAATCTATATTGCATTCTAAATTATTCTAGGTCCTTCTAGGTCAAAGTCAATCCATGGTCAACTCTAGTCAACCTTGGTCAACCATCCTGGTCAACTAGGTCAACCCTAAGTCAACTAGTCCATTATTCCAAGTTTAGGTCAAACTTAAGTTATCTTGTCATTTCAAGTCCATTTGAGTCAATTTAGACCAAGTTTGACCAAAGTTGACTTTTATTGAGTTGGTCAACTTGCTAGTCAACTATGCCAAGTTAGGCTTATTTGGTCATTTCTATACTAACTCACTAATCCCTAGGTTATATATATATATATTTTTTTTTCCCTAGGTTATATATATATATATATATATATATATATATATATATATATATATATATATATATATATATATATATATATATATATATATATATATATATATATATATATATATATATGGGTCCTTCTACAATACACGGGATGTAAAAAAAAAAAAAAAAAATATATATATATATATATATATATATATATATATATATATATATATATATATATATATTTATATATATATATATATATATATATATATATATATATATATTTATATATATATATATATATATATACATATATATATATGTATTTTTTTTTTTTTACATCCCATGTATTGTAGAAGGACCCATATATATATATATATATATATATATATATATATATATATATATATATATATATATATATATATATATATATATATGGGTCCTTCTACAATACATGGGATGTATCAATACATTCCAAACAATTGCATTGAAAATGCATTGGAAATTGTGAAAGGTGTTTACTTTGACTTTGACTTTACCTGTTACTTTGACTTCGGCTTTAATCTGAACCATTGGATCAACATCCAATAACTCAGATTTGGGATGTATCGATACAAATTTTTACATAGGATGTATTGAAGAATTTTCCTATATATATATATATATATATATATATATATATATATATATATATATATATATATATATTATACAAATATGTATACATATATCAAGAAGTGAACTAGTGTGTTAGTGTGTGCTGTGGTAAGTAGGGGCTGTTGTGGGGGTTAAAACTGAGAAAAACATAACATACCTTATATATATATATATATATATATATATATATATATAACTTATATATATATATATATATATATATATATATATATATATATATATATATATATATATATATATATATATATATAAAATATATATATATATATATATATATATATATATATATATATATATATATATATATATATATATATATATATAACTTATATATATAGAGAGAAGGAAAAGTGGGGTGTGTGCTGCATTGCCAAAGGGATAAAACATTCCAGGTCTAAAATCTATCCCAGAACAGCCAAAATAATCCAAGCTCACAACTCAAGTAATACATATATATAAAGCTACATATATACTAACTATATATGTAATATAGATATATACATATAAGAAACTATATATAACATATAAATTAAACATGATTGAATGTAAACATTAGATCTATATACAAAATCAAACTCAACATCCACACTAAATCCTAACGTCAAACTCGGATTATGAGTTTAAACTCAAAATTCCTATATCAACCTAAAAATTAACTCACAAATAAACCCAACATAATACCCAATCCAACTCGA
Source organism: Iris pallida (assembly GCA_029216955.1). NCBI lineage: Eukaryota > Viridiplantae > Streptophyta > Magnoliopsida > Asparagales > Iridaceae > Iris > Iris pallida. Next base: position 7,042,779 of record JANAVB010016196.1, on the reverse strand, counting down.
TACCCAAAATCCATAATACGCAACTAGAACTCGTAAAACTTGGCAAAAATGAAGGTATACATGTGTGTGACGTGCTCGGGTACTCACAGGTTCGAACCCGTGTCCGTATCGTGTCCAGTCAGTGCGTATCGCATCGGTACGTACATGCGTAAATAGAAATGTGCTCGTAGGCACGTGCCGCACTCAATAGAATGCCACACGCAGCACGAGGAGCCTCGTGCTCGTGCATGTAGTTAGACGGGTTCTAGGTCTAGGTGTATACTACACTGACACACGTCCACGTCTTGTCCACGTGTCGCATGACACGCGTAGGCCTCGTAGGCGCATGTCGACCCTCATAGGTCACGACACGGGCAACGTCGTGCCATATGGTCGAGTCCTTAGGTAGCCTAGGTCTGGGGCTTCATGTCCATGCTCCTGGAATGAGTCCTCATCGTGTCGTGTTCGCGAACGAAGGCCGTGTCAGCGACAATTTCTCGCGCGCGTGCACAGTTCAGCCGACCAGTGTAGGTTGGATTTCTTCGCGCACGCTCCACAAAACATCGTGAAATTTTAGGAGCATGTGGGCAGAGGTTGCCCCCATGTGTCCATCAATTTTCATGCGAAACTGTATCCTGTGCGTCGAGTTATGACGCTCGAGCAGCAGGACGCGCACGGGGATCCCGTGCACGCGTGTCCGTGTCCAATTTGGACACCAAAAATGTGCCAAAACGAGATCTGTCTTCATGAAAGTTATTTAAAATATACGCAGCAACAAATTTATGAAAATAAAATCAAAAAATACAAACTTTCGATTCTAAGCGGTATTTCGTCGAACACATGTTCCAATACACCGACACGTGTCCGATACACCTATCAAACGAATATGAAATCCTACTAAACTACATGTACAGGTCCGGGGCACCTAGATGCATCTACAAAGAGAAATTGGAATTTACAGGTGTTTAGAGGGGTTTACCTATTGAGAGTCAATATCTCAATAAAACGAGCCTCCAAACGCGTAGACGCCGATTTCCTCCGGTCCAACGCCTCTGATTCCTTGTTAGAAAGTCTCCAAAAAGTTCCTCTCCTCCCCAAGGATCGCAACGCACTTCGTTTGGATGGATTTGGATGAGAATTAAGAAAATTGGACTTTTGGAAGAGGAGGCTATTTCTAGGGTTTTGAAACTTGGTGGCTACGAAACTATATACACTACAACAAATATGGCCTACAATACCATACGCGGAACGCTATAGAAAGCCTTACATAGCGTATTTTGTTTGCTATAATTGCCCACGCTATAGTATGTGAACACATGTGACCGCTATTACATTATAGCATTCTTGAATGTTGTACATGGGTTATAGCGTTCGTGTATGTTGTGGATGGTTTATAGCGTTTGTGAATGCTGTGGATGCTTTATAGCGTTCGTTAATGCTGTAGATGGATTATAGCGATTCAAGAATGTTGTTGATGAATGATAGCGTTCATGAATGATGTAGATGGTTTGACTTATTATAGCGTTCGTCATATGCTATCGTGATAGCGGCCAACAGTTTTGGAAACGCTATTACATTTATACGTTATGAGTGCTATAAATCTGCTACATAATTTCATATCTTAATAACCTATTTTGTATCACATACACCCATAGAAATTTATGCTAAATCGCAATTTTGATTTCAACAATTTCAATCGCAATTTCCATTTCGGTCAATCAAGTTATAGAAAATATTTGCCAAAATATGAACATTTTTTATTAAAATATTCAAGATGGACAAAAAGTAGTTGTCATTAAAACATTCAAGATGTACAAAAAGTAGTTGTACGCCTAGTAGTCCAAAATAAACCATTCCATTTACGAAATATCTGTAGGCCAAAATGCAGCTCGATCGCCTCTTTCTTCTAGCTATACACAACCATAAAAAATTTACCCGCCAACCTACACAAATTGAGAAGAAAATATATTATTATATAATAAAAAAAAGTTCACACCAACTGCAGAACAAAATGACAGTTGTACAAAAAAGTCAAATAACTGTTAGAAAAAGTAGTACAAAGCAAATGAAACTGAAAAATTAGTACAAAGCAAAGAAAATGAAACTCAAGCATATGTGAATGCCAATACCAAGTTTACATTATTATTCCATTCAACTGTCCCATCCTTTATGTTAACCTTAAGAAAATCAACTGTCTGTTAACTTGAGGTTTAAACTAATTCGGAAGAGAATTCTCAAATTATCTGGTTAATTCAAAACAAGCTAATTGATGTGTATGGTTATTCCAAGTGTTACCAAATTTAATTTGATTTATGGTTAGAATGGAGGGCACTTTACCTTGTTCAAAATACATTGGGGTAGGCCTCTTCAATTTACCTAGGTCAATTTGATAAGTATTACATACAAAATCAAAGGGTGAGAAGGAAACATAGGAGGATCAAACTCTCGATGGTATTTTAAGTGAGACTTTAGTACAACTTTTTCTCACAAAGTCCTTCCTCTTATCTTCTCACTCTGGGCCCACTAGTAACCCCATGACATTTGGAAACTTTAGGAACACCAACTCCTGCTCATCTAGTCTATGAGAGATGCTAACCATTTGGTTATCCCCAAATTTCAGAAGAAAGAAACAAGTTTTCTTGATGTATCGGATTGGAACAGAGGTTGGTTGAATTTGTTAGATTTCTCCTTATTTACATTCTTTATGCTTCTCTATCATTTCTTGCAAGTATTTGTTCATGTCCTACGATCTCCTTACCAGTTGATCTATCTTTTCATGTTCTGGATAGAAAATGTACCACAAATCAGGCACACCAAAAAGAACATAGTTCTTGAAGAGTCACAAATTAGGTATCACTTGTTCTTGCTCTAGATTAATCCTAATACTCTCTCAAAGTCAAGGTAGCAACAAACAGTTGTCCCATTTACATTTAACATAAGTGATTATGAACTCTACTTACTGGACTAAGTTTTCCAGCAAAAAGTATGACCCCCATGCAGTCCTACGCAATAAGCATTTATGCAACTACATTGTAAGAGTCAGACATGGTAAGACACACTCATAAGAGAACCTGAAAGTGGCAGGACGAGCAAAATGTAGTGATGAAATGCATGTTCTTATCTTGAGATAACTGATTCCTTGTACAGTAGGAAAATACCCTTGAGTGCAACAGATTATTGAAAACAATACCGACCAATAATTTTTTGCATATGACAACTAATAATGTGTTATTTCAAGACACTAACACCAGTATGTGGAGCTTACATAAACAACTTCAAATATATATATATATATATATATATATATATATATAAATATATATATATATATATATATATATATATATATATATATATATATATATATATATATATATATATATATATATCTTTAGCTAGAATTTTTAGAATCAGTATGTTTAGGACTGTTTGCTAACCACTATAGACAAATTAAATTGGACTTGAAAGTAATTTCAATACCTTTTTTGTTCCAAAAAGGACATGAATTAATTATTCTTCTACATCGTCGACTTCATCTTCATCTTCTTTGTCGCAAGCATCAATATCAATATCGCTCCCTCTATGCCCGTGCTCTAGTAGAGGAATGGGTTGGACAAGAAACTCCCCATCTAAATCTTCTTCCTGGTAAAAAAACAAGAAATTAAGATTGAAATCAAACGAACTACAACAAAGATGTATGTCTATTGATAAATTAACCCGAAACCATTAAGTAGTTGCAGTGAACCATATAAGCTTTATGGCAATAGTGTATGCAAATTCCAGGAAGAAAGTCAAAGTAATGTCCATAATCCAGAATGAATTACCGATTTTCTTCAACTTGTAATATGCAAGGTTTACTGATGAAAATAGATGCAGCTAGGATTCTAATCGATAGAATACAATAAATTATAAAACGCATCTTGTCCAAACCAAGATTAGACTGGAATCAGAACATTTAAATTACTAGGATCCTCCAAGTTGTATTTTAAAATGCATCTTGTCCAAACCAATATTAGCATTAGCAGTAATTCAAAAGAAACATTAAGATGTAGAAAATCTCTTCCCAAATAGACCATAATGACATGATTGCAGCAGTAAAAAAGATATAACAAATACCAAGAGAGAAAAGATCCCCTAGTACTGTGTCCTGAAATTAGTACGACGATGATGACGATCGAATTCGCCTCCGCTTGTCCGATGACCTCATTGACAGGGCAACATGATCGGATCCATGGGCGTAGAGGTATTTCTGCCACACATCTCTGGAACTATTATGGTCACCCCTTTCTCCTGATATAGCATATAATAGAGGAAAGCGAGTGATTCCAAACCATTTCATTGTTCCTGTCGAACATGGGAAAGCAATGGCAGTAGGAGGAAGGACTGACTAACCTTGGCTAGGTTTCGGAAGAACATTATGGTGTAGTTCATGGTAGGGAAGAAGGCTTCCACCAAATCTGCTAGCACACGTTGCGGCTAAGAAATGGCTCCATCGTACCAATCTTGCCAATCCCAATTGGCATATAATTAAGCTTAATCGCTTCTGAAATAACTGTCAATAACTACATTCTAAATGATATACATACTACTAATGTGTACACAACAACTGCAATGTAGAATATGTGCAAACTGTAACCCATTATTTAAAACTAATATTATGATTTTGAGTACCACTTTCCCATAATTTACCACTTTTAAATAACTGATTAACAAACTATAATTAAAAAAACACTGAATTAATGTAAACCCCAACTCTAGATAAAAGAAACTCTCTCTTAGCCAAAGTTATCTTACCATGTAGAGTCGAGTTCAAATTACATAGTACTTTGCACCTTTGATGTGATATATACGAAGTGTAAGTTTTTAATATTAAATTTTTATTACAGCTTGAATCTCACAAAATGAAAATAAAGAGAAAGTTCTAAACTATTAATACGGTAAAAGATATTTTAAAAATGGAAATTTTTCCAAAGAAGGTCTACAAAAATAGTTTGATATTATTTTGTGATGATTAGTAAGTAAACTGAAACAATTTCCAATTCTAGTTTTTGGCTTTTCATAAAATACAAGTAATCAGAGTTGATATGGAACTATTTTTAGGAGAAACCAGCCTTAAGATATCCGTTGATACAGGTGACCTCTCAAAATTATGGTATCCGTATGGTATCCATTGATATGGAACCATAATACAGGTGACTGTTTGCCATAAAATATAAAAGAGCAGAACAGTTTTATGGGAGGACTGGACTTTTACTTCACGTTACAAACTCGCTTGTACAAAGAAAGCCTAGGGACAAAAAACTAGGTACAGCAATCTAAGTACAATTGTTCATTTTTGATTCTGGGGGTGACGGTAGAGGGTCGGGAAAGCGACGGCAGCTCTGCCTTACTCCTTGGACGATCGGACGTAGCCTTGGCTCCTGTAACGAGATGCTTGGCATTGACGAAGAAATGCTCTTCTTGCTCTCCTCGTATTGCTCTTCTGGCTTCTCTCTCTCTGGATTGATCTCTGGGAATTTTTTCTCTGATTATTAGGGGAGCGTCCTTTTGCAAGGGAATGGCACCTTGCTATTTATAATAGTAGGGGACATCATTAGGGTTTGTAATAATTGCCCATTCTCTAAGTGGTGGCGGCCTGGTAAATGATCAATTTGGGCCATTAATCTTGAGCGTGAAGGATCTGGGGCCTTAATGAGGATTATGCCATATTATGTCAGTAATTAATGTTGATTACAATAAATCCCCATCATGATGATTTGCTGATGTCCACAAATCTAAATGAATCAATTTAATTCATTCTCTTGCCACGTGTCCCAAATTATTGGGATCTGACCCAAAATTTAATTATCTTTAGGACACGTGTCCTGTCATCATTATTGAGCTGCATGAGGAGCATTCATATTTGGGCCGCATGAAGGTCGTCATGACCGAGCCGCATGAAAGATTTCATGATCGAGCTGCAATAATAGTCTCTGTACTCAAACCGCATGAAGGTTGTCATGACCGAGCCGCATGAATATGTTCATGACCGAGCCGCATGGGGGTCTTCATGGCCGAGCCGCATAAGAGTCTTCGTGACCGAGCCGCATGGATTTCTTCATGGCCGAGCCGCATGGGGGACCTTCATGATTGAACCGCATAGGTTTCTCTGCACTGGCCGTATGAACTCGTCTAGTCTGGCCGCATAAACTTGCCTCGAAGCTGTAAAGATTTTCTCCAATTCCCAAGGAAGGTAGTGCACTGGTGTCAGTCATTATGACTACTATATGTCAGGGCTATCAGCTGTCAGCTGTCAGCCGTCAGAGCATTAATTGTGTTTGAATGACGGGGGATACAACTTTTCTGAAAAGACACGTGGCTTCCCTCTGCGGGCCGTATGGAGTCCACTCGAGCTGCCTATATATTTGAGCCGCATGGGACTCCTGAGCCGCGTGAGGCTCCTTGGCTGCATGGATCATTTTTCTCTTCTTTTTCATGCTTCTACAAGACCCCCTTCAAAGTTTTCAATTTGCAAAATTGAAATACTTTGAATAAGAAGAATGGTTATACCAGAACCGCATGGATGTATTCTGTCCTAGCCGCATGGATTTATCCAGCCGTATGATTACCTCAACCGCATGACTCTCTGAGCCGCATGGGCTCTTTTGGCCGCATGAGCTTCTTGTCACGTCTTCCTGCCACGTGTGCAAATCTTTTGTAAATCATCTGCATTTAATGCTCTTGATTTGCTGTCTATTTTTAAGAGCCGCTTTTTGGGCCAGGATCCCAAGAGTCAGGCTATTATTCAACCGTTTTGCCTCGATGACCGAAGAGTCGGTCATCATATTTGCACGCAGATCGAGGCGTTCCTTTCTTGTCTATAAATAGCAACACTTTCGTTCTGGGGAATCTCCTTTGCTCTCTTCGATCTTTTGTTGTTCTAACTCCTTTCTCTCCCAAGCATCTATGGCTCCCAAGAAGGTTGCTCCGTCGAAGGCTGCGAAGGGCAAGGCGGTCGCTTCTGCGGCAACTATGGCGACGAACGTGGCCGCTCCTCCGCCGGCCACTGTTTACTCTGTTCATCCCGACGTTCACCCACCTATTGCTGGTAAGGGCATTGCCTTAGAACCCTAACTGCCATGGCTCTGTTGCATAATTTATGCACAAGCCGCATGTACGAGGTTCGTCGATATGACCGCATAAGCACTTCGCCCAGGGGGCCGCATGGGCTTGTCATACGCGATCCGAACCGCATATATATTTTCGGTTTGGGCCGCATGAGCGTAGGACCGCATAAGCTCATCTGCTTGTAGCCGCACGAGTCTGTCTGTTCAGGGCCGTATGAGTCCGTGTGGACTTTGAACCGCATAGTCTCACCTGAATCCGAGCCGCATCAGCACCTAGGTTCGTTTGTTGAGTCCCTGTGAACCTTGGACCGCATAGGCCCTTATGAACCCAAACCACAGAAGCTTCATAAGCTCATCTGAATTTGATTTGTATGGACTCATCTGACTCAGAGCCGCATGAGGCTATGATGGACAGGACCGCATGGACTCATCTGGTTCTGAGCCGCATGAGGCTGTGACGACCCGAGCTGTATAGACTTAAATGATCTTTCAAATGCTTCTTGTTTTGACTATCTTCTAACCTTATTTCTTTCGTCTCTTCTTCAGTGAATCTGCCAGTAAATCCTGCAGGGGAACTCCTAGTGGGCTCGAATCAGTTTGCCTTGGGCGTGCATCTTGATGACTTAGTTAAGTACGTGCTGAATCAATTTCCTGCTAATGAGCCTTCGGGGAGGTTGAACGCCATCGAGAATCAGACCCTCCATTATCTCCGTGCCATGATGAATTCTGGGAAGTTGGATGGATCATACCTGAAGCCCTCATTCCTCTTCGGGGACGCTTTAATCATAAAGAATCCCCGAGTATTAGAGATTTCTAAGAACTGGGATTTTACTTTAGATGGGATGGCGATCCATATTCCCCTCATGGAGCGTCATTATCCTCTGTCGTGGTTCAATATGGTATTGTTGGACAGGATGATGGTGTGTAACTTAACTCCTACCCAATCAGGGATGTTGATGGGCGACATCCATTATAACCCGAACATCGGGTCAGCGTACGCGGGTAAGGATTCCGTCCGCCGGTACATGATGGGACTGGCCCCAGGCAACTTCACATTCACTCAAGCTGATACATTCCTGAATCGGCTCGTTCGCAAAAAATCTTATCCCGTTGGCAGACTGGCATTGCTGAACTGGATAAATCCTACTTCTACGTGGGCCCACTTGACCACTTGGGTTCTGCAGACCTACAGGACATTCCTGCGGGAGGTGGGACTCTATCATGCCATCCGGGGTACCTATCACGGGCTTCCTATCAATAAGCCATTATTCGTGGCGCTCCTGGAGATGTATAACCGGCGAACAGGGATGTTCTTTGCACCCGGAGGGGAGTTGGGGCTTGCTCTCCATGAGATGTACACTGTCTCCAGGCTTCCGTGGGAGAACGAGCCTTTCGAGGTGTACACCCCGTCGAATGAGGAGTTCGAGGACCTGAACCGACGACGCCCAGGTTTTGTTGCGGTGTACCAGGAGTTGCTATGCCATCATAGTGCTTGTCACCAAATGGCTATAAAAAAGGAGGATAGCTCAGAAGGGAACGCTTCCCACACCACATCCTGGGTCAATTATCTTTTTAAAGTTGGCCCTTCTGGCGAGGTTATTCCTCGATCCCCTCAAACCCAGGGAGAGATAAAAGACATGATGTTGAGTGTCAAGAAGTCGCGGTCTAATAGCGACATATTCGGGAGTCAAGATGACTCTCTTAGCTATTTTTACTACGGTACCAGGCAGATGTCTGAGAAAGCGCTCCTGGCTGGATTTTTATTGATATGGCTACGGAACTGCGTAGTCTCGGGGGGGCAGGTTCTATTGAGAGGATCAGCCGCCACTTTATTCTCCCTGCCGTTAAGCTAGTATTTGGAGTTAGACTGTCTCTTCTCCCGGCTATGGTGTGTAGCATACACCATGGTCTTCGAACATTCTCGTCTAAGGTCATTGCCCGCAATAAGACGCTGGACTTTGAGCGCATAGAGCTACCTTACCACTATTTGATGGGGTGGTTGTTGATGCACTACAAGTCTTTGATGAGATCTAGAACAGCGGAAGATGCTACAGACGAAGACGCTTTCCTTTTCCAATGTCATCACCAACCTTGGGAATACAGTACTATGCCAGCTTGTCGGAGGACGCTGGCGAGGGTAGATAGGTGTGACTTTTTTGTGTCTGTTCCTCATTTTTTCGATGAAGAAGTGAGGGATGTACACCTTGATTGTACCGAACCTCCTCACTTTCTGTCTCCGAAGATGCTCACCAGGTTGCGCAACATTCGCCCCGCGCATCTGGTTTATCGTAACCGCGATAATGTGTACTTGGAGCCCTACCTGCTTAGTAGGTTTTCCCGCCAATTTGGCTATAGCCAGTTATTCCTTGACTGTCCCAGACCTTGCTTGGGCTTTGAAGGTAGCGTTCTTGATGGTGTCAGGGCGTGGAATTATTATGACGCTTATCATACTCGGGCCAGCTTCTCGGTACCTGATACTAAGGCGCCGAGGGAAATTTTATACGTGGCTGCCTTGTATCATGTTATGGCGAACAAGCCTCCTGTCAATTTCGATCCGAGTACCAGTTTCATCGTGGGTACCGGTTTAGAGGAAAAGCACAAGGGGGCTAAGGCTAGAAAGCAACTAGCGCTCCAGACTCCCCTCTCTGAGTCAGAATCTTCCGAGGCGGCTGAGGAGGATGACGATCATGATAGCGAAGACTGTCTTTCTTCTGGGGGCGGAGAAGTAGCGGATCAACCGCTTGCCACACCAGACAAACTTGCGAAGGATCCGTCGCTTGCTACACAAGAGGAAGTAGTGAGGGAAGGACAGCCTCCTGTTGTGCCTGGTCCCTCACGTAAACGAGTCAGACGTGAGTCTTCTGACGGTAGAATGACCTTTTCTGTGAAAAGAGCCGTCGTTAGGTCTCGTGGGTTGCTTATTACCGGGAGGGGTAAAAATGCTGACGATGTTCCGGAGGTAAGACTATGCTGGAGCTATCTCCTTGTTGTGGCTTTCTTTTTCTTGGAGATGTAACCTAATCAATTTTTCTTTGTAGGTGTCTGACGAACCAGGCTCTCATGAACCGTCTGCTGCCCCTGGGGTTGATCCGGCCCTTGCTGCTTTGATTAGTGGCATGTGTGCCGCGGTCCTTTCTGTGGGGGCTCTCTCAGCGGCGGCCGAGGACTCCCAAGTTGCTGAGGCCTTGGTCCAGGGTAACGAAGGTTTCCTCGGGCCTGTCTCCGAGATTGCTGAATTTCAGCAAGGCGACGTCGATCTCGTCGCATCCCCTCCCGAGGGTGCCGGGGTGGAGGAGTCCATTATATTCGACTCGGAGGCCGCTGGTGAAGAGGTTACGGTGGCTGTAGACGAACCTCAGCCTCCACACCCTTTCGCTGGTTAGATAAGCTAAATATTGACTAGTGAGGGGGCTTATTTGCTCTATCAACATATCCTCCAGGTTAAATCGATTTATGGTCGTCTTGGCCCTACAGGTCCTGACCCTTTACTTCCCACAGCAGATGTTCTTGGGGAAGGCTCGGCCTGCGACGATCTGGGGGAAAGGAGCGTTACTTCTCCTTCACCGACTCATGTTGAGGGGCCTCCCGCCAGCTTCGGGCAGATGGGAGTGGAGCTTGTTCCGGGAGCGATGGTCTCTGCCTCATCCTCTGCTGCTTATACGGCTTCGGAGATTGACTTCTCGGCCCTGTCGAGCATTCAAGTTTTGCGGGCTGCTGAAGAGGAGTTGGTCGCTGTTCAGGCATCCTTCCGTACGGAGTTTGTTTCCCTCCTGGCATGAGCAGCAGATTCTGTCACGTCTTCTTCAGTGTTGCCAGCCACACTCCCGTTGACGTCGGCTTCTTCGGAGGCTCTGGACGAGGTGTCGCAGGATGTGGTCGACAGCTTCTATCGCCATTTAAAAAGGGGCGTAGATGCTGCTGTAGAATGGGGGATCCCTTTTTCTCTGTCCCTGTGGTGCGCTCGGGGTCCAATTGAAACTTTGAAGACTCTTCCTAGCGGGGTGGGGTTGGCTGCGCTCCTGGAGCCTAAGTTGGCAGAGGCTGATCAGCTCGTGACCCGATTGCTGGTGTTACGGCAAGCTGACTTGCCTGCTGCGATTGAACGGGAGCGGGGCTTCCTTATTACCGCTCGTGATAGGATAAAGCCCGCTCGAGACACTGCCGGACCAGTTGTGAAGGGGGACCTTGACAAGCTTTCTGCTTCGTATGATAGGCTGGGTCGTCGAAGTCAAGCTTGTAGGGCTCGAGAAGTGGCTGCTTCTCGTGGAATAGCTGACACGAAGGAGCGGATTCTCGTACTTCAGAAGGAATTGGCCTTCCTAGAGTCGGAGCTGAAGGCTGCTCATGCAGAACAGGAGTCAATCGTTCGGGAGGCCGAGAAGGTTTCCCGATCTTCAGTTAACCTGGAGCGGGCTTTCAAGAAATTCGAAGACAACTGGCAAGCTCATGCTCATCTGGAGGAAGCGGCGGTGCTGACCCAAGAGGCGGAGCGTCGAGCTAAACAGAGGTTTGAGCGGTCGATTGCCTTGCTGACGGACCGTCTCACGGCGTTATGTGCCCCGGAGCAGTGATCAGCTTTTTGTTTTTCTTTTGCTCTTTTTCCCCTCTTTTTTTTCTTTTTTTGTTTTCATTATGTAAGGGATGTGATCCCAAATGATGTAGCACTTCAAATTTTGAATAAATGAGCATGTTTCAACTCATCTTCTCTTTCTTGTACTCGTGGTGTTTGTGGAATTGGACCTGCTGGGGGTTTATTTGTGGACCTGTTACCCTGGGCATACCTTGGTTTTTAGGTACGAGTAACAAGTTTTGGAGAGGAATACCTAGAACAACTTCGCGATAAGACAGCTATAGAAGTTTTTGGTATTCGAGAGAATGCCAGGGAGCAACTGGGCTCCCAGGCATGATAGGGAAGGGATGGGTGTGTACTGGAGACCCAGTACAGCACCTCTGGTCGACTGAGGACGTTTGTGGTCATCGAAAGACGTTTGTGGGCCTGTTATCTTTGGGCGTACTCAGATCATGGGTACAGATAATAAGTTGAGGGAGGACCATCATACTTACTCAGAGGTAGTGAGGACATGGCAAGTATGGGGATTTCTTTACCGTGGGATCTTCCTGCTCAGAGGTAGTGAGGATATGGCAGGAGTGGATTCAACGGAGGATATTTATGGTCAACAGAGGACTTTTGTGGTCAACAGAGGACATTTGTGGTCAACAGAGGACGTTTGTGGTCAGCAGAGGATATTTGAGGACCTATTATCCTTGTCGTACTCCAGTTGTGGGTACAGATAATAGGTTGAAAGGGAACCGACATACTTACTCAGAGGTAATGAGGATATGGCAAATATGAAGGTTTCTTCTACGGAGCCTTTCCACTCAGAGGTAATGAGGACATGGCAGGAGTGGGCTCAATGAAGAGGGGGTACATAAAACGACTCAGAGGTAATAAGGACATGGAAGTTCTATGTAGGGGGTGATTTGTTTTTGGCGGAAGTGGAACAACTCAGAGGTAACATCGACATGGTTGTATAGGAAGTTTGTGGACCCGTTACCCTTTTTGTGCACAGAAAGTACGGGTAGTGGATCATGAGAAGATCTCTTATAGGAAGAAAGTTCATAGGTATGATCATACATGACTTACTATCTGAAAGAGTGACCGGAATGTGAGTTCAGAGGCACCAGCGGGTACATGACTCGATATTTATGAAAGTGTGAGTTCAATGATACCAGAGGGCACATAACTCAATAATCTGGGATGTTGTGGATGTGAGTTCAGCGGCACGAGAGGGTACATGACTCAAAAATCTGGAGAATGGTGAGTGTGAGTTCAGCGGTACCAGCGGGCACGTGACTCGAATGATTGGAAAATGTGAGAATGAGTTCAGAGGTATCAGCGGGGACGTGACTCGAATGATTGGAAAATGTGAGAATGAGTTCAGAGGTACCAGCGGACACGTGCTCGAATGATTGGAAAATATAGGAATGAGTTCAGAGGTACCAGCAGGTACATGACTCGATGTATGGAATCAGAATGTAAGTTCAGTGGTACGGGGAGGTACATAACTCAAAACTCTGAGATGTCTCGAGAATTTTGTTTCAGACATAATACTTCTTCAGGAACTTGCCGTTGATGGGCAACATGAGCAAGTCTCCATTTTACTTTGCGAGACGGTAGGCGCCGTTGGAGAATACAGCTTCGATGATGAACGGGCCTTCCCATTTTGGTTGGAATTTACCGACGGTTTTATGCGTCATAACCATCGGCCTCCGAACCGCCAGAACAAGATCGCCTACTTGGAATGTTCTAATCTTGACCTTCTTGTTGAAAGCTCCGGAGATTCTAGCCTGATATAGTTCGATTCGCTGTTGAGCTAACAGGCGTTTCTCGTCTAGGGCCTCCAATTCCTGTAGTCGGCGATGGTGGTTTTTGTCTGTCGTCAACTGATGTGTGAGGGCGATACGGAGTGAGGGGATCTGAGTCTCTAATGGGAGAACTGCCTCACTCCCGTACACCAAGGAAAATGGTGTATTCCCGGTGGCTGTTCGAACTGTGGTGCGATACGCCCATAAGCATTCGCCGAGCTTCTCGTTCCAGTCGTACTTGTTAGAGGACACGAATTTCTTGAGTAGCTTGATTATGGTTTTGTTGAATGCTTCTGCTAACTCGTTGGCTGCTAGATTTTATGGTGTCGAAGCAATATTCTGGATGCGGTGCTTGTCGCAGAACCGATAGAAGGCGTGGCTTGCAAACTGTGGATCATTATCGTGGATGATCCTTCGAGGCAGTCCAAAGCGATAGATGACATGATACTTGAGGAAGCTGATCACGTTCGAAGTTTTGACTTCTGCAAGCAGAACAGCTTTTGCCCATTTGGAGAAGTAATCTGTGATTGCGAGTATGAAGCGATGTCCTCGGGAGAAAGGCGGAGTGATTGGACCAATGATATCCATCCCCCATGCTTCGAATGGCCAGGACTCTACTGTCAGATGTAGAAATTCGGATGGTTGGTAGATGAAGTCCGCGTAGACTTGGCAGGCTTTGCACTTTCTCGCATAGTCTATCGTATCTGCTACCATCGTGGGCCAGTAGTAGCCCATTCGGCGAAGACGATCTTGCAACTTAGGGCCAGGCTGATGGGCCCCACAGACACCGTCATGAGCTTCTCGTACGGCTTCTTTGGCTTCTGCGTTTGACAGACATCAAAGCAATAACCCATCGTAGGATCATCGATACAGCATTTTTGTCTCTGTATCGTAGAAGAATATGAGGGAACGCCGTCTGATGGAGATGGCTTCCTTTGGGTTCTCGGGCAGGATATCGTAGACGACGAAGTCAATGAATGGTTGTCTCCAATCTGGGACATCGTCGATCGTCTGGGCGGAATAACTCGCCACGAATTGAACGTTGTTTTTGGAGCAGACCAGTTCATGGCCTATCACATCTACCGATTGATGAGTATGATTTGGCACTGCTAGGGAAGCGGCCAGGCCGGCTAAGGCATCGGCTTCGATATTTTGGAGTCTGGGAACGTGTTCGATGAAGAATCCCTCAAATGACAAAATAATGTTGATTGCTATTTGGTGATAGGGGATCATGTCTTCGTGGCGGACTTCATTTGAACCCCAGTTCTGATTGACGATTAACTGCGAATCACTGTATGCTTTAAGATATTCTACCCCAGCTCTCTTGCGAGTTGGAGGCCAATGACCAAAGCATTGTACTCGGCCACATTGTTTGAACAGGGCTCTGTGAGGGAGTAAGCGCGATTGATCACCAACCCGGAAGGAGAAACCAGCACCACCCCGACTCCGACGACGATGTTGCCCTTAGGTCCGGTCCTTGAGGCGCCGTCGAAGAACATTCGCCATATATCATCGTGAGAGGTTGCATGCGAGTCGACAACCTCATCTGGGATTCCTTCATATATTCTGGATGACTCCGAGCCTGGGTGGGCTGCTAAAAAGTCTGCCAGAGCTTGACCTTTAACATCCTTTTGCGGGACAAAAATCATATGATAGGGGGATAGCAATATTGCCCATGTGGCGAGGCGGAAGCTGAGTGCCCCTGGTTTAGTCATGAGGACCCTGAGGGGGTTGACTCGTGAGATCACATGTATGGTTTGTCCTATGACACAGTGCCGCGTCTTCTGAAAGGCGAACACCAGGACGAGGCATTCCTTCTCCACAGCGGTGTATCGGTGCTCCGGCCCAATCATAATTCGACTGAGGTAATATATGGCTTGTTCATGGCTTGCGTCGTTGTTTTGTGCCAGCAGAGTCCCGAGGGAATGTTCCATCGCTCGCACATAGAGCAGGAATGGCTTTCCAGCAACAGGAGCTACCAGGACTGGAGGGTTCGACAAATATTCTTTGATGTTGTCGAAAGCGCGCTGGCATTCCTCGTCCCATACGAAAGAGACTCCCTTCTTCATGAGATGGGTGAATGGTTGACATCGTCCGGAGAGATTAGAGATGAATCTCCTGATGTAAGCTAGCCTGCCTTGGAGGCCTCGGAGTTTACGTAGATTTCTCGGGGGACCCATCTCCATGATTGCCTTTATTTTCTCGGGGTCAATGTGAATTCCCTAAGAAGTGATGACGAAACCCAGGAATTTCTCGCTGAAGACACCCAAGAATGATTTCGTAGGGTTCATCTTTAAGTTGCGTGCTCGCATTAGGTCGAATACTGTCCTGAGATCTTGCAGATGATCTTCCTTCGAACGGCTTTTAACGGCGATGTCGTCGACGTAGCATTCCACTATCTTGCGCAAGTGGTCTCTAAAGATGACGCTCATAGCTCTCTGGTAAGTAGCGCCAGCATTCCTTAAACCGAAAGGCACAACGGTGTAGCAATATATACCAATCGGTGTTCAGAATGATGTGTGCTTCTCGTCGTCAGGGAACATCTTGATCTGGTTGTATCTTAAGAAGCCATCCATGAAGGACATACGTTCGAAGCCGCAGGTGTTGTCGATCATAATATCTGTGATAGGGAGAGGGAATTCATCTTTAGGACATGCCTCATTTAGATTCCGAAAGTCGATGCATATTCGGATCTTCCCGTTCTTCTTGAGAACTGGTACGATGTTGGCTATCCAGTCTGGGTACTGCTCTTCACGAATGAAGCCGCTGGCTATCAGTTTGTTGACCTCAGCTTCAATAGCATTTATGACATCGGGGCGAAACTGTCGTTGCTGTTGCTTGACAGGTTTTGCATCCAGACGAATATTGAGTTTGTGGAGTGCGATCTCAGGGTCCAATCCTGGCATATCTTCATAGCTCCAGGCGAACACATCGATATACTCTTTGACGAGTTGGAGCAGCGACTCTCGCTCTTCATCTGTCAGACTCTGGCTAATAAAGATTGGTTTCGGGGAGGCTTCATTACCAAGATTAACTTGTATGACCTCATCCTCAGTGGGAGGTTCTCTTTGCTTGAAATGCTTTTCCCATTGTTCATCTAGCTGTTGGGCCTACAGCTCTAGCTCGAGAATTTCCGAAATGTCTTCGTCTTCTTCATAAGCGTCGGCGAATGCCATGTTGACTGACAGGACTTGTCTGAATACGTCTCCGATGCTTGTATCCGAATCAGAAGTTGGTGACCCGGTCGAATGTGAATGCCAGTCACATTCTTCATCTGAACTTTCAGGGGTCGTCGTGGGTGTCACATACGCTAATCCACATCGAGTCTTGCTATAGTAGTCCTAAGGTTTGCCAGTCGTGACCGGGGGCTTCAAAGGTAATCGTCGTCCAGTACCGTAGTTCAAACCCGGTGTCGTTTCCAGATCATACCCCTGTTTCTGCATGAGATATTTAGATTAGGGGCTATAAAGATACAGAGGTAGTCTCCCGGCATCCGATCCAAGGTCGACTTCTTCTATGGTAAAGGGATACGGGTCGTCCTTCCGGCCGAAGATGATTGGATGGTCCCCTCCCTCGATTATTCGGTAAGCATCTTCTGCTGGAGTAAGCTAAATTATGGTGTAGACATTTGTCACCTGTGTGTGTAGGTGAGTGCCTATACCGTGTTCTATAGCGTACATTGTACAAAGCTTATTAAGCTCGAGGTAGTTCAAAGATAGCCCTTTATTGATGAAGTAAGGTATCTTTTCTAAGGGGATTACATCATCTGCGGAGGGAACATCAGTGTAGGCAGCTACATACTTGGCTAGCTCCGATTCCTCTTCGGCTACCTCCTGTGTGAATGAGGATTGAGAGGACGACCGGGGGAGCTTGATCGTCAGCAGTTCAGTTGATGGAGCTGAGCGTGGAGTTGTTGGCAGACAAGTGACCCCTAGTTTGGTACTCGATATGGGGCGAGGAGTGGCTGGTTCGCTAGAAGTGTCAGACCTTGCATCGGGGTGACGACCCTTCTTGGAAAGGCGTATCGTCAGTGGCTTGTCGGATGGATTGAGCTTCTCCGTTTGGGGATGACCGACCTTCGGTAGTCTGATTGTTAGTGGCCCCGTTGTGGATCTTGGCACTTGGCCAGACCTTGGCAGCCGAATTATCATCTGTACTTCTTATGCCGAGAGGCTGATTGCGTCCTTACGCAGAGTGGCGGTTAGGGGTGCAGACCTACCCGGTTTGTGAGCTTGGAGGTAGATCGTCAGAGGCTCTTCTGATCCTGTGGCCGTCTCGGTACTAGCTTGTACATCTCCTTCACCAAGATGCTTCTTCGATTTTTCGTATAGGCAGGAGTCTGAGTAATAAGATTTGACCCCTTTGAAGGGATCGATATCAGCAAATTCCGTCCTCACGAAGCCATATTTGTCGATATATTTGAAGCATTGGTACAGCGTGGAAGGCACGATCATATAATCGTGTATCCATGGATGCCCCAAGAGGATGTTGTAGGAAGTGTCTGCATCGATGATGTAGCAGGTGACTTCGAATTGGAGGTTGCCAATTTGACACTTCAGACGAATCTTCCCAATAGGGTAGCTCCTGTCCGAATTGAAACCGCTGATGGCGGTGCTTGTAGGCGTTAGGCGATGCATTGGGATGCGGAGATGATGTAGCAGACCCTTCGGGATAATGCTTATGGAAGAGCCAGGATCAATGTGCATCCGATCCACCATTACGTCGCCGATGTATCCAGTGTAGTATAGCGGGCGATCGTACAGATTAGTTTTGATGAGCATGTCCTGCGAAGTGAAGACGATGTTGGGCATTACTCCCGTGCAGGCGCTGTCTTGGAGATCTGCAGGTGGGTTTTCTCTCGTGAGGTTAACTTGAGCCAGGTATGCGTCGGCATTTTGGAGTGCATCTCTCAAAGCCGCACGAACATCCTTGGAGAGTCTTAGGAGCTCGTATAATGACAACTTGGCCGGTTTGTTGGCCAATTGTGCCAAGATGTCGAAGTTGTAGGGCCACTCCAGCCCTTGGGCTGTCTCTTTTCGGAGGGATTTATCGAAGCGAGTCTCCCTCGGCCTAGGCTTGTCGGTCGTCGAAGGCTGAGCCGGTCCCGGAGCATCAGTTGTAGTAGGTTGATGATCTTCAGCTGGATTGTCAACCACATGTTGGGATTCTGCCCCAGACCGTGTGACGACGGCTGTAGCTTCTTCGATGTCTGCCGAGATCGTACGACAGGATCTGATTTTTTTATTCTTTTTCTTGCAGATAGAAGACGATATGGGCCGAGTCACTTCCGATACCAAGTCTGGATGGATCCACATGATCTTCCCTCGTGATATGGTGAGGGGCACTAGACCAGCAGCCTGATCTCGGAGAGGTGGAAGATTAGGAAACTCCATTATCGCCAGAGGGATAGGGATCATCCCGTCTTGAGTTTTCGTCGGAGGGAAGCTGCCGAATTGTGCCGACACCATATTGGCTGCCACCATTACCTCTTCGAAATCGATGGCCAAAGCGTTCGAATCGACGAGATTTTGGACGTACCGTTTTAGCTGGTAGCAGTCATGTGTAACATGATGGACGTAGCGATGATAATGGCAGTACTTTGGGTTCTCTATCTCTGTCGGTCGCGGTTCGCGTCTTGGTGGAGGAAGCTGGATTCTGTCCCCTTGTATGAGCATGTCCAAGATGGGCTTGACATGACCGTCTTCGAAGGAGTAAGTGATTTACGGCCATTGTTTGTCTGCTGGCTTTGGCTCAGGTTTTTGTGCCGTGTCGACCACCATAGCCTGTTTTTCCCTGCTGTCCTGATTGTTGGAGGGGCTACCCCCATTATTGTTGTTGGGACGCTTGCCCTTGTTCTCTCCGTCCGAGATATGAAATCCCAGTTGGCGAGCCTTCTTCAATCATTCTTTGGCGCTTGTGGCGCTAATTATGAACGTCTTCCAGTCCTTGAATTGACTTTCGCCCATCCAGAGACTGATTGTTGGGAGGAGTCTCTTTTGGCAAATTTTAATCAAGGAGGAGTCTGGATTTCCAGAGGGCAACTTCATGGCGGTTTGGCAGAACCGTTCGATGTAGTTCCTTGTCAGCTCTTTCTTCCCTTGGACGACGTCTATGAGGGTGGACATGGTGATGTCCTGCCCTACTTCGTAGAATCTCTCCAAGAACATGCGCTTGAAGCTGCCGAAGGAGTGGATGTAGTTGTCCGGCAGGATGTGATACCAGTCGAAGGCGACTCCTTCCAACGCCCCGATGAATAATCGTGTAAGAATGACATCGTCATGGGGCAGATGGTCGGTGGTGACCTCGAAGTAAGTGACGTACCGACTTGACGAGGTCTTGCCATCATAAGGATTGATATTGAACGGCTTATATCTTAGTGGGAATGTAACATCCCTCCATGCAGCAGGGTACGGTTGTCGTATTCTGAGGTCTTGAGAGTTTTCTCGAGCGTGGAACATGGCTCGGAGCTCCTGGACCTCTCTTCTCGCTTCGCGTGCTTCGTCTACGGCGGTGGGGGCCGTTGTTTTCGGAGGATTGTTGCCCGGGTTTGGTACCGCCGAATTCGAGTCCGCATTGACCGCGGGACCCGCACTTGTTTGGCCAGGCGTCCCTCCTTACAGAGTTGGAAGGGCCACTTTAATCTCGTCTACAGACTTGACCAAAGCAAGCAATATGGCTTCGAGACTGTCGATGCGCTGGCGATCTCTGGAGCCACCTTGGTTGCTGTCTGTCATGAATATTGTCTTCACATGAGAAGAGATAGACGAAGCGGTGGAGAAAGCGCCCTCCGAATCGTACCCCTGTAGTGAGAAGTCATCGGGGTATGTGGGTATGTTCCCTTCTGATTCAGACTCGGAAGGAACAGTACCCCCAGTCTCCGAGTTCGCCTCGTCTTGGGAGTTGTGGATGTCGTCGGGAACGTCGAGGTTTGCTGTATCTGATGGGAGAGTTGTCTCCCTTGGCTCGTCTTCTTGGAATATTGGATTGTTATGGAGGCTCGGAGGGGTGCTACCCCCAGCCCCAGCAACCCCCTGCGTTATGGACGACGAATCTCCCACTATAGCAGATTTCGTCTTAGAGCGAGTACCTTGGAAAGATCCAGTGGTGGGCACCCGCTTAGACGACAGTCTTTTAGTCGCAGTAGTTGAGATCTTCGGTCTGGAAACATTCGTCTTCTTCCCCCTTCCATCAGCGGGGACTGTCCGAGCAGGGTTGCAGGAGACGACAGGTAGTGCCTCGTCTTCTGAAGATGGCTATTGCAGTCTTTGAAAGACAGACTGTCGGTCTTCTTGCATCGTCGTACTATTGCAGCAGCATTTGACGATGACCTGGGTGCAGTGATGTCTGTAGGAGGACTCTTTGCACCCTGATGCATCTTCTCTTTCCTTGCGTTTGTGGAGGATGGCCTCACGCAAGTCACTTGCTTTGCTGGCTTGGGAATTCCGGGCACACGAGTGTGTAGGCCTCCCGCCTGCTCCCTGATTCGAAGGTAGCTCGTATACTTGCCTTCGTTCGTTACTGGGAGATGCTTGATGACTATTCCGTCCATTGGCCGCAGGGGGCATGGTACGAGTAGCTTTATACAACTTTCTATTAGAGGCCCGTGTGATAATCAGCGGGATGCCCCGATAGTCAGAGGTTAGGGCAGCTGACTGGGCTTGGTGAGCCCGTGCTGCCCTAGACTTCTTCCTTTTAGCACTTACGGGTGCGTAATAGGAAGAGTCCAAGTTGGATACCACAGAGTCTGGCTTATCATCCAGAGAACCATCAGGGTCAGGACCGCATGAGAGACGGCCGAAGACTGATCGAGAGAAGCGTGGAACAGACGCTATACGGCTAGGATTGGAAACCGTGCAGGATGTCTGTATGTGACTGTCTTTAGCTGTCGGATGAGTTGTTCTTGTGCGACTAGGAGTCACGACCGTACAGGCTGGCCGCATGCGGTTGGCAATTGTGGCCGCATGGGTTTTCTGCAAGCGATTGACTTCAGTAACCGCATAAGTTTCATCCATGCGGTTGGCAACTATAGCCGCATAAGCTATGCGGCTGACAGATGTGGCCGCATGAGTTTTCTTCATGCGGCTGGCGGATGTAGCCGCATAAGCTTTCCCCATGCGGCTAGTACCTTTATGCGGGTCGGAGCGCATAGAGTTCCTCTTGGCCCCTGCAAGTCCAGCATCATAATGTTTTCTTCTGCCGGACTTGGGGACAGCAGAGTCGTCTATGGTCTGAAGTGGGGCCGTAGGAGAGTCTTTTCCGCCGTCTTGAGCAACAGAGGGTATCTCTGCAAGAGCTTCCGTAGGAACGAATGATCGGGGTCTCCACTCCTAGCGGGCCTTCTTTGTGCGGGCTCGCTTCTGGACCGTGCCAGCGCTCTTATCGGAGAGCATTTCTTCAAACGCCTGTTGGTCGAGACGGACGACCATCTTCTGTTGCGTGGAGCCAAGCTTGGCTGCATCCGATTGCGTCACCAACTCCTCAGCCGTGGAGAAGTTTCTCCCCAGCAGAGTTGCCATCGTGTTTGCCATGAAATATAAAAGAGCAGAACAGTTTTATGGGAGGACTGGACTTTTACTTTACGTTACAAACTCGCTTGTACAAAGAAAGCCTAGGAACGAAAACCTAGGTACAGTAATCTAAGTACAATTGTTTATTTTTGATTCTGGGGGGTGACGGTAGAGGCTCGGGAAAGCGACGGCAGCTCTGTCTTACTCCTTGGACGATCGGACGTAGCCTTGGCTCCTGTAACGAGATGCTTGGCATTGACGAAGAAATGCGCTTCTTGCTCTCCTCGTATTGCTCTTCTGGCTTCTCTCTCTTTGGATTGATCTCTGTGTATTTTTTTCTCTGATTATTGGGGGAGCGTCCTTTTGCAAGGGAATGGCACCTTGCTATTTATAATAGTGGGGGGCATCATTAGGGTTTGCAATGATTGCCCATTCTCTAAGTGGCGACGGCCTGGTAAATGATCAATCTGGGCCATTAATCTTGAACGTGAAGGATCTGGGCCCTTAATGAGGATTATGTCATATCATGTCAGTAATTAATGTTGATTGCAATAAATCTCCATCATGATGATTTGCTGATGTCCGCAAATCTAAATGAATCAATTTAATTCATTCTCTTGCCACGTGTCCCAAATTATTGGGATCTGACCCAAAATTTGATTATCTTTAGGACACGTGTCCTGTCATCATTATTGAGCTGCATGAGGAGCGTTCATATTTGGGCCGCATGAAGGTCGTCATGACCGAGCCGCATAAAAGATTTCATGACCGAGCCGCATGAAAGATTTCATGACCGAGCCGCATGAATAGTCTCTGTACTCGAACCGCATGAAGGTTGTCATGACGGAGCCGCATGAATATGTTCATGACCGAGCCGTATGGGGGTCTTCATGGCCGAGCCGCATGAGAGTCTTCGTGACCGAGCCGCATGGATTTCTTCATGGCCGAGCCGCATGGGGGACCTTAATGATTGAACCGCATAGGTTTCTCTGCACTGGCCGTGTGAACTCGTCTAGTCTGGCCACATAAACTTGCCTCGAAGCTGTGAAGATTTTCTCCAGTTCCCAAGGAAGGTAGTGCTCTGGTGTCAGTCATTATGACTACTATATGTCAGGACTGTCAGCTGTCAGCCGTCAGAGCATTAATTGTGTTTGAATGACGCGGGGTACAGCTTTTCTGAAAAGATACGTGGCTTCCCTCTGCGGGCCGTATGGAGTCCACTCGAGCTGCCTATGTATTTGAGCCGCATGGGACTCCTGAGCCGCATGAGGCTCCTTGGCCGCATGGATCATTTTTCTCTTCTTTTTTATGCTTCTACAGTGACCTCTCAAAATTATGGTTGCACACTATTTTTTTGCTGCCGTTGAGATGCTAGAAAATCCAGTCTTAAGGGAAAAAGTTTTCGCAGCTGGAAGATTGTCTATGATATCCGTTGTAAATTAGGAGGTGCACATATTTTCTTGTAGCTGCTAAGATGAAGACATCCACATGGTCAATGAGGAAATGACTTTACTCCTCTACTTCATATCTTAAAACTCCATCAAGCATATATTTTTGCTGCATTTAATTTATTTTGCTATCCAATTAACCATATTTTTTCGAAACGTCCATAACAATTACTGACAAAAATAAAATCAAACCTTGAACCATCTTTGGCAAAGCTTCCATGGCTAGCGTGTCCACCATAACGAACGTCGGGTTCCCCATCATCACCTTCAACATGATTGTCTGCTCTGGTCTCAATAATTCAGGTATAACCCTAGTCGAAACATCCTTGTATACGATGAAATAGGATTTTACATAAATTATCAATAATTAACATGTGCCAAAATATCCAGATCTAAAGAAATAAACTTGTGTATGATAATAAAAATAATTAAGCAAAAAAATCAAAGAAAAAAAATCAATCTTACTTCTTCATCGCTTCGCCCGTGGCCTTGGCTGCCGCTGAATCAGGGGTTTTTCTTCGTCCTCTTCGTAATCGAGAAGATCCTCCCCGTAGACATCATTGCCCTCACTTCTCCCATATCTGAACCCACCAAAAAACAAAACAAAAATTAACTTGGATCCATCAAAATTAACAAGAAATTCTTCAAACCGGGAAAAAGGAGAGAAGCTAACCTTCGTGTCTGGAACAAAAATTAGGGTCTCAAGGCATATATAAAAAATTAGGAGAAGGGGGGTAAAATCCTTGGATTTTAGGGTTTTATGACAGGATCCGACGTATACTAGTCCGTGAACCATCGTGTCGGGAATCATGTAAGATACTACATCTGAATCGGGTATAGTAGATATCAAGATAATGAAAACTATCGGTGAATGTACTCGCCTGTGGTCCTGAGCTGATAAGGTGAACAGACGTTTAGAGTAATCACAGACCTAAAATGAGATACTATAAGTCAAACAGGGTTTTATAATGAAAAGGGAAACTAATTTAAGTCATGATATGCAAGTCTAAGTCAAACTAGGTCAAACTGAGTCACACTAGGTCATACTAGATCATACCAGCTCACTGGGAGTCAATCCAAGTCAAACTAGGTCAAACGGGGTCAAAGGTTGACTTACAGTTGACTTTTGGTCAACTGGTCAACCCTAGTCAACTCTGGTCAACCCTGGTCAACTCTAGGTCAATCCTAGGTCAAACTAGTCTAATGTTGACCAACTGTTGACTTTCAGTCAACTGGTCAACTCTGGTTTGGTTTCGGTCAATTTTAGTCACTTTTAGGCTAAGTTTGACTCTCGGTTGACTTCTGTTGACTTTTGGTCAAAATGGTCAACCGAAGTCAAAACTAGTCTAGGAGCACTATTTCTGACCATTACCAACCAAGGGAACCTAATCCTAACCATATCTTAAACCTTAAGTCACATACCTTAGCTAACCCTTACCAAGGTAATTACCTTTACCTTGCTAAAACCAAGGCAATCGCCTTTACCTTGGGAGTATCACTCCCGGTATCCTAGGGTAGCAAGATACTATCCTAGCCCACCATTACCAACCGTTATCTCGCATTATCTAGCCTATCTAAACTATAGTACAACGTACCTTAATTTCCTACATTACCTTACCCTCAAGACACCCTCTACTTATGTATCTAAAATATCCATTGACTTAGATATCTAGATACCAACAAATATAAATACATATATTAACCCAATAACTTAGTTATCCTCATCTAGGTGTCTTAGATGTCTACTATCAAGGATACTAGATATCCTAACATCTAATTCTTAGATATCCTAAGATATCGATCCAATATCTAATTTTCTAACTTCCCAAAACTCAATCACTAACTACTCTACTAACCCTCGACTAAATGGGCTCAAAGTGGACTAGTAGGTCAACAATTTAGGGGTCTAATTGGGGCTGAAATGGGGTTGTGTCACCCTCAAAACCTGCTGCTATGCAGCAGGCTAAACTGCTACTGCTGCTGTTATTAAACAGTCCCCTGTGGGGACTGTCACATGGGCTAAAAGCCCAAATCGAATCAGTCCCCTGTGGGGACTGATACTGAGCTGCTGCTGCTGCTGCTGTTTCAAAGCCAGCAGTCCCCCCTGCAATATCCTTCACTCCCTCCTCTCTCTATCACTCTACGGTCTCTACTCTCATTCATTCATTCCTTAATTTATTCATTCTACAAACAATCTCTAATCCCATTCTCTATATCCCATTCACATCTCTCTCTCACTTGAAATCCCCACACACAAGCATATAAACAAAGACACAATAATCATATATATTAGAGAGACACTCATATATATATATATATATATATATATATATATATATATATATATATATATATATATATATATATATATATATATATATATATAGAGAGAGAGAGAGAGAGAGAGAGACACACACACACATATATATATAGACACACACACACATATATATATATATATATACATATATATATAGACACACACATATATATAACAAATGATATATACATATATATAGATTATTATACAATATGATACATTAAGAACAACTCTCTAATAACATAAATCTGAGGTTAAATATAATTTAAATTTTTCCTACAATATATCAAAATACAAGTGTGTCCAAAAATAGGGGTTTTTCTACTAGGACACAAACACAACACATGGACACACCTAGAAGTCTCCAAATGGACATGAAACGGACACAAATGGAGATACAAGGGGTCATTCCTATGGGTTCAAAATAAACCTATATGCATGTAGGAACGAAGTAGAGAAGAGATTATACCTCATGGTTGATCGAATCTAAGAAAACTCTTTCCGATACGACACCGACACGTAGAGATCTCCAAATGGACACGAACGAGTTCTGAAATCTCCCAAACATGGCTAGCTCCTTCCCCTGCTTGAGTAGAGAAGAAATGAAGAAGATTGGGTGGAGAAATGGATTGATTTGATGGTGAAATCAATGGGGACTCTTCTCAAAATTTGGGGAAGAACAAGAGAGAAAAAATAGAGTGGATAATGACAAGTGATTCATTCCTATCCCTCCTTGCTATGGCCGGCCACCTATAGGCATAGGTGTCCCCTATTAGCAATGACATAAAAGCCCCCAATTAACTTATTAATTAAAATTAGGAAAAGGGTTTCGGTTGAGGCTATTTTAGTCATGGTTTAAGTCTCTAATCAAACTAAACCTACCCATGAATAATTAGTCTAATCCACTAACTAAAAAATAATAATGTGGGCCATGTCTAACTAATGAGTGGGTCCCACTAGAGTCAAAACTACCTCGGGTTCTCGATACAAGTCGGATTGAGTTGAAATTCGAACCCGACTCAAATAACCCCAAAATAATATCATAAATAATTCTAAAATAATTATAAAGTAGAAAATGACCAAAATATCCCTATTCATAAAAATGGAGGGTGACATCACTTTCCAGTTCAGACCTTCCCAGAAGCGAGTCGCCAGAATCTCTAGATCTCGCACCATGTACTCTGCGTGCTGACTGAGCCTGCTAAATTATGCGGTGTACTCCTCCACTGATATACCTCTCTGCTGGAGGTTCTAAAACTGTTAAGCCAGATCTAATCCATCAGTTGGAGAGAAAAACTTCTTCTTGAAAAGGTCCCTAAAAATCTTCCAAGTCTATCCCTGGTCTGCAAGAAGGGCTCATTTCTGAACCAAGTGTGAGCGGTCCAACAACTGAATTCCTACTGCATCAACTGTAATGCCCCAGTCCCAAAATACTTAGGAATAGGTACGTATCCATGCCAGCTATATACATACGAAGTACACTCCAATATATGGAAACCTTGTGTGTATACATAAGCTGTAAAAATGCAGTAGAACCATAATAACTAAATCTCATCCACTAGATAAATAAATGATATAAAAGCAACTTTGAATTTGTCATGTATACAATCGTTGGGCGGAGACAAAGTCCACTACCAACTATCTCAAATAAAATGTACAAGAAGTGATCGAATAAATGACGAGACGAACCAAGCGCAATCGTCTTCGAAAGAATGGAGAAGATCACTACCTTGGCTAGAACACCTACAAAATCACAGAAGCACACACCTGGAGAGATAACCAGGTCCTCAGAGGGACGTAATAAGATACAGGAAGAACATGCCATATGAACTGAATATAAATGCACCATAAAATATAGATAAAGTAAAAGCGTCCAAACCATAACACGGTTCAATATTCCATCATCGAAACAGTAGACTACCCCTACAACCAAACAAGGACAAGGGGTAACTTACTATTCCATGATACGATATTTTCCATGCCATGATTTGGAACATGAAATTTGCTAAGGTCTCCTAACCTTTCTAGTAGACAATTTAGAAGACATATCAATGTATGGGCAGGTGAAGGCTGACTCCCCCAGGACAAGTAACAACTCACAACACGCACACGTCAGTACCAATACTATCAGTCGGCATAATTCGAGGCTAGCGGCCCACGTGACCCATCAGTCCACATAGCTCGAGGCTAGTGACCCTCGCGACTCGACTATCGTAGTACGCAGTTACTACAGCTTTTGGATTTGGGGTAGCCCATACATTTAACTGTCTTCTCCCTCCCAAGGACACTAACAAAGGTAGTTCGCTAAGACTAGGTCCATATGCATATAAAAGACAAGAAGGAAAAAAATAACTGAAGCAAAAATAAAATAAACTAAAATAGCAAGTAATGGATTCAGCTGAGAACAAATAATAAAATATATAGTAAATAAATAAATAAAGGTGCATCTAATTATGAACAGTAAATAAGGCAAGGTATCTTGCCTGCGGGTGGTGCGAGAAGCAACAAAATCCAACAATCTGAATCGTCAACACGAAAGTCAAAAATCCACAAGATGCTCCGGATGCTGAAACAAACATCACGAACGAGTTTGGAATAAAAGATATGCCTAGAAAACGCCTGTCCAAAAGTCAAATTCTGGAACAGAGGCAATTTCATAATTTTGGGTCAAAACGATGTCCGTCGTTGGACTCGCTTTGCACCGAAATGCACGTCAGAACCTACGATCTCTAAAGTCGTCAAACTACATGTCTACAGATTTATTTTGATGAGACGAACCCAACGGTATGTCCAATTTTGGATTCCGGTGGGCTGTGCACAAAATCGTCCGTTGAGTGGGATTGTGGGCCCGCCAAAATAGCGTCCCGATCAACGGTCTCAGAATCGGACCAAACTTGGCTCACAGGACCAGAAAAATATTTTGAGTCCAATGGCGCAAGTTTCGTCGCGATTTGATGAGTGTGCACAAAGTAATCGAGAAATTCCGAAAAGCCCGATACGCAAAAATTCGACGGATACGGACCCAATTCGTTGCGCACACACAACCAATTTGAATCACGTCAATTCTCGCACGTCCACAAATTCGATACGGACCTTTTGGTACTTTCGGTTTGTGACGGGATCGTCCGGTTTGTCGGGACGTACCTCGTACGGGATTTTTAAGGTTTATAAAAACTAATTTTTCGAGATATTTAATTTAATTAAAAACTGAAATTTATTGCAGAATAAATAAATCTATTTGAAGTGATGATAGAGGGTCATGGGGACTTTCTACAGGAATTTACGGATCTACAATCGGATTAGAATTGAAGGAGAAATCAATCGGGGAAGCGGGTTACCTTAAAGTGGGAATCTGTTGTTGTTGTTGTTGATTGTTGTTTTCGTCGTCGCTGTCGCGGAACTGCTGTGGCTGCGGACATGGCCGAGGAGAGAGGAGGAAGAAGGAGGAAGGAAGGAGATAGAAATTAGGGTTGGAGGGTGGCGGCTTGCTATTGCTGTTGAAGTCGTTTGCTTAATACAACTTGATGTGCGATTGAGTATAAATAGGGTCGGCCAACAAGCTATAGCTTGTAGGGAGGGGGGGCCCCCTTAAGTGCTGCTGTTGCTGCATGATATGGGCGGCACATGCTGCTGGTTACTACTTTGTGTTGGGGTGGTCGGTCCTAGCCCATTGGGCCGACCACTCCATGCTTTATTTTTTTATTTTTTTTCTCTTTCTATCTAACTTAACTAAACTTTTATATATATATATATATATATATATATATATATATATATATATATATATATATATATATATATATCCATAAATATACTATAAATATATTTAAAATTCAAATATCATTTAAAAATCAACTATCCAATTATTTAATATATTTGAACATATCTACATATATATATATATATATATATATAAAAATTAATCTTTAATAAATCAACTCAAAATAAAAATAGTATTTACATAGGAAAACATGGTTATTAAATCTCTACAAATTTGAAATAAAAGTTTAATATTATCTAACTATATATAATGCATCTAAATTATATTTTTACATATATACACAAATTTAGATTGCCATAAAAGACAACAATATTAATATCACATAATATCAAATAATATCAACGATAATAAAATATCTATTTAATTTTCACAAAATAATTTTTTGTAATAATAAAATAACAAAAATTGTCCCAACGTGTGAACTTTACCACACACCCTCGTCCGGGTCCAAAAAATCTACAATCTTGTAAAATATTATTTAATAATAAAAATACCAATAATTGTAGATATAACTAAATAATTAGAAATTGTACATAAAATTCTAAAATAATTTGGAAAATATTTCTACGTACATAAAATATGTCTACATGGCTACTTTGGTCACACCACATGCCTACATGGACTTAAATTTGGTTCGGGCCCTGTTCGGGCTGGTTTGGTCCAACCGGGTCATAAAAAAAATAATATATTAAATAATATCCAAATAAAATATTTTAAATGCGTTATTTCACAATTCGGCCTGGTTTTCCTAATTCGGACTGAACTATGGCTAGGCCTCCCACGACATGGCTAATATACTGGTCAAAGCACACTGCTACATCTTTCGTGCCAAAATTCATGGTCGCCTTGAGCTCAAAACACAACGATGGCTAAGGTCATTTTTAATAATTAATAAAAACCATAAATTGTATAAATTAAATTTGAAGTCAAATAAAATAATAAAAAAATTTTAAAAAATAGGGGTTTTACATCCTACCCAACTTACAAGAATTTCGTCCACGAAATTTAGGATTAATAGGGTAGATAGGGTTGAGGGATAGGAAGAGTTCATCAATACCAAAATGTAATTAAATTTTGGAGGAGGCGATAAAACGTCGTTCAACACCACCGTGCAGTAGAAAAATTTTGTGGAGTCGATATATACAAAAATATATCATGGTTATGGAATTGAATAAGGATTGCTAGTGAAGGTAACAAATTTTTGAATATCCAATTTAGAAGAACAGTAAGGAAGTGAGTAGACCAAAGAAAATAATTTAGACATTTGGGAGATGTGGTTCCCTGAGAGAAAACTGGATACTAATCGTCTTGGTTGAGAGTTGGATTTAAGTGGCGATTAGAACCACTCTCGAGTACTTAAGAATACATGGGAGGACACGATAACAATTCTAGTGTTAAGGAACGAGGAGTAGTTAAAGGCGAGAATACAGCCACATGAGTCGGTCGATGGCTATCTACATTTGTGTATGATTAACCGATTGTGCAACCAAAGATGATACCTTGAGTCTATCTAGCAAGTACAGTGCCTTGTCTTTCCAAAATAAGTAAAAGACAAGAACAACATAGGTTTCAAAGAAGGTGTTATATATTGAGTACGAATTGTGGGGTTCATAGGCGGCAAAAATAATTCAAAAGAGAATTGCCAAGGCTATCGCGGAAGAGACCCTAAGGCAAGTTTACTATGTCTTCATCCACGTGGAATAATACGTGATAAGCGAACCAAAGTGCAATAGGTTGATCAGACCATCATGCACCGGTTCTGATTAGACAATATGTTAGTGGGTGCACCCAATAAAATATGTCATGATCAAGCTTGATAACGAAATAAGCTTGCAAAACAGAAGCTACATTAGCAGCATGAGATAGTCAAAATATGGACAAGGGAGGTACTGATGAAGGAAATTAAATAGTATCCAGGATCTTTTAAAATCAAGGCTCGTCCGAAGTGTGGGCCTTTACAGTTGGCTTGGTTGACTAGCTAAGTTAGGGTCCTCTGAAATTTTATAGTCTAAGTGGACTTACTAATGTGGTTCACAAGAAAAAAGGTTTGTTAGGTGGTGAGGTATTCTACCCAACTTACAAGAGTTAAACTAATAGTATCATGGGACAATGGGTCAAGCAATCAAGATAAAGTACAAATTTAAGCATTTAAGGAATTTAGTAGACCACAATCACATATCGGGTCGAAAGAATTGAGTCGAGGTTGAATCCCTATCCGTAGTCGAAAGCATATCGGTACTATGGTAGAGATTATAGTTTGGCCATTTTGACCATAAGGTCATATCAAAAAAAATAGAGTACAAGGAGATGGGTTTTAGTGAGACATGATATGTCTACATGAAAGTGGACTTGTCTAGGCCTTACATATGAAATTTATTGGGAGGGAAAGTGCAGTGTTGTGCTTCAAATATCCAAGTCATGCTAAGAGACGCCAAAAGATCAAAAATAGAAAGTGGGAGTTCACGAGGTGATAATTAATGCACAAAAATAAAGAAGATCAAGTTAAAAGCATGATATAAAATTAATTAAAGAATTCAGTAAAATAATTTAGGAACACAATTCTGGAGAGAAGATAGTCTTCTAGATGAATACAATTAAGGAATCATTAGATCATTATTCAAATTGCAAGTGGGTTAGAAGGTCGCAATTAAAAGATCTAGAATTGATGGAAGGTCGAGTAAGTCGAGCTGGAAATACAGTCACATAGCTGGGTAGATGACTAACAACACTTGTGTATATACTACTATCATGGTCATGGATGACATGGCAATTTGTGTGGAATACTCCGTAGGGTTATCTTGGGGCCTACCATTAAAAATTTTAGCTCAAGTATCCTCCAAAAGTTTCAAAATTAAACTTTCAAAAATAAACCACCAAAATCTGTATTCACTCCAAGCCGTTCAAATTTATCATAAAAATTTAAATCACTCTCATAAATCTCAAAGCAAAATTTTATCACGTTACTACTAACCTTTTCCAAAATTAACGTTTAAATTCAACTATTTAACTCAAGAATTCATAATTTACGAATCCATAAAATTTCACCATCAATCAAAAATTTAACACTCTAAATTTTTTTCAAATAACTCATAATAAAACTCTTAGCATATTAAAAGCAATCTCAAAATTTAAGCTCAATGCTCTCATCAATTTTAACTTCTATTCATGCGAAGTTATTCCAACAAAATCACAACTTTTAAATGGTAACTTCCTTTAATCAATCAAAATAACTTTCCATCACATCCTTCGAAATTCTCTCAAAAAAAAATTTAATATTAGCAATCCCACATTAAACTAAATTTCAAATAATCTTATTAGTCAAAATCTCTTCTTCTTTTTTTTAACCAAAATCTAAATAGATTTGTAAATCCTAAATCATAGGACACAATTTAAAATAAAGAAAAATTCTCAAAATCGTTTTCAATTATTGTAAACCAAAATTTCCATCATAACTTCCACTTAAAATTTAAAATTTACTAAACACGAAAATTGCAAGTCGTACAACTCAATTTAAATAATTCCTATGGCCATTTTTAAAAGATAAGATCATTCTCAAACCAAATTTATAATCGTGCAAGGTATATAACCATAATCCAATAAATCATCAAAACTCAAAATTCAAATAAATTTTATATTTGTTCCAAGATGTATATCTATCACCCAAAAATTATAAATATCACAATTCGAAAAGCAAATCAATTTTATACTGGTGCAAAGAATTATAACTATAACCCAATAAATCATACATATCAAATCTCAAAAGCCAATCAATTTCTTAAATCAATGGAATAAAGATTATATATCTTTTTTTTTCTTCCTGCAGTACCAATCCTATAGTGTTTACTATATTAGAAATCTCAAGATTAAAACCTTCATTGGTAGTATCCTATTTTATAAATTACTAATCATTAAATCACACTCTTAAAAAAAAAAGCTTTTAACTCAATTAGTCTTAAATGTATTCCAATTGCCAATAACCATTCTAGTCATGTGTTTGACCTACGAGCATATACTAGTGTAGTCATCTTCCTAGTTGATACTAAGCCCGAAAATAAGAATCGACGGTAGAAAGGAAATCAAGCAAGATGCAATTCAAGAAGGTCGAACGAGATTTCGAAATTTGAAGCCAAGGGAAGAGGTCAAGCTGTATGGATGAGATTCCTAAATTCTAATCATATGTTGCAGGCTCACATCGGTACAATTACGTAACCGAAGTGACAAACTCGACCTGCATGGGCTACCACAAAAATATGTAACGTCCCCGTCCCAAAATACTTAGGACTAGGTACGTATCCATGCCAGCTGTATATATACGAAGTACACTCCAATATATGGAAACCTTGTGTGTATACATAAGCTGTAAAAATGCAGTAGAACCATAATAACTAAATCTCATCCACTAGATAAATAAATGATATAAAAGCAACTTTGAATTTGTCATGTATACAATCGTTGGGCGGAGACAAAGTCTACTACCAACTATCTCAAATAAAATATACAAGAAGTAATCGAATAAATAACGAGACGAACCAAGCGCAATCGTCTTCGAAAGAATGGAGAAGATCACTACCTTGGCTAGAACACCTGCAAAATCATAGAAGCACACACCTGGAGAGATAACCAGGTCCTCAGAGGGACGTAACAAGATACAGGAAGAACATGCCATATGAACTGAATATAAATGCACCATAAAATATAGATAAAGTAAAAGCGTCCAAACCATAACACGGCTCAATATCCCATCATCGAAATAGTAGACTACCCCTACAACCAAACAAGGACAAGGGGTAACTTACTATTCCACGATGCGATATTTTTCATGCCATGATTTGGAACATAAAATTTGCTAAGGTCTCCTAACCTTTCTAGTAGACAATTTAGAAGACATATCAATGTATGGGCAGGTGAAGGCTGACTCCCCCAGGACAAGTAACAACTCAAAACACGCACACGTCAGTACCAATACTATCAGCCGGCATAACTCGAGGCTAGCGGCCCACGTGACCCATCAGTCCACATAGCTCGAGGCTAGTGACCCTCGCGACTCGACTACCGTAGTACGCAGTTACTACAGCTTTTAGATTTGGGGTAGCCCATACATTTAACTGTCTTTTCCCTCCCAAGGACACTAATAAAAGGTAGTTCGCTAAGACTAGGTCCATATGCATACAAAAGACAAGAAGGAAAAAAATAACTGAAGCAAAAATAAAATGAACTAAAATAGCAAGTAATGGATCCAACTTAGAACAAATAATAAAATATACAGTAAATAAATAAATAAAGGTGCATCTAATTATTAACAGTAAATAAGGCAAGGTATCTTGCCTGCGGGTGGTGCGAGAAGCAGCAAAACCCAACAATCAGAATCGTCAACACGAAAGTCAAAATCCACAAGAAGCTCCGGATGCTGAAACAAATATCACGAACGAGTTTGGAATAAAAGATATGCCTAGGAAATGCATGTCCAAAAGTCAAATTCTGGAACAGGGGCAATTTCATAATTTCGGGTCAAACGATGTCCGCCGTTAGACCCACTTTGCACCGAAATGTGCGCCAGAATCTACGGTCTCTAAAGTCATCAAACTACATGTCTACAGATTTGTTTTGATGAGACGAACCCAACGGTATGTCCAATTTTGGATTCCGGTAGGCTGTGCACAAAATCGTCCGTTGAGTGGGATTGTGGGCCCGCCAAAATAGCGTCCCGATCAACGGTCTCAGAATCGGACCAAACTTGGCTCACAGGACCAAAAAAATATTTTGAGTCCAATGGCGCAAGTTTCGTCGCGATTTGATGAGTGTGCACAAAGTAATTGAGAAATTCCGAAAAGCCCGATACGCAAAAATTTGACAGATACGGACCCAATTCGTTGCGCACACGCAACCAATTTGAATCACATCAATTCTCGTACGTCCACAAATTCGATACGGACCTTTTGGTACTTTTGGTTTGTGACGGGGTCGTCCGGTTTGTCGGGACGTACCTCGTACGGGATTTTTAAGGTTTATAAAAACTAATTTTTCGAGATATTTAATTTAATTAAAAACTAAAATTTATTGCAGAATAAATAAATCTATTTGAAGTGATGATAGAGGGTCATGGGGACTTTCTACAGGAATTTACGGATCTACAATTGGATTAGAATTGAAGGAGAAATCAATCGGGGAAGTGGGTTACCTTAAAGTGGAAATCTGTTGTTGTTGTTGATTGTTGTTTCCGTCGTCGCTGTCGCGGAACTGCTGTGGCTGCGAACATGGCCGAGGAGAGAGGAGGAAGAAGGAGGAAGGAAGGAGATAGAAATTAGGGTTGGAGGGTGGCGACTTGCTATTGCTGTTGAAGTCGTTTGCTTAATACAACTTGATGTGCGATTGAGTATAAATAGGGTCGGCCAACAAGCTATTGCTTGTAGGGAGGGGGCGCCCCTTAAGTGCTGCTGTTGCTGCATGATATGGGTGGCACATGCTGCTGGTTACTACTTTGTGTTGGGGTGGTCGGTCCCACCCCATTGGGCCGACCACTCCATGCTTTATTTTTATTTTATTTTTCTCTTTATATCTAACTTAACTAAACTTTAATATAATATATATATATATATATATATATATATATATATATATATATATATATATATATATATATATATATATATATATCCATAAATATACTATAAATATATTTAAAATTCAAATATCATTTAAAAGTCAACTATCCAATTATTTAATATATTTGAACATATCTACATATATATATATATATATATAAATTTAATCTTTAATAAATCAACTCAAAATAAAAATAGTATTTACATAGGAAAACATGGTTATTAAATCTCTACAAATTTGAAATAAAAGTTTAATATTATCTAACTATATATATAACGCATCTAAATTATATTTTTACATATATACACAAATTTAGATTGCCATAAAAGACAACAATATTAATATCACATAATATCAAATAATATCAACTATAATAAAATGTGTTTTCCATAAATAAATTCACTTTATTTATTGTGTTTCTGGGAAAATTACAACTGTAGGAATCTAATCTAGAAGACGATTACTTTATCCCTTGGACGATGCGATGAAGAAAACTCAAACTTCGAAGAACTTGGACAGCAACTGGGCAATCTCTTTGTTTTTTCTGAATTGACTGTAGTGTCTGATGAAGATGAAGAAACTCTCTTTTATAGAGTTCTGGATAACTGTTCTGAAGCATACGCTCAGTCAGTTACTTGACGTGTGCATAACTGCAGGGACGCGTGGCGAATTCTGGTGGAGACACATTAGAGTGCGGTTGAAAGTAGTAGAATATATCTAGGAGAAATTAGTGGCATGGATGCCACGTTGCATAACTTCTGAATAAGTGGGTAACTGAGTACAGGACACGTGAGAACGTGTGTTAACTGTACGTTGAAAGTCATCCTGGATGCATTTGTTGTGATACGCTGTCTTTGTTGAAGAAGAATCATACGCTAGCTTTTGAAGGCACATGTCTTGCATACACTGACTTGAACAATATAGAGCTATATAAAACTGATACGCTCACTTCATTGATAAGGAGTCATATGGAATCCATACGCCCATTTGATTGGCATGGAATCGTATGGAATCCATATGCTCACTTGGTTGGCAAGGAGTCATATGAAGTCCATACGCTCACTTGGTTGACAAGGAGTCGTATGAAGTCCATACGCTCACTTGGCTGGCAAGGAGTCGTATGAAGTCCATACGCTCACTTGGTTGACAAGGAGTCGTATGAAATCCATACGCTCACTTGGTTGGGGAACCGTATGCATTAAGGGAGTAGACACGTGGCTATCTTCAATCTTCTCAAATACGCCATATCTTCTAATACTGACAAATATCTCTTGAGCGTTGTGCTGCAGATATGATGGCTGACAGACTGTCAAAAATGACAGTAATGATGGCTGTGCATTTATGATGGCTGCTGAGCTGTCCTCGTAAGAGACAAAATCAATTCTCGAAAACCTATACGACGGCTAATCTTCATAGGGCAGCTGTCTTTGCACGAAAGACGAAGTGTCAGATTCATCCTTCATTAAATATATGTTGTGCTGTCATCTCAAGAAATATTAAAATATTCACTGAGCGTACGGCCTTTAGATGAGCGTATGGCCTTGGCTGAGCGTATGGCTTTGAGCGTATGACTTTGGCTGAGTCTTATGTCAGCGTGTCATAATTTTTCACACCCTACAAGACCCCCTTCAAAGTTTTCGAACTTTATGAATTTCAAAAGTTCGAGATTACTTTGAACTTAAAGTGGGAATAAGTCTTGACACGCTGGCATGAGTTTGTTATCTTCCTCAATATCATTGCAAATCTTTTAGGGATTCTGTTTAAAGAACGGCCGTCGTTTGAACTTCTTCTTTTCTTCTATAAATAGGTCTTTCAAAACCTAATTTATTTCTTTACTTCCGCATCCGTCTTCGAGAGAGAAAAGCCCCAAAAACTCAAGCCTTCTTCTTCTTCGACTCAGTCTTCATCAATGGCGCCCAAGGTCGACGCTGCTGCGAAGGGAAAGGGAAAGGCTCCCGCGAAGTCATCTCAGCCTGCCGCCGCCGCTGCTAAGAAGACTACCGATGAACGCGTTCGTCGAAGTGAACGTCCATTGAAATCCCTCTATGGTGAGGATGGTGATGATGAACAGTAACTATCTCCTATTTAGGGCTCTGGTTAAAACAAGATCATAGAACGTATCCCCTTTTTAGGGTCAAATACGTCAGAAAATACGCTTCCCTCTTTAGGGTTTAGCCGTATTCCATATTTTTCGTTTATACGAAAAATATGTTTGAAGCATATTCTGTAAGATACGCGTATTTTTGATAGAAATGTCGAAATACGCTGTCTTGGAAGAATATGCTATGTCAAGTTTGTCTCACTGAGATACGCTAACTCCTGTGTTAGCGTATTTTTTTGATGATCATCTTGTCAACCACACGCTAATACGCTCAAGCTGAACATAAACTGAACTTTAAAATTCATCATACACTTAGGATAGAAAAAAATGATCTCTGAATCCATCATACGCTTTAGGATAGAGTGAGCGTATGTTAATCTTTGAGTCTGCCGTACGCTTAGGATAAACTGAGCGTATGTTGAACTTTGAATCTGCCGTACACTTAGTATAAACTGAGCGTATGTTGAACTTTGAGTCTGCTATACGCTTAGTATAAACTGAGCGTATGTTGAACTTTGAGTCTTCTATACGCTTAGTATAAACTGAGCGTATGTTGAACTTTGAGTCTGTTATACGCTTAGTATAAACTGAGCGTATGTTGAACTTTGTCATCTCTTGATGTTGAAGATTCCTAACGTTTTATTCTTTTTTTGCAGTGGATATTCTGGCTCAGGAGGCAGAATTTGAAGGATGTGTAGGAAATAACTATAGAAGTGACCTATCACATGTTCGTTTTCTCCAATTCGATGGACCTTCTACAAGGATAGCTCTTTTGACAAATCAGGAAAATGACACCTTGTTGAATTTGATGAGTGGACTGCCTTTACAGAGTGTGGATGGTGTTACCCACTCGAAGCCAGCATTTCTTTTTGGAGATGCTATTGACATAAACTCTCAGCCTGCTCTTGATAAAGTATCGTACTCTTATTATAGGGATGGTGATGCAAATCAGCCAATGTATCTGACTGGTTTATCAAAAAGTATCAACATAGCTCGCTTATTCCACGCGAGTCACCAAAGACAAATGAAGTGGGATATCACTCCATCCCGTC
Organism: Iris pallida; assembly: GCA_029216955.1. NCBI lineage: Eukaryota > Viridiplantae > Streptophyta > Magnoliopsida > Asparagales > Iridaceae > Iris > Iris pallida. The sequence continues at coordinate 7,003,516 of JANAVB010016196.1, read as the reverse complement.
AAGCAAAAGTTGGGTGGATAGGATACCGTCAAGGAAGATTCTGCAGTGGTACTGAACCACATGTCTCAGCTTTGCGAGGACTGTTGCCAGCTACCATTCCTTCCGAGGACTCGGCATTTCTGAAGCCAGTTAGAGTCCCAATTTTTGCAAATGAATTCGTTCAGCTGGAGAATGCTGTTTACCCAAAACAATCTATGAGGCTGACTGGTCTGGTAAATCCGGAGAATAGCAGATGGACTGTTCTTGTAAGATGGATTCTGAAAAACTTTGGGGAACAGTTAAAGGCAATAGGTCTATATAATGCCATCAAGTGCACCGCTTATGGTTTTAGGCCAAATCCGGATTTGTTCTTAGCATTAGCGGAGAGGTATAATTACCGTACGGGTACTTTCATGACTCCAAGAGGCGAGATGGGATTCGCCCTCCATTAGAAGGCATATATTTCTCAGCTGCCGACAGGAGATTTGCCATATGAGGAGTATATCCCTTTCATTGATGAAATGAATAAAATCTCCGAGGCCAACCCACTGGTTCTTCATGTCTTTGAAGAATTAATGTGCCATTACAGTATTTGTAAAGCTTTTTATAAAGGACAAGGTGCAGAGGGAGATTCTAACTGCTATTCCTCTAAGTGGATGGCCTATTTATTCTAAGGCCGCACTGATGAAGTTCAGAAGAAAAAGAAGACTGATCAATATGTCGGTGAATTTAAACCTCTGAGTCAAGCTGAAATTGACAGACTAATCCGGGATACCACTCATGACGACATCGTCATCGAAGAAGATGAAGGCACATACAAATCCGGTGATAGGTTGGAGACCTATATTAAGCAGGGTAGCCGAGAATTATCTGCTGAAGGTCATCTGGCCAGATTTATATCTCTTTGGCTAAGAAAATTTGTAGTACCTGGCACCTGTTCAGCAGACAGGATGCACAGAGGAGTTGTCTTTGCAGCAGTCCGTTTAACTTTCGGGTACAAGATGGATTTGCTGACAGCAATGACATGCCGTCTGAATGCTGGCTTAAGGGCATACACAGACAGGATGTTTGAATTGGCAAGGAAGCGGCTCACAACCTTTCCTCGGGTAGAAATGCCCTTTACATATTTATTTGGATGGCTACTTTTTCATTTGAATCTCTCATGAATGCTGGGATGGCTAGACCAGATGACACCTTTCTGGAAAGATACAGTCAGACGCCAAAGTGGAAATATGACACTCTGACAGATTGTAGAACCGTATTAAACAGGGGAGAATTATGGAGTTTCACTTGTGTTCCTCCACCTGTTGGTTATGAAACCATGCCTGGGAAGTTGATTGATGGCGTTGGTGCCAATGAGTCGGATGATATTCAACATGAATGGCTGAAAAGGATCAGGCCATCTCACTTAATCTGCCATCGTGACAATATCACCTATCTGGAGCCATATCTTCCGAGTAGGTTCGCTCGGCAGTTTGGCTATGATCAGTTGCACGTGGGAAATGCAACGACATGTTTTGGCTACCAAGGCGGTTTAATCGATGGCGCCAGAGCTTAGATATACTTTATTGCTAAAGGTACAGGAGCTACCTTTTCTATGCCAGATCCGGTTACTTATCGGAGAGGGGCTAGAATATTGGCGTCTTATGCCAAATTCTATGTATCAGCTAATACCTTCGATGAAAAATTCAGCATCTTAGGTAGAAGCTTTATTCATGTTGAAAAGAAATCAACCAAATCAGCCCTGCCAAGAGATTGTCACGACCAAGAAGATCCTCTGGCTACTGATGAAGTTGATGATGAAATTTTAGAGACTTTCTTCTCTGATGAACTTCATCAACCATTACATGTGCCCATTGGAAGTGCTGAAGAGAGTATATCTGCCGACAGTACATCGAAGAGAAAGTGGGGCAAAAGTGCTGCTGGGCCTGCCCCAAAAAGAGTTACTCGGGCAAAGGCTCGAAATCGTGGAGGAATTACTATTCCAGGGACTTCTCCTGTTTCCAATCGAGTCAGAGATGCTGATGAAGCAGGTAGTGACTCAAAAGACGATTATCCTACTGTTCCATTAACAAAAAGAATATGAAGGAAAGTGATCGTTTCAAAAACTAAATCCGTAATTTGTCTCGATGCAGAGAGTCCCACCAATCATGCCGAGCGATTGGCTTTAGAAAAGCAAGCTGCCTTTGCTTTTTCTGTAAAGACGGAACCTATTGAAGAAGATGTACCTGAGCCTGCTGGATCATCCATGCCTTCTGATATAGAATCGATTCCGCCAATAGCCGATGATGCACAGGTGATTAGTCAACCTGCGGTAGAGGTCGAGAATCAGACTGAAACAGCTAATGACTTACTAATTTCGGAAGAATCAGTGAAGGAAGCCACTACTCTCAATCCAATTGCTGAAGTTTTAAAGAGTAATAAGAGTGATGACGAACAGGTTGACTATGAACCTTCGTTTCATTCTTTTGAAGAAGAGGACATGGAGATAGACGATGAATCACCATTTAAAACTCCAATTGATGTACTGAAGACAATTGGTCAACATTCAGGGTTGACTCCAGAGCCGGAGAGGCATCTAGAAATAGAAGTTCAAGCTCCGAGTACTTCTGGGGAGGGCAGCAGTGAAATCAATCCCGTGTCAGAAAGCACTCTGAACAGACTACGAGCTGGGCTGAATGATCCAATGGAAACTGAATATGAACTAGCTCCAGGTAATATTTTGTTCAGCAAAGTTTTGTCTTTTCCTTGCTTTATTGTCTTTTAATTTTGATCATGCTTCTTTGATTCCAATAGTTGTAGGAACTGCACCGGCAATGAGTTCGACTCAAGCCCCACTTGTCCAGACTGATATGGGTGATGGGAGTTCACGTTTGCCTAGTTCCCCGAAAGCACTTACTTCAACTCCCAGGATAGAGGCTCCTCCTGCTCCTTCCTTTACTGTTGCAGCGACTCCCGGTTTTGAAACAGGGATAGCAAAGATCATGGGGATGTATTCAGATATTATTTATTTATATCTGGATACATTCTTCAGACGGCTCATGAAGGATGAAACTATGTCTTGCTCGGTGTCTTTCTCGGATCTTCGAGCGGCGATTAATTTCCCGCTTTCAGCTTTGAGACAGGCTGGTTATGAGACCCAGTGTGTCTTCTTTGAGCATCTCCTGGATGACTTAGAAGTAACCATTCATAAGTACTGGGAGATCAAAAGATATCACATCTCTGACTGAAGCTGAGATTGCTCAATTAGAAAGTGAAGCTCAAGCTCAGCATATTACTTTGAAAGAATTCCCCGCTCTGTCTTCTGAACAGTTAATGGCGAAAGATGAAGAAATAATAACTACTCGTCAGAAGATGGAGCGTCTGAAGAAGGATGAAGCATCAAAAGCCGATGAGCTTAAAGGGTTGAAAGAGGAGTTGGCTCGTCTTCAAGAGCGAATCGCCTCCATAGAAAAGGAGCAATTGGAGATTGCCACTGCTCGTACATCTGAATCTGAACGCTGCCAACTTCTACAGCAAGAACGAAAACTGATGCAGGCTAACCAGATTGAAGAAACAAACCGTCGTAGCTTTATTATCGCGGAATATAACCAACGGATGGTTGGAGCTGAAGCAGCAGAGCGAATCCACAAAGCTCATGAAGAAAAGATAAATAATGTAATTGTTCGTATTCAGGAGATCATTACTCCTCCTAAATAAATCTTTTACATTTTTCATATGTTGAATTTTTGATACCCTCTTGTAATCAATATTTTGACTTTGAAGAAATGAATGTCTTGACTTATTTCAATTCTGTGGATGATATTTTTGTAGAAAATATGTTCAGAGGTAGATAATACATAACATATTTCAATGGAATAGAATATACAAATAATCTTTGTAATTCTATCAGACGATATTAAACCAAAGATAATTTAGTTTAATACTGATTAGAGAAAATAGAATTCAGATATAAAGATATCTTTGGACTCTATATTCCATGATCTTTGAACTCGAAAATCAAAAGACTAGATATCATTTTCATAGAATAGAAAATATGATACTGAGATAGAAAATTCAGAGGTAATTTGGACGTGATTTTCTATACAAGATCTTTATTAAACCCACTGGGGATATAACAAGACAGAATATCAAATTCTCTGGGAAGATGATACGCGGTAGAATATCAGCTTCCGCTAGGGATAACGATATCAAGATAATTTTTGTAGGGAAGAATTAACTCTGATCTTATATTTGCTGGGGAATAATGAAAATATTATACATTGATGAAATTTATACATAATATTTCTTTAAGAATTTGCCATTGATAGGCATCATGGTGACTTTTCTATCCATAGAGGCAAGTTGATATGCTCCATTAGAGAAGACTTTGTTTACTACGAATGGGCCTTCCCATTTTGTGTCAAATTTGCCTTTGCTCATATGTGTCATAGTCATCGGACGTCTGACAGTAAGGACCAGCTCTCCTTTCTGATATGCTCTGACTTTGACTTTCCGGTTAAAAGCTTTTGAAATTTGAGCCTGATACAGCTCGATGTTTTGTTGAACAAATAATCGCTTTTCATCTAGGGCTTCCAGTTCTTGAAGTCGAAGACGATCATTATTTTCTGTTGTAAGTTCATTGGAGATTGCGATTCTCAGAGAAGGAATTTGGATCTCGAGGGAAAGAACAGCTTCACACCCATATACCAAAGAGAAAGGCGTACATCCGGTCGCATTGCGAACTGTGGTACGGTAGGCCCATAAACATTCACCAAGCTTCTCGCTCCAGTTGCGTTTGTTGGAAGAAACGAACTTTTTCAAGAGTTTGATAATCGTTTTATTGAAAGCTTCTGCCAATCCATTAGCTGCTGGATTATATGCTGTAGAAGCTAAATTATTGATCCGATGATCGTCGCAGAATGGAGTAAATTTTTGACTGACGAACTGCGGTCCGTTATCATGAATAATACGCCTAGGAACACCAAATCGATAGATGACATGATGTTTGACGAAGTTGATAACATTAGAAGTTTTGACTTCAGATAACGGGATTGCTTCAGCCCATTTGGAAAAGTAATCGGTTATTGCTAGAATAAACCGATGTCCTTTTGATGATGGTGGGTTGATAGGACCAATGACGTCTATGCCCCAAGCCTCAAAGGGCAATGATACCGCTGTTGGATGTAAGAATTCTGATGGTTGATGGATAAAGTCTGCATGAATTTGACAGGCTTTACATTTCCGAGCATATTGAATAGCGTCAGCCACCATCGTAGGCCAATAATAACCCATACGTCGGATACGATCTTGAAGTTTAGGACCTGGTTGATGGGCTCCGCAGATACCATCATGTGCCTCACGGATAACCTGTTGTGCTTCTTCACCAGCGATACATCGGAGGAGAAGACCGTCGTAGGCCCGACGATATAGTTTCTTCGTTGTATGATTATAGTAGAATCTGAGAGATCGACGCCGGATAGACGCTGCCTCGCTCAGATTATCAGGAAGTATGTCATATAATACAAAGTCTAAAAATGGACGTCTCCAATCTTCAGTTATGGCTTCTGCTTTGTTAGAAAAAGACATATTCCATAGTAGAATCGGAAGAAGATGAGGACACTTTTAATCCAGCATCAAGGTTGAGAGAATCTTTGTCTGGATTATAGGGAAAAGCCAAAACCAAATTATTCTCAACGTAAAATAGTTCTCGGTTATAAACCACTATCACTTGCTGACGTCTGATTGGTATGGCTAATACAGCAGCAAGATTAGCCAAAGCATCAGCTTCTGCATTATAGGCTCGTCGAACATGTTCAATAAAGAAACCTTCAAAGGAGGAAGCCATAGAGAGTGCTGCTCGTTGATAAGGTATCAAATCCTGATGACGGACTTCATATGTCCCTCTGATCTGATTGACAATAAGCTTGGAGTCTCCATAAACTTCTAAATATTGAATATCCAGATGTTTAGCGAGTTGAAGACCGATGAGCAACGCATTGTATTTGGCTACATTGTTTGAACATGATTGATCCAGAGAATAAGCCCTCTGAATAGTTAATCCTTCTGGGGATACAAGAACAATCCCAACTCCGGCGACAATATCGCCGTTAGGACCTATTCTAGATGCTCCATCAAAGAATAGACGCCAGGTAGAAATTTCTTCAGAAACCAGATTTGAATCCAGAACTTCATCTGGAATCTCATCATATAATTTAGAATCTTCTGGAACTGCATCAGCTGCCAGGAAATCAGCAAGAGCCTGTCCTTTAACTGACTTTTGAGGAATATAATGCATGTCGTATTGAGCTAATAAAATGCCCTAATTAGCTAGTCTAGAGTTGAGAATACCAAGTTTCTTCATCATAATCCTGATGGGATTCACTCTGGAAATGACGTGAATTATTTGACCGATAATATAATGTCGCGTCTTCTGAACGGCAAACATTAATGCTAGGCATTCTTTCTCGATTGGAGAATAACGCGGTTCAGCACCTGTCATTGTGCGACTGAGATAATAAATAGCCTGCTCATGGCCATCTTTATTTTTCTGGGCGAGTAATGCACCAAGAGAATGATCCATGGCTCGAACATATAGAAGGAATGGTATTCCCGAGACGGGAGGTACCAAAACCGGAGGGTTCATGAGATACTGTTTGATATCATCAAATACTTTTTGACATTCTTCGTTCCAGACGAAAGATACACCTTTCTTCAGAAGTTTATTGAATGGTCTACAGCGTCCTGATAAGTTGGAAATGAATCTCCTGATATAAGCGATTCTTTCTTGAAATCTTCGTAGCTCTTTTAAGGTGCATGGAGGACGCATCTCTTGAATAGCTTTGATCTTCTCGGGATCCACGTGTATACCTTTAGCGGTAATGACGAAGCCGAGAAATTTGCCACTAGAGACGCCCAGGAAGGACTTAGTAGGGTTCATTTTAAGTTGATGCTGACGCATTAAATCAAAGATAGTCTTCAAATCTTGGATATGATCCTCTTTTCGTCGACTTTTGACTGCAATATCATCAACATAGCATTCAACTATTTTCCGAAGATGTTCACGGAATATAGTGTTCATTGCTCGCTGATATGTTGCTCCTGCATTTTTGAGACCAAACGGCATCACTGTATAACAATATGTACCGATCGGCGTTCTGAAGGAAGTATGTCTCTCGTCGTCTGGAAATATTTTGATTTGGTTGTATCCCGAATATCCATCCATGAATGACATTCGTTCGAAACCACATGTGTTGTCGATCATGACATCGGTAATTGGGAGAGGAAACTCGTCTTTAGGACAAGCTGCATTGAGATCGCGAAAGTCTATACAGACTCGGATCTTGCCGGTCTTTTTGAGGGCAGGAACGATGTTAGCCACCCATTCAGGATGTTGTTCCTCTCGAATAAATCCGGAAGCCATAAGCTTGTTGACTTCAGCTTCAATTGCATCCATAATGTCTGGGCAAAATCGTCGCTGTTGTTGTTTGACCGGTTTAGCATTTGGTATGATATTAAGTTTGTGCGTTGCGATCTTCGGATCTAATCCTGGCATATCCTCGTAACTCCAGGCAAAGATATCGATATAATCATGAATAAGCTTGATCATGTCTTGCTTATCTGTTTCTGAAAGACTTTCGCAGATGAATATTGGTTTAGGGGAACCCTCTTCACCAACATCAATTTGGATCAATTTATCTTCAGTAGGAGGTTCTTTTTGCTCGAACCTAAATTCCTATTGATTATCTAATCTCTGAGCCCATTGTTCTGATTCGAGTGATATTTCAAAATCATCCTCATCTTTATCATTTTTTTGCGGGCCATCAACAGAGACCATATTGATGGATAGAACAGAACGATGGAGATCGCCAATACTTGTGTCAGAATCCCAAGAGAGGGAATCGGAAGACTCAGATCGTTCGTCTCCATCGGATTCTGAATCCTCATGAACTACGTTGATAAAGGAGGTAGGAGCAATGTAACCTAAACCACATTTTGTCCTTCCGTATTTTAATGGAGGAATTCGAACAGGCATTCTTCTTCCTTTTCCATTATTGAGGCTTGTTCTGAAGTCATAACCCATATTCTTGATGATATTTTTAGACTGCTGACTGTAGCGACGTAGTTGTAACCTTCCAGTATTGTCGTTTTTGTCATCTTCTTCCAGGTTAGGAGGGTTCTGGGGTCCTTTATAGAAGAATATTGGATTTTCTCCCTTCTTTCTAATGGGGACTACGAAGTGTGATTTTTGTATAGACTCTAATGACACTTCTGTGTGAAGAGTTTGAACAACTCCTATAGTTAGTGGCTTTAAGCTATCTAACAATTGTAAATAACTTTGTACATGATTACAGACATCAATATACTGCAAAGGAGATATTTCATTAATATTAGATACTGTATTTACAACAGAAGGCTGAGCCTTATCAGACTTAGTCAAATTAATGACAAAAGGGGGAGAAGAAGAGCGATCAAAAATTTTGTTTCGATTAAGATCGATAACAAAAGGCTCAGAAGAGGTGAGCTCTCTTGAAGAAGATCGTGGATAAGTAGTACGTCCACTGACTGGAATGACTAGAGTATCTGATCTAGCCTGAGAAGATGGAGAAGGAATGGTGCGTCCATTGACAGAAATTATCAGCGAACTTTGTGGAGCTTGGGAAGACAATACAGTAGTACGTCCACTGACAGGAATTATCAGTGAGCCTTGTGGAACTTGGGCAAGTAATGAAGTGGTACGTCCACTGACAGGAATTATCAGTGAGTCTTCTTCAGATGGTTTAAGAGACTGTAGATGAGTGATACGCCCTTTTACAGGAATAACAAAGGTGTCAACTTTTGATGTCTCATCGTCGTCATCCATAGCTTGCAAGACTTTTGAGTATTCATCTTTGTACATGCGAGCGTCATTGAAGTAAGCTTCGACTCCTTTAAAGGGATAGAGATCTGCCACTTCTTTTTGAACCTCTCCATTATCATCAATATATTTGAAGCATTGATGAAGAGTCGATGGAACAACATTATGTTCATGTAAAAATGGTCTCCCCAATAGGGCATTATATGAGCAACCATGATTGTCGATGATATAGAAAGTAACCTTAGTACGAAGATCGCCTATTTGAAATTTAAGACGAATCTTGCCTAAAGGCTCACTTTTTCCTTGATTGAATCCCAGGATGGTAGTGATAGTGCTGGAAAGACTATGCACAGGTATCTTCAGTGCATCTAGCATAGTCTTTGGCATAATACTGAGAGCGGATCCTGGATCAATCAGTAGACGATCAACCTTCATAGAATCGACATATCCTGTATGATATAAAGGACGATTATGTCGATTATCCTCTAGCAGCATATCATCCTGCGTAAAGGTAATGTTTGGAATTAATTCCAAAATATTATGGCAATGAGAGACAGGTTCTGTTTCCAACTTCTTGAAAAGAGTTAGGCAGGTTTCTGCTTGCAGCAGTGCTTCACTCAGAGTTTCTCGAGTCTCTTTAGAGAGGCATAAGAGCTCGAAGATTGACAATTTAGCTGGTGTATTGGCTAGTTGAGCTAATATATCAAAATTATAAGGCTTTTCAAGTCCTGTAGGAGATGACTTCTTCAATGGTTTGTCGAAGCGGACTTATTGTTTGCCTTTGTCAGCTGCTGTTGGTTTAGAAGGAACTGTCTCAACAGGAACATTTGAGGGTTCTTCAGTAGAGATTGATGTTGGAGCTGTAACTGGAGGGACATCAGGAGTTTCTTCAGGAATGTCAGCATAATCTTTCAGATATACTTTTCCTGACCGAGTTCCGGCAAGAACTTCGACTTCAGATTCAGGTTCCGGGTCTATCGAAACCATGTTGCAATTCTTCATCTTATTCTTGGTTCTTTTGTGCTTGATGAGGGCTTCATTCCAGAAACCAAGGCCAACACGAGATTGATTATGTCTCATAGTGATGGCTAAAGGTGCTTGGAGCCCTTTGTCTGAGTTTAAACCAGGAGCAGTGGCTAGATCATAGCCCATCTTTGCCATTAATTCACGAGATTGTGAACTATATAGATGGAATGCAGGCTTGTACCTATCTTCAACTTTAGGTACAGTTTTTACCTCTGTAGGGGGTGAGTTTCCTGCCAAAACAAAAGTAGGGGTTAGAGAAAGATTGGGTGTGATACTAGAAGTCACGTTGCATGACTTAGTCTTCCCAGGCTTCTTTTTAGACAAAGGTGTCTTCCGAGTAGAAGAGGAAGATGTCTCAAACTCCGTCATTAAATTCGGGTGAATCTACATGATTTCTCCCTTCTTAGTTGTGACAGGAACAAGTCCATCATTCTGTGCTGGTGGGATGTTCACCACTTCGAGAGTTGCTTTGGGGATAGGAACAATCCCACTTTCCACCATTAACGGAGGGAAATCACCGAACTGCATTGAAATCACATTTGCTGTGACTGTCTTGTCTTTGGGTGTCAGTGTCACAGCTCCTGACTTAATCATTTCCTGGATCTTTCCTTTTAATATATAGCAAGACCGGATTGTATGACCCAGCATTCTATGATATGGACAATATTTCGGATGATCCGTCTTATTGGCTTCATCAGGTTTCTTGATTTCTGGCAATTGAATCTTATTACCTTTGAGTAAGCATTCAAAGATACCCTGAACATCGTCATCGTCGAAAGAATACTCTTCCTTCGGTCGAGGAGGTCTCTGTTGTTAATTTGTTGGAGCTGGGGTAGTTTGAGTAGTTTTTGCCTCCTGACTATTGCTCTGGAGATTGACTTCAAGAGCCTCTTTTCCTTTACGATTGTTGGGTCTAGCACTATTGCTAGCACTCTGATTTGATTCTTTGGGAGCCATTTGTACCCCCAGACCTTTGAAAGTTTCAGCACTGACTTCGGCAGCTTTGGCACTGACGATGAATGAAGGCCAATCTTGGAATTGAGTGGACCCTGTCCACATGCTGATGATTGGTAAGAGATTCGACTTGTAAGTGTCGATAGTAACAGCATCGGGAGTTCCGAGAGGCATTTTAAGGGCTTCTCTTCTGAATCTTTCAATGAAGTCCTCAGTAGTTTTATTATTTTTCTGTTTAATTCTTATGAGGGCTGACATGGTCATGTCATTGAGCCCTTCATAGAACCGTTCAAGAAACATTTGTTTGAAACCAACAAATGAGGTAATGCACCCATCAGGGAGACTTCTATACCATTCATAAGCTGTTCCTTTGAGACATCCGACGAACACCCGAGTGAGGAGGGCATCGCTTGGTTGCAACTGATCAGTCATTACTTCGAAGTGATTAATGAACTGACTTGGGAAGGTAGTCCCATCAAAGAAAGAGATGGTCGGAGGTTTGTATTTTGGTGGATACGATACTTGCTTCTATTCTATCGGATAAGGTTGCTTGATGCCTAACCTTTGTAAACCATCCTTCTGTTTGAATGCCTCAAATTGAGTTCAGAGATTTCTTAACTCTTCAGTGCCAATTCCGGAAGATTGTGGAGTTGTAGTTTGTTGAGTGTAATTGGGAGGAGGGACTGTAGCATATGTACCACCCCCAGCTCCGGACTGACTTGGAGTGGGTTGTACAGGAACATTAGACTGTACCCCCGGAATAGTAGATGGTTTCGGGTTTGGGGCAACAGGAGTATTTAATACCACTAGTGGTATTGCTTGTTGGATTTGCTGAATTTGATGCTGAGCTTGCATAAGAGTGTGCATAGCATTCAATGTATCTGCCATAGCTCGCAACTGTTGTTCCAAGGAAGAGATTCTCTGTTCATGAGCTTCAGTGCTAGTCGAAGGTTCATGATTGCCATCTACCATGTAAGTGGTAACCATTCGAGGAATAGACGATGAAACAGTCTGTTCTGAATCATCGCTGTGAGAATCAGTATCTTTCCCGGGGCTATTTACGGGAGTTAATACTGGAAAGTTGGACTCTCCAAGGAAGTCCTCTGTGATCTCCGGATTATTACTTGGATGAGAAGAAGAAGAGACCCTGGTCAAGGCTCCGGTCCTGGATCGAGTGCCAAGGTAAACACCATCTTCAGAATCTGATATAGCATCAGACCGTACGCTACCCCCAATATTTCTGGAGGTCATGTTGATAGAAGCATAAATAGGTTCATCTTCATCCAATATTGGTTCATATTGAATCCGTTCGAAAACAGATCGTCTTTTTGGTGAACAACAACACTGAATCACAACCCGAGGTTGAAAACTGCAACCATGTTTTTCATGGCAAATATGAGCAATGTCATAGCCAGATGGAGTGTCGAGTCTCCGTTTGTTTTGCAAATGTTCTCGGAGATCTGTAGGAACAGATTGGGAAGCATTGGAAGATAGTTTCTGTGTAGAAACTTGTCTTTTATTCCTCTGTCTTCTCGGTTCTTGAGTATATAAAGACCGATTAATTTGAGCAACATAGTTCTTGGCATATTCTGCATCAGGGTCTTTTATACTTGTCTCAGTGGGACCGAGATGATTCTGATTAAGCTTATTACGAAGATCCGTAGGAGAGATAACTTTGGTATCAGTCTTGGATACTTGTAATTTACCTTTCTCAGATCGAGAAATTTTGAGGGAAGGAAGGTGGACATTATTCCGACTAGGAGTCGGTAATAATCCATCTTTAGAGGAAGTAGCCAAAAGGCGTTTTCCTTTGTTTGATCTAGTAAGAGTGCTAGTCAAATTAACTCCAGAGGTAAAGACCTTAGGAGTGGAGGAGTTGACTAAAGAGTCTTTCTCCTTGGTTGGCACAAGATGTGCAAGTCGTGGAGGAATCATTTGTATGTTCTGTGGAAGAGAACCCCCAGTTTGATTTTGAGAAACAGTCAAAGGACTGTATCGATTGGCATACGCTGACTTTAGTTTGGAATTCTGGTCATACGCTGCCTTTTTATTAGCATACGCTGGCTTTGGCTTAGCGTACGCTGCCTGCTGTTGGCTTTTGTACGCTATCTTTGCCGTACGCTGCCCTTTGACTGCTATACGCGCAGAGTCATTAATGGCTAAAGAGCCGACTGCTGTTGTAAGAGTAGAGGGAGAAGAGACTTTGACATGTCTAGAGATGGTTTTCCTTGGACACGCTGACTTGGTTAAAGAACCCACTTTGTCAGCGTGACTAGGAGAAGCCACTGTTGCCGTGCTCAGAGAAGCCGAAGCATGCTTCGTTGAAGTTGAAGACGTGTTCTTGTCAACGTGAGAAGTGACAGAAACGTCTCGGGATGTCGAAGAAGACTTAGGGACATAGACAGAGCGTCCCTTCTTCTTGGCAGCAGGAAGTAGGGCAGAGCATTCGGTTAAATCGGTTTAAACCGAACCGAATTTAGCCAAACCGAATAAATCGAATTCAAAATAATGTTGAACCGAAACCGAACCGATTATGAGAGCAACCGATTTAAAACGAACCGATTTAATAATATCGGTTTAATCGGTTTATTCGGTTTAATCGGTTGGGCCCTTTTTAACTGGGCCGACCATTTGGGCCCTATTTGCCAATGGGCCTGGAATGAATAATTGTGCTTATACTTAAAAAAAAAAGCACACACAGACACAGATTGCTATTTGCTTGATTAATATGCAAAAAATAACAGATAAAAATTCACAGATAAAATAAACCATACAAAGATGGCCCAATAGCTTGATTAATATGCAGACTGCAGAGAACAATACACATGGGCCATAAGACCAGTAGCTTGATTAATCATAGGAGTCAAAGAGCTCCTAAATATGCAGATTGCAGAGAACAATACATATGGCCCAATGGCTTGATAAAATAAACCATACACAGATGGCCCAATAAATAATTACAACAATATGACAAAGAACAATAAATAATTACAAAGAACAATAAATAATTACATATGACAAAGAACAATAAATAATTACAACAATAGTTACAAGAATTCAGAGCAGTGCACAGGTAACTTTCTTCCTTTGACCAACATCACAAATAATGTAGGAAACTCAAAGTCTTCTATCAGAGGAAACTTTCATTGATATTCACCAAGCCACATTATGTTAGAGTTTCCTGTCACCAAGCCACACAAAAGGAATTGTGTTGTTGAAAGAGGTAAAAGTTCTCAACTTAGAGTTATAATGGAAAGAAATATAAGATGAAGTCACAGAAATGTAAGAGGTAAAAGTTCTCACCTTGGAATCTTGGATACACCAAACAATTATCTTTTGTTAACTTGTGCTGAAGTTGTATTATGCATTGATAACAACTGGAAATAAGAGAGGAAAGTTGAATCAGATTGACTAGAAGCCATTGCAATAAAGAGAAAGTATACTTCACACAAAATTTACCAACATCTCACAGTTTTTAGGACTGCAATTTGGAGCAGGAGATGACCCAAATCCTGCATGATGGAACAAGAGAGTATTTTTTGAAGTTTTTGAAGGCTCAGATTGGCAAGTTGTGCATCAATAGATGCAATGTAGTATCTGTCCATTACTCACTATTGCCATCTCATCATTGCCCTCTCTTCATATTTGTTAGCAACTTATCACATAAAATAAGTGCAGTATAGAGAAAGTATACTTCACACAAAAATTACCAGATTGCATAATCCAGTGCAGTGCAGAATCCAGATTCCAGAATCAAAATCCAGAGCAGTGCAGAATCCAGATACCAGTGCAATATCCAGATTGCATATTCCAAAATCAAAACAGTACAGTGCAGTGCAATATCCAGATTGCATAATCCAGAATCCAGAATCAAAACAGTGCAGTGCAGTGCAGAATCCAGATTGCATAATCCAGTGCAGTATAAAATAATAGATTCCAGATTCCAGATTGCATAATCCAGATTGCATAATCCAGTGCAATATCCAGATTGCATAATCCAGTGCAGTATAGAATAATATAGTGCAATATCCAGATTGCATAATCCAGATTGCATAAGCCAGAATAATAGAGTGCTTAACAGTTACAAACTTATAGTCCAAAACAAGTGAGTGCATAATCCAAAACCCACAATCCAGTGCCTAATCCAGAATGCATAGTTACAGTCCAAAATAGATTAGAGTACTTAACAACAGTTAATAGTTACAGTCCATCCTCTTCAAACCTCGCTTGAGGTTGAGACCACCGATAATTGGCTTAAATCTATAAAAAAATCACGAGTTAATATTTAATCTTCATGTTATGAAATACAAGTAATTAAAATTATACCTTTTTCAAGTTGATCAAGGGATTCTAAGTTCTCTTCAAGACTACTGACAATAGATTGATCGCGATCCGACCGAAACCAATCTTGCAAACATATAAGACCTTGAGCAATCTTAGGAGTCAAAGAGCTCCTAAATGCATCAAGCACCCGACCACCGGTACTAAATGCACTCTCCGATGCCACTGTAGATATCGGAACAGCTAACACATCACGGACCATTCTAGAAAGAACGGGAAAGCGAGGTGAATTAATCTTCCCTCAACAAACCAAAACGGAAGCTCATCGACAATTAGCATATAAGCCAATGACTTCCTTACATCTTCTTGATTAAATTGCCAACTTGTGAGGTTTGACTTGCCTTTCCCAACACATTGCATGTTCAATATTGATTGGGAAGGACCTTTATGCTTTGGATTAAGATTGCATACAAGCCAATGGTTTCTAACCGAGGATGTCCCATTAATTACGGGGTGACAATGATATTGTTTCTTGCAAAAGTTACACTCCGCTTTCGGTTGCCCATTATCAACAAATTGTTTGAAGTCAACCCAATACGGAGCTCTTCTTTTACCAATACGATTATTTCTAGCCTTGAGCTTAGAACTCGTTGTCGAATTGACAACGGGGTCATTTGTGGCTTGGGAACCCGTGCCCCCCCCAACCCCAACCTCAAGCTCAATATGATCCATTTCATTCGACATCTAAACAAAAAAAGAAACACAAATATATTACAAATCTAAAGCAAATCAAGAAATAAAAAAAGATAAGAATACGCACATTGCATGAGTATGACGTTGATGCCATGAACTTCGACTAATTTGATGCAATAAATGACCTATTAATTAGTAAATATCATATAAGCTCTAGTTTTTTAAAACAAATAAGAAATATTAGTTTTACTTGTTCTTAATTCTTAATAATAACTTATCTGTTCTTATCAGTTTTTACTTGTTCTTATCAATTAGAAATATTCAAAACTCTCCAAAAACATGCAAACTAAGCTCTGTAAAAATCATTCAAACTAAGCACTGTAAAAATCATTCAAACTAAGCACTGTAAGCAAAAAGTTCTATTAGCATGCAAAAAACATTCAAACAAAGCACTGCATGCAAAAATCATTCAAAGAAGGTTAAGATTTTTAGGCTTTTTTTAGCCTATAATTTGGCAGCCTATAAGCAATCTGGCCATGGCACGCTGCGACGTTTGTGCAAACTAAGCACTGTAAGCAATAATTTGCAATAATTTGCAATAATTTGTCGGCCCTGCAAAGTGCAAACTGAACACACACACTGACAGACACATTCCATATCACAGAGAGAGAAAGAAAGAGATGATTCTTACAACAATTCAAGCCAAGATAAATCCAAGTCCAACGAATAGGCTCAAAGTCGAAGTCCAGATTTAAACCCAGATTCCAAGCCCCTAAGACCTGCAAAAGAGTAAATAACCCAGATTTAAACCCAGAGTCCAACGAATAGGCTCACGGCTAACCGAGTATTTCATACAAAAAATAGAGAAAATAACAAAAAATTGCTGTAAAATTATATACCTTAATTTGTCAGTGTTGCAAGAGGTAAATAGGCCTGCATAATCAACAAAATAAGAAGAAGTACGAACTAAGAACCAGGTAAAATAAATATAATCAAAAATCACAAGAAAAAAATAAACTCAGAAAGTTAGGGATTCGGACCTTGAGGAGTTAGGGTTTCTTAAAGCCAAAGATCCAGAAATCCTCAGTTCCAGATCGGCAGATCCAGAGAGAAACGAGGGTTTCTCAAAGTTCGGGGCTTCGACTCCTTCGAGTTTCTCAAACCCAAAGGCTTAGAGTCGAGGAGTCGAGGACTCGAGTTCCAGATCGGCAGATCCAGAGAGAAACGAGGGTTTCTCAAAGCTCCGAGCGCCGAGCGCCGAGCACTGAGCAGAAGAGAGAAGAGAGAAGGGTTTCTCTGAGCAGAGAAGAGAAGAGAGAAGAGCCGAGAGGGAGAAGAGATCAGAGAGAGAAGGGTTTCTCTGTGCTGAGCGCCGAGCGCCGGCAGAGAATAATCCAGAAAGTGGAGAGAGAGAGTTAGATGCAGTTAGGGTTTTTTTTTTTGGTATATATACATCTAAGGGTATAGAGGTAATTACACTTTCTTATTCGGGTTTCAGTTTTCAACCGAAACCGATCTGATAACCCGAACCCTAAACCGAATAAGGGTTTTGGGTTTTTCTCAAACCGAACCCAACCCGAAATTTTTTTAAACCGAACCTAAACCCTTATTCGGTTCGGTTCGGTTCGGTTTTCGGCCCAAAACCGAATAATGCTCAGCCCTAGCAGGAAGAGCGGAGGAAGCCGTTCGGCCCTCCTTCGTCTTGAGCATTTCTTCGTAAGCAGATTGGTCGAATTGTACGACCATCGTCTTCTTCATCGAGCCGATCGACGAAGTATCGTATTGAGTTGTTGCTATCTAATTGGAGGAGACAGCTTTCCCCAGCAGAGTCGCCAATTTATTTTCCATAAATAAATTCACTTTATTTATTGTGTTTCTGGGAAAATTACAACTGTAGGAATCTAATCTAGAAGACGATTACTTTATCCCTTGGACGATGCGATGAAGAAAACTCAAACTTCGAAGAACTTGGACAGCAACTGGGCAATCTCTTTGTTTTCTCTGAATTGACTGTAGTGTCTGATGAAGATGAAGAAACTCTCTTTTATAGAGTTTTGGATAACTGTTCTGAAGCATACGCTCAGTCAGTTACTTGACGTGTGCATAACTGCAGGGACGTATGGCGAATTCTGGTGGAGACACATTAGAGTACGGTTGAAAGTAGTGGAATATATCTAGGAGAAATTAGTGGCATGGATGCCACGTTGTATAACTTCTGAATAAGTGGGTAACTGAGTACAGGACACGTGAGAACGTGTGTTGACTGTACGTTGAAAGTCATCCTGGATGTATTTGCTGTGATACGCTGTCTTTGTTGAAGAAGAATCATACGCTAGCTTTTGAAGGCACATGTCTTGCATACACTGACTTGAACAATATAGAGCTATATAAAACTGCTACGCTCACTTCATTGATAAGGAGTCATATGGAATCCATACGCTCATTTGATTAGCATGGAATCGTATGGAGTCCATGCGCTCACTTGGTTGGCAAGGAGTCGTATGAAGTCCATACGCTCACTTGGTTGACAAGGAGTCGTATGAAGTCCATATGCTCACTTGGCTGGCAAGGAGTCGTATGAAGTCCATACGCTCACTTGGTTGACAAGGAGTCGTATGGAATCCATACGCTCACTTGGTTGGGGAGCCATATGCATTAAGGGAGTAGACACGTGGCTGTCTTCAATCTTCTCAAATACGCCATATCTTCTAATACTGACAAATATCTCTTGAGCGTTGTGCTGCAGATATGATGGCTGATAGACTGTCAGAAATGACAGTAATGATGGCTGTGCATTTATGATGGCTACTGAGCTGTCCTCGTAAGAGACAAAATCAATTCTCGAAAACCTATACGACGGCTAATCTTCATAGGGCAGCTGTCTTTGCACGAAAGACGAAGTGTCAGATTCATCCTTCATTAAATATATGCTGTGCTGTCATCTCAAGAAATATTAAAATATTCACTGAGCGTACGGCCTTTAGATGAGCGTATGGCCTTGGCTGAGCGTATGGCTTTGAGCGTATAACTTTGGCTGAGTCTTATGTCAGCGTGTCATAATTTTTCACACCCTACAAAATATCTATTTAATTTTCATAAAATAATTTTTTGTAATAATAAAATAACAAAAATTGTCCCAACGTGTGAACTTTACCACACACCCTCGTCCGGGTCCAAAAAATCTACAATCTTGTAAAATATTATTTAATAATAAAAATACCAATAATTGTACATATAACTAAATAATTAGAAATTGTACATAAAATTCTAAAATAATTTGGAAAATATTTCTACGTACATAAAATATGTCTACATGGCTACTTTGGTCACACCACATGCCTACATGGGCTTAAATTTGGTTCGGGCCCTGTTCGGGCTGGTTTGGTCCAACCGGGTCATAAAAAAAACAATATATTAAATAATATCTAAATAAAATATTTTAAATGCGTTATTTCACAATTCGGCCTGGTTTTCCTAATTCGGACTGAACTATGGCTAGGCCTCCCACGACATGGCTAATATACTGGTCAAAGCACACTGCTACATCTTTCGTGCCAAAAGTCATGGTCGCCTTGTGCTCAAAACACAACGATGGCTAAGGTCATTTTTAATAATTAATAAAAAACATAAATTGTATAAATTAAATTTGAAGTCAAATAAAATAATAAAAAAATTAAAAAAATAGGGGTTTTACATCAACCTTCAAGTCCTCGGTGAGACGGGACACCCTCATAAGATGCTCGATATCCTCGACTCAGTCATCAGTATAGATGATGCCCTCCGTTTCTCTGAAGTCTCGAGGTCCCAATTTCTTGAAGTCCTATATATTACTCGGCCTAAGCTGGACAACCTGCTGCTGAGATGGAGCTCCCCTCTCTACTACAGCCAAAGTGAGCTGGTGGGGCTCTCGATACCTTGCCATATCATGTCAGCCTATCTCTAATGTACCTCGGACTGAGCCCTTTGGGCCTCAAATACCTTCCTGAATAATGCGAATATCTGTGTTGTATTAGTTGACACAGGAACAGCTAGAACAGTCACCTGGACCGGAGGAGGAGGAACACCCACAACAACCTCTGGAACTGTCATGACCCGTACCCTGATTAGTGGTACGTGAAAGTGGGTACGTCCAGCCTATGTCGCAGTGTCGGCGATAGGATGCTGTATAGGTCATATAGAAAGTATAGTAATCTAGACACAATATATATGTACCTGTCATCTCCGCACGGAGGTATATAATCTCAACTCAATCACACGACATCTAAGGAAGATAGCACGAAATATGACAAGATGTGATAGAAGGAAATAAACTGGAAATAGATGTAAGATTACAACACAAGTTCAGAGTCCAAAACATAACACAAGATCCAAAATATAAGTATAACATAAGTCTCAAATACTAGCTGGAACACAGTCCAGTCAAACCTATCTAACAGATCTAAACAAGAGGTAAATCCTATACTGGCATCAAGGATAACTCTTGGTCAAAATCTTCGTCTGGGCCATACCATAAAAGGTCGAGCAGTCGGCCTCTAAATCCTCTGTAAACATCAACGGGGTTATCCTGTCAAGATAACGAGCAAGTACAAACACCAACAATAGTTTTATTAAATTGACAAATTCTATAAGAGATAATTATAATGAAATATAAGATGAAATATCAAGCCTAGAATATAAACAGGATATGTAAAACTGGATATCATGTCAGGGTATGAAATACAGGAATATAGAACAGTACAATAATGTCTTATGTATAATGTAAACATAAACAGTGCCTTGAGATATTAGTGCGTTATGTGATCGGTTTGGGTCAAGATCAGGCTGTTCTATTTGACCGGCTATGCACAAGAACACGCATAGATAAACCTGGAGATCAGGCCGGCCAAAATGGAAAGCTATGCACAAGTAGAATTAGGTCAGGCTACACCCTATGTGTGGTGAGGGTGGAGCTATGCATAAGTAGTAACAAGAATACAAGAGGGGTATTTATCACATAACCACTAATAACTAACCATCCCCGAGTAGCATAGTAGATCCGGATATGACACATCATGACACAGGATTCAAAAGCAGGGGGCCAGCCCACTCCCAAATTGATGTCTATACAAGTACAGGAAACAAGATCGACAATGTACCAATATACCAAAAAAGTCCAAGAATAGCATCTCATGACAGGATCCGACGTATACTAGTCCGTGAACCATCGTGTCGGAAATCAAGTAAAATACTACAACTGAATCGGATATAACAGATATCAAGACAACAAAAACTATCAGTGAATGTACTCACATGTGGTCCTGAGCTGTCAGTGTAAATAGATGCTCAAAGTGATGTCACAGACCTAAAAATGAGATATCATGAGTTAAATTAGGGTTTAACAGTATATGGCATGATATTCTAGTTTATGCTATGCAAATATAGGTCAAGCTCAGTCAAACTAAGTCAAACCAGGTCACACTAGGTCACATTAAGTCAAACTAGGTCAAACTAGGCTAATGGTTGACTCACAGTTGACTTTTGGTCAACTTGTCAACTCTGGTCAAGTCCTAGTCAATTCTAGGTCCAATATTGACTTGCAGCTGACTTTCAGTCAAAATAGTCAACTTTGGTCAAACGGGGTCAATTCTAGGCTAAGTATCATATTCATGACCATTACCACCCAAGATACCATATAACTTGGTCATATTGGTATCCCTATACCAATACCTTAGCCCCTAACCTTAGTTATCTAGACACCCTCAAGATATCACTTGGCATCTCAAATCCTAAGATATATAATATCTTAGGTATTTTGATATCCTAGATTAAAAAAAAATCCTAGATAGCTAATATCTAAGATATCTAGATATCTAACTATCCAATATCCTAACTATTCTAACTCTAACATTCTAACATATCCTAGGATACTTAGATGTCCTAAGATATCTACTCTAGTATCCTAAGATACCAATATCTTGATATCCTAGATATCTAAAATCTAAGGTATCTAGCTACCTATCTATCTAATATATCTAATATATATTCTAACTTATATATATACACTAACTTACTAACATATCTTAGATATCTAATATGGAGATAGATATATATATATATATATATATATATATATATATATATATATATATATATATATATATATATATATATATATATAATAGCAGTAGCAGCAGGCAGTTGCAGCAGCAACTGCATTAGCAGTGGCAGCAGCAGTGCAAGCAATGGGGGCACCCCATTCGCCCCATTGCATTGCCAGATATATATATATATATATATATATATATATATATATATATATATATATATAATAGCAGTAGCAGCAGGCAGTTGCAGCAACAACTGCATTAGCAGTGGCAGCAGCAGTGCAAGCAATGGGCGAATGGGGTGCCCCCATTGCTTGCACTGCTGTTTATTTATATAGTTGTGTGTGTGTTAGAGATTTGTGAGTGTGTTTATGGAGATATATATATATATATATATATATATATATATATATATATATATATATATATATATATATATATATATATATATATATATATATATATATATATATATATACCTCGCAATTTTGCCCCCTAGGGCCTAGACACGTACCCCATACAAGCAATCCAACTCGGGCACACGAGCAAAAATGAAATATGAGGCCCGAATGGCTAAATGGTCATTCTAGCAGCTCCCGGGTGTCCGATTCGCGATACCGTACGATACGGACACCAAACCAATCCGGATTCGACCCAAGTTCTACACACGAGTCCTAAATAATGATTAGAACCTATTCTAAGTTCTAACTTGGCGATTCTAGTTTAGGTGCAAAAAGTTACCCCTGTGTTGGAATCCGAAAACCCCGAAAAAGCCTATTATCATGACTTCTCGCGAAACGACCCCACGTATCCAAATATGGACATGTATCTAGCCTCATCTCACACAAACTAACCTAATTAGGTCCAATTAGCCTAGGTACAACACCCAAACATGTCAATTTAGGATTTTCCCCAAATTTGGCACTAAACCTAGGCCAGAAGTCCCAAATTGAGTCCAATGGATTCCAAACCTCTTCTAATGGGTTATCCTACACCTCGGACATCCTCTAATATACAAATAACACTAATTAGAAGTAATTATAAAGGTTAGAGTTTACCTCTTGGGAGTTGGAATCCCAAGAAAAAGCTCCAAAATTACTTCTTTTTAGGTCAAAGCACAAGATCTATGCTTCCACCACCACCAAGCTAGGTATACCTAGATCAAAACCACAAATGAGAGATAAACAAGGGTTAGCACCAAGATTAGAGAGAGATCTAGAGTAATAGAAGAGATTTGGAAGAGATTTGCTTACTTGGAGCTTGAGATCAAATAGGAAGAAATTAAAAGAGGGTTTTTGTGAAACGAGAGAAAATAAAGAGAGAGTGTGTTTTCATGTAAATGAGAATAATGGCATGTTGGCTGGCCACATTTGGAAGGGATAGGGGCATTTGGCACGTTACAGAAATGTCCTCCAAGTCAAAGAAAATAATGGTTTTGAGTTAGGGTCAAAAGGGTAACTTGGAAACTCGAGATTCCAAGTTCTAAATCTAATTCTAAACTCTAATCCCACTAAAATTAAATAGAATTAGTCAAAAATAAATATCTGGATTTGGTCATGACAAGTTGGTCGGGTCCAATTGGGTCCAAAACTTACCCGAGTCACTAACACAAGTCGAAATGAGACAAAACTCAAACCCAGTCAAACAAAATCCCAAAATACATTATTAATAAATAAATATTCACAAAAATATTAAAATATGAAAAATAAAAAAACTACCCTCCATTTTGAAAATTGGAAGTAACAGGAACAGTCCTTTGAACTGGAGAAGGACCCCCAAAAGCAGCTGATACACCAACCACTAGTGAAGTGACTGGAGCAAGCCCATAGGAAGTCGCAGATATCTCAGAGGCTGCTCCCGAACGCTGTGACCTCATCTTAGGCAGCATTCTAAAGATGGACAAAAGAAAGAAGTCAATATGGAACAAGATAGAATTATTCAAAAAAGGGCAGTTATAGTTCAAAGAATCAATATCAAAGAAGGACTGTTGCAGTAAAATAATAGATTAGAAGTTTTCCTAGTTGTGATTATTTCCCTCAGCCCATAGCCTATAGCCTATATTATATAGCAGACTCGTAATAGCACTCTAAGTCTGAGTACCACTACGACATCACACTAATTGCAACCTCGAAGACCTGCACGGATGTCACGACCCGCACTCGGTTTAGGGGCATGAGTGCATGGCAGTGCCCAGCCTATGCCGCAGCATCGACAGTAGAATGTTGTCTATGTCTACTAAACTAACTAACAATATAAATATTATAACCTATCGAAATAGTCATCTCCAAACGGAGGACAAGTAATGGCAATATATTCATACTCAATCACAATAACTGTACGGAAGATAAATGGCACAATAAAAGATAAAGACAACATAATACGAAATATCCCGAAAAAGTCTAACACAAAAGAAAATAATACAAGTCCAGATGATCGAAGAGTCGACAATTCAAATACAAGTCCTAAAATAATAAACAAGCCAAGAGTCTAACTGGAGATAAATCCAGTACCAATCTAGCCTAACTGAGTCGCTAAATAATTCTCCTCGGCTGGGGCTAGACCCTCCTGGATCAGAGTCTCTCGATCTACACCTACCACATCCTGTGGGCCGTAATAGGTAGGGCAACCGTCATCAGTATAGTTTGAAAAATATATCCAGTCAGGATTGGAGCTAGATGCATTTCTAATAACAATTCAAGTCAATGATAAAGACTGTCACGGAAGAGAATATACAAGATATGGTAAACAGGTACATGAATATAATATACATAAAGTACTGAATAAACAGGGAAAACAGAAATCATTAAGTACAATAATCAGAAAATACTATCTACATGAGTGAGTACTAGCTTTAACATGTGATCGGCTTGGGAACTTACACAGGAATATATGGCATGGTTAATCACACACGCGGTATATGATTAACACTCACAGGAAAACAGGACATGCACATGAAGGGTATGATCACATATCAACACTACTACTTCCCGTCCACGAATGATACAGTGGATCAAACCATGGTACATTATGACACGAGATTCTCTGAGAAGGTCACGAGCCTTCGCAGGAATCAGTGTTTATACAATGTACAAGAACAAGAATAGGGCTTGCACAGGATATACCAAGACAGAAATAACATCTCATGATGGAACCTAGGCCATACTAATCCATGTGACCAACGTGTCAGGAAATCAAGGATATCTACACTAAATACAAGAAACATAGAAGATACCATAAACAGGTAATTATCAGAGATTATACTTGCATGAGATCCGGTGTAGAATATCAACAGTATCCTATACGGTGCCTCGAAAACCTAAATATGGAATATTATATCAATAGCAAGTTTTGGAATGAATACAAGTTAAACTAACCCAAATCTAGGTCATAAGGTCATTTCTAGGTCAAAATAGTCAACTCTAGGTCAAACTTGGTCAAACTAGTTATTTTTAGGTTGTCTAAGTCCGTCCCTAGGATGTTGGGTCCATAAACTATGTATTTAGGCTATATTTAGCTATATGGGATACTAGGGTGTCAATATTACATAATATATAGTATCCTCATAGCTAAGGCTCAACACTCTTGGATACATTGGCTTTGAGCCAACTTGGTATCACTATCTATCTACCCTATACCTTAACCCAAGGGTAGACTCAAGCTAAACCCCATTCTCTCTTTAACCCATACCTAAATATTGCCTACACTCATGTGGGTAAAACTCTTTACCTTGCTAACTAACTACCATTACCTATTCCAATATCCCACACATGTGTCCCAAACCTTACCTAAACCAATACCAACACATAACATACACAAACACCTACACCTATGACACACCCTCATAAGGCCTATTTCTAACCGACACCCACTCATAATACACACACACTCACACACAAAATTGATACACACATGTGCACATGAGAACATGCAAATCCTTTACATTGCTGTTGTTCCAGATTCACTGCTGTAGGTAGGTTCCTTCTCCAATTACCTACTACTTAAAGCTATCCCTGCCTATCTTCATCTATTCTCTAACCTGCACAAATGGAACCCAAAACCCCTTACCTAATATCATGTGCTTCATTGCCTATACATATACTACTCCTATGCCTACATAGCCTTCACACAAACGCACATAACACTCATACATACCCTAGACACACACATGTTGTACCCAAACACACCCCATGCCTCACTGCACCCACACTGGCACACAAGAATGTGCATTGCCTATGCAGTGAGCACAAGCCCAAACCAAGCCAAGGCTGCTGCTTTGGTTGCAGGGGACTAATGCCCCCTACCTGTGCACTCATTCACAGGTACTGACTTCTGTGTAATGTACCCTACCCTGTACTGGGCAGGCTACAAAAGCTTGGCCAAAGGGAAACCCCCCCAGCCATACATTTGCTCTCATTGACACACTAACACCTGTCTACCTATAGGGATACACATATCTCTATATCTATATGCCTCTATGTATCTATACCTATACATGACACACACACATTCCCTTCTACTACCTACACTACACTAACACACATGTTTTCCCCCTTCACCACTATTGATACACAACCTATCTAGGCACTCCCTCTCACTAACACTATATTATCTATACACATATACTTATATGTAGCACTCTAGAATGAATATATATATATATATATATATATATATATATATATATATATATATATACGAATAACAGAAACTCTGTTATAGACATTTCTTTACATTCAATGTACTCTACGGATAGAGGAATACATAGAGTTGAACATAGTAAAATAAGAAATTGAAAGATTTCGTTGAAATTGTTCGTTTGGAAATTTCTCGAAAAGCTAATTATAGGTTCTTCTTTCCATCGGAACGATAGGGCCGTTATGCTCATTACTAAACTTGTTGAAGAGATGAAATAGAACCAAGATATATATATATATATATATATATATATATATATATATATATATATGCAAAATCAGAATATACATATTAACATTTACTAATGGGCAATACATCAAACACGTGGTGGACACTAGTGTGATAAGCTAGGATACGCTCAAGATACGTACTCCAATCCTAACCAAACCAACCCAAAGCCTACCAACAAGACCTAAATAAGAAATAGAGTCTAAACTAAGTGCTAACTCATCAATCCAAGTGTCTTGGCAAAATTCCATATGTGGGGAACCCGTGTCAAAGGAAAAACCCCCAAAATCACCTCATGCCCTACATGTCCAATTGTAGACACGTAGAAAGCCTCCCTTTACTCTAACAAGTCCAATTAGACCTACCTAACCTAATGGAAAGCACCTGGTGCACCATTCTCGAAATTCCTACAAAATGGCACAAAAACCTTTGTAGAAGTCTCCAAATGGGTCCAATGAAGCCCAAGCTTCTCCCTTTGGGTAGTCCTAATACATGGATGGTTCCTAAATGACTAATTACACTAATTAGAATTAACTACAATAGTTTAATCTCATATTTTACCTTTTGGAAGATGGATTCCCAATGCAAGGGAACCACCCATGGACACAATCCTCAGGAATGGATATCTCCTTCAAGCTTCTCTCCTTTCCAAGCTCCTCATTATTAATCTAAGCTTTAGCCTCCTTGAGATGACACTAGGAATGGGTTGGGAATCAATTTAGGAATGATAGAGGTTGGGTCTTCTTCTCAAATGGAGAGAAAATTGAGAGGAGGTAAATTAGGGTTTGTGGAGGCTATTAATGAATAAAATAAGGGGACTTTATATGGGAATATGACTAGCCACTATTCCTAATCCTAATGTAATATAAAATGCCTAATAAGCCCTCATAATTAGTCATGAAGGTTTATTTTAGGAAGGGTTTAATTAAATAATGTTCTATTAACTAAAAGAAGGATTTTTCTTGATCATTGCTCTCTAATTAATGGGTGCAGCAAGACTAACTAATGGGTTCACCAATGGTGTCATGACAAGTCTAGTTGGCTCCATCTACATTTACTAACAACTAGTCAAACTAGTAGCTAACAACTAGCAACTAACTACATCATATATTTAATTATATGCAACAATACCAACATCGAAAAATAAAAAAATAATTATTACAGTTAATATGAAATATAATTATTAAATTGGTACAAGATAGGAAAAGACAAAATACCCATAATCTGGAAATATGGTAGTTACAATCCTACCCCCCAGAAAAAATTTGTCCTCGAAATTTGATTTGGTTGTACTCTTCTCTAGGTCAAGCCCCCAACAATCAAAGTCTAGCAAAATCATATCTAAAGTTATACAACATACAATTCTATGGAATGTAAACAAGCATGCATGGTTATAGCCTCTACAGTGTCATGTTATTGCAGTCCCTACTAAGGTTCACTACTACTCTAGCATGAAAATCACATATGCAAGTTAAAGGTACTAAGAAATCAAGCAAGCAATCAATAGATGGAAAGGAACATGAAGGAAAAAAAGAACATAACCTAACATTCTAGCCCATCACCTACAGTGTTGGTCTCCTCGACCGCCATCACAAATATCCTACCCTGACGAGGTATCTCCCTCTGCTGGTGCGGGGCATGATACGGTGCCACAGGTGGCCTAGCCAGTGCTCTCTGGGCTGCACTTGCTCCCTGAGCTGCATGACAAGGGCTCGAAAGGCAATCCCTTATCTAGTAGCCCTTGACACCATAATATAGGCATAACCCCAGCCTTTTCTTGTAAACCTCCTAGATGTGGTTGGGTTTCTTGCAGAAGTGGCAAGGAGCACGTTGTACCGGTCTTTGTTACTGATGTGGCACCTGCTAAATGAGCGCCCTAGCCTAACAGCTAGTCGAACTAGTAGCTAACAACTAGCAACTAACTACATCATATATTTAATTATATGCAACAATACCAATATGGAAAAATTAAAAAATAATTATTAAAATTAATAAGAAATATAATTATTAAATTGGTACAAGATAGGAAAAGACAAAACTACCCCTACTCTAAAAATGTTGTAGTTACAATCCTACCCACCTTAGAAAAAATTTCTCCTCAAAATTTGAGTTGGTTGCACTCTTCTCTAGGTCAAGCCCCCAACAATCAAAGTCTAGCAAAATCATATCTAAAGTTAAACAACATACAATTCTACGGAATATAAACAAGCATGCATGGTTATAGCCTCTACAGTGTCATGTTATTGCAGCCCCTACTAGGGTTCACTACTACTCTAGCATGAAAATCACATATGCAAGCTAAAGGTACTAAGAAATCAATCAAGAAATCAATAGATGGAAAGGAATATGAAGGAAAAAAGGAACAGAACCTAACCTTCTAGCCCATCACCTACAGTGTTGGTCTCCTCGACCGCCATCACAAATGCCCTGCCCTGACGAGGTATCTCCCTCTGCTGGTGCGGGGCATGATGCGGTGCCACAGGTGGCCTAGCCAGTGCTCTATGGGCTGTACCTGCTCCCTGAGCTGCATGACGAGGGCTCGAAAGTAAATCCCTCATCTGGTGCCCCTCGGTGCCGCAATATAGGTACAACCCCAGCCTCTTGCTGCAAACCTCCCAGATGTGGTCAGGCTTCTTACAAAAGTAGCAAGGAGCATATTGCACCGGTCTGCTACTGCCGTGATACCCGCCGAACAGGCACCTTAACCGGAGCCTGAAACTGCTTCGACGTGACTAGAAAGAATGATGCTGGAGCTGGGGAAGCTTAGCAGGCCCTACGCTACTAGTAGCCCCCGAAAGGAAGGAAAGAGGATCTTCACGTCCCAAATCAGTCCCTCCAAAAAGTGATTCACCCTAATCTCCGGGCCCCGTACCATGTACTCTGCGTATCGGCTCAGCCTACCGAACTCCGCAGCGTACTCCTCCGCTGACATACCTTCCTGTTGGAGGTTCTGAAACTAACTAGCCAGGTCCAATCAATCAGTAGGGGAAAAGAACTTCTTCTTAAAAAGGTCCTTGAATTCGGTCCAGGCATTGTAGGAACGAAATGTAAAGCGCTATACTCTAGAAGGAGGTAAATAGAGTAGGCAGCAAAAAATTAGCTATTTAAAAATCGTTATATATATATCACAAATTTGTAAATAAAAAGTAGAGAGCAGAGAGCAAACGCAAACACAAGGATATATACTAGTTTCCCTCCTGTGAGGACTAGTCCAGTCAGAAGAACTCTAGCTTCCAGTTGAAATCTACTATGGAAAAACGTCGCAAGTTTTCAAGCAAAGTACTTAAAACTTCTACAATACGAACTTTGATCCGAAGTACTCGATCGACTTCAATTGTGAAGTATCTTTCTTCAATCAAGCCTCTGATTACAATCACTCTGAAACTTCTAGACCTTACCGCACTAGCAAATCGACTAGAGGATTGTAACTGGCTCAGGATTTGAAAATGAAAGGATTAGAACACTTTGGAAGAACATATTAAGCTTAGAAAGAAGATGAGAGAGAGGTGTGTTGAAATGATGGAAATTCTTCTCTATTTATAGGTTTTTCAAAGGCAAAATTCGGACAAAATTCGGGCAGAATTCTTTAAGAGAATCTCGGAAGATAGTCGTTGCATCCGTAACTGCAGGAAGACCATGTTCAAAATCCAACGTCCACTAACCGAACTCGGGGTAAATTCGGACCAAACTCGGGCCGAATTATCTTGGTGTTATGTTAGGGTTTTTGCAAATTGGTTTTTGGCATTTTGAAAAGTCAAGCAGTTAGGACCTTTTTTAAATAGGTTTATTTTCAAACAAAGGGATATTTTAAAATCATTTTTGGGTAGCCTATTTGCCAGTATGACTCGGTGTACATCTTATTCCTAGACTCAATAAATTATGAAAATTATATTGATAAAGGAAATACAGACTTAGTGGCAAACTGGCTTCAAGTCTTGAATGGTAGCAGTAGTAGTTCTCAGCAATTGTCCAAGTAGCCCTTATATCGAGACCGGGTTAGATCAATTATTAAAATTGTTTGACCATGACCAATGGGCTAACAATCTCTCCCATTTTGATAATTGACAAACCTTGACTGATATAATATCTTGTTCTTGATTTGAACAAAAATATCAAAATTAGTAAGGAACTGTTCTTGTTCTGTACTGTATTGTCTCCTCATCTCCTGAAATAGATGTTAGATCATTTTCTTCCCCATTGTCACTTAGCAAAATAATTGCAAAGAAAGAAGCTCCCCCATAATTCATGCTTAAGAAACAAACGTTGAAGAAATACAAAAATATATAAAGAATAACATAAATTTCACAGGCAGTTCTATGAAGGAAGCATAAACTAAGATAGATAATGCTACGCATAAAATGAGAAGTGCATACTAAAAAGAAAAAAGAGAACAATACACAATGAAATAGTAAATGCATACTAATAAGAGTTTGAAATATATCAACTCAACAAACAGATCAAGTACCATAACTGTTTGAGATGTTGTATAAAAAGAATAATAGCTCAATAGTTATCAAGATAGAGAAATCAAGTAAACCTATGAAAATGAGAGAACTAAGAAGAATCATATTCTTTCATAAATCCACTATAAAACAAAATACCATGACCAATGCAATAAGATATTTTAAGTAAAAGAATATACGTCCATGATGAACTAGGTATACTACATATTAAAGGTATATATATAAATTGAAACAATTAATTTGCTTTCCTTTAAAATATATGTATCTAGTTCAAAAAGCAATTTATATGCATAAAATAGAAAATTATAAAATCTGAGGGATATCCAGGATATGCATCTTTCATCCCTTTGATCAATGCATATAAAGTTCCAAACATAAAACAAATATCATCTTTAGGCAAGTAAAAGAAATATCCAATAAATAAATACTTAAAGATGAACAAATAAAATATATTTCCAAAAGTAGGAAACTAACTCATCAAAGTATTAGATCTTCTTATCAAAGTTAATTTCTTCCCTTTTAAAACCTTAGCACGGTGTCCATCTGATAACCGTAAGGTTAAAGAAAAGAAACTCTTCAAGAGAAAGAAATTCAATTTGCTTGACTTTTCCCCCGCAAAGAATTACTACTATAGGCAGTTATTAACTTAAATAAGAAGATAATAAAAGCTTCATAAAACTAATATCATGAATATTACGGAAACACTAAAGAATATATCAGAAAACCTTCACAAGATCAAATCAAAAATAGGGTAACAAAAAAATGAATATATCAAAAGATGACAAACATTAACCTATAGAAGATCAATGTATATTACCATCAAATAATATTATCCATCAAAAGATAAAATCAAAAGACGAAATCCATATCTCTTCTTAAAAGTGAGATCAATCCAAGATTATATATCGATTTAGAGAATACAAAATTTAAGTATATCCACTAGAATCGAAAGATCTCAAACAATATAAATTCAAATCATTTGTAGCTATAAGCATAAGATGTATCAATTACATGCATCCTTATATGTACTATAAAATCAATGGGTAACAACAAAATATAAAATATTTATAAATCAAATATAGGATCTAGATACGCTGATGTGTTTTGGAACCTAGGGGACTGGGTTTAGTGCCATGGATCCAGATTTAGACAATAGTTGTAAGTAGACCTTAATAAATCTTAAGTCTATAAAGTATTGATTACTTTGGATTAGTTGTTGGGGTACTGTCCCAGCTAACTGAGGTCCACCGGAGGACGCTTAAGTACTGCTTCACTTTAGCCATAGCAGTGGTGACAGACGGAGCTTTGTAGGCTTGTACCCAAAATGATCTCTACTTTTAAGAACTTAGATTTAAAGGAATATATGCAGTATTATCAAACATCATCAAAATCCATAATCCCTAACTATAAGAGAAGTAAATACCCAAAGAATTGACAAAGAATGATCATCAAGGATTAAGAACTAATTTTCAAAAAAGTTTTCATAGTGCACTATAGATATATAAAAGATATATACTAAAAATGTGCACTAGTAAATTAGAAAAGTAAAACACAAGATCATATTGAATAAAATGATATACATACTTTATAAATAAAGACAAAAGATATCCATGCATATAAAAAAATGTCAAACAAATAGAAAGGATGCTTAGTATGACATAACATTTGAGATAGTAACTAGCCATGCAACTGTATTTGAAGAACATTATCCTAAGAATGCTATAAATATGTGTCACACTAGTTGTTTGCCATTGATTGTAAAAGTACAGAACAATTATCGGAGGACTGAACTTAGACTCACAATACAAACTCGCTTGTACAAAGAAAGCCTAGGGACGAAAACTTAGGTACAGCAATCTAAGTACAATTGTTTATTTTAGATTCTGGGGGGTGACGATAGAGGCTCGGGAAGGCGACGGCAGCCCTGCCTTACTCCTTGGAGGATCGGTATGCAGCCTTGGCTCCTTGTGAAAAGATGGTTGGCATTGACGAAGAAGTGCTCTTTTTGCTCCTCTGTTGCTCTCCTGGCTTCTCTTTCTCTCTCTCTCTGTGTATTCTCTCTCTGACTCTGTATATTTTTATTCTTTTTTGTTGCCGGCCCTTTCTCTCTCTCTCTCTGTATATCTCCTCTCTGACTCTGTATATTTTACAAGGGAATGGCACCCTGCTATTTATAATAGTGGGGAAGCATCATTAGGATTTGGCTGATTACCCGTTCTCAAAGTGGCGGTGGCCTGGTGATTGATCAATCTGGACCATTAGTCTTGAGTGCGAAGGATCTGGACCATTAATGTGGATTATGCCAAATCCCATCAATAATAAATATTGATTACAATAAATCTCCATCATGATGATTTGCTGATGTCTGCAATTCTAAATGAATCAATTTAATTCATTCTCTTGCCACGTGTCCCAAATTATTGGAATCTGACCCAAAATTTGATTATATTTAGGACACGTGTCATGTCATCATTATTGAGCCGCATGTGGAGTGTTCATATTTGGGCCGTATGAAGGTCGTCATGACCGAGCCGCATGGAAGATTTCATGACCGAGCTGCATGAATAGTCTCTACACTCGAACCGCATGAAGGTTGTCATGACCGAGCCGCATGAATATGTTCATGACCGAGCCGCATGGGGGTCTTCATGGCCAAGCCGCACGAGAGTCTTCATGGCCGAGCCGCATGGGTTTCTTCATGGCTGAGCCGCATGAGGGGCCTTCATGGTTTGAACCGCATAGATTTCTTTGCACTGGCCGCATGAACTCGTCTAGTCTGGCCGCATGGACCTGCCTCGAAGCTTGGTAGACAGCGCCGTATTGGTGAAGATTTTCCTTATTTCCTAGAAAAATTCTGTTTTTCGTGTCAGTCATTATGACAACTTTATGTCAGGTCTGTCATCTGTCAGTTGTCAGCCGTCAGAATATTAAATGCGTCCAGACGTTGAGCACAGCTGTTTTGAATGCCACGTGGCCTCTCTCTCTGAGCCGCATGGAGTTTACTCGAGTTTCCTATGTGTTTGAGCCGCATGGGACTCCTGAGCCGCATGAAGCTCGTTTGATTTTGAGCCGCATGAAGCTTTCTGGGTTCTGTGCCGCATGAAGAACGTTTCATGACCGAGCCGCATGAAGGACGTCTCATGACCGAGCCGCATGAAGGACGTCTCATGACCGAGCTGCATGAAGGACGTCTCATGACCGAGCCGCCTGAAGGACGTCTCATGACCGAGCTGCATGAGGAATGTCTCATGACCGAGCCGCATGAAAGACGTCTCATGACTCGCATGAGGAATGTCTTGATCAGCCCGTGCACTCGCTTTGTGGGCCCGGGTATCCCGAACACACGAGTGCGTAGGTATCATGTTTGCTCCCTGATGTGGGGCTAATAGAAACACTTTCCCTCGATCTTTGTTGGGAGACTCTTGAGAACCACTCTGTCTGTTTGCCGCCGGGGGCTGGACACGAGCGGCTCTGTACAACTTTACATCAGAGGCCCATTTAGCGGGACGCTCTTGATGGTCAGAGGTTGGGACAGCTGACTGAGCCCGAAGAGCCCGCGCTGCCCTAGACTTCTTCTACTTAGCACCCGAAGGTGCGCAATAGGAAGAGTCCAAGTTTAGAAGGAGGGAAGAGAAGTTGGTGCCCTTTTCAAAGGAAGAAAGGGGGCTCTATTTATAGGATGGAGTGAGCCCTTTCTTCTTCTCCTTTCCGATGTGGGACTAAAAGCAATATTTTCTATGCTTCTACAGGACCCCCTTCAAAGTTTCCAAATTGCAAATTTGGAACACTTTGAATAAGAAGCATGGAAAGTAGAGTTGTTTGGGTGTGGCAATCCAATCAGAGGTAGCATGGACGTGATGGGTTTGGGTAGTTCTGCTGGAGATTTTATGTGGACTTATCATCCTTGGCGTACCTCGATTTTAGGTACGAATAATAAGTTGAGATAGGGAACCATCATATTTACCCAGAGGGGATTAGGACGTGGTAAATATAAGGTTGATGGTAGAGCTTTCCTACTCAGAGGTGATATGGACATGGTAGGAGTGAACTCGAATGAGGATACATAGAACAACTCAGAGGTGCTATCAACGTGGAAGTTCTATGCATTGGGTGAAAGAATGCTATGGAACAGCTGGGCTCCGAAAGCATGTGATAATGAGGAAAGATGTGGATGTACTAAGGGACCTAGTACGGCATTTGTGGTCAGCCGAGGACATTTGTGGGCCTATTATCCTTGGCGTATCCCTACTTAGGATACGGATAATAGGGTGAAGGGGAATCAACATACTTACTCAGAGGTAATGAGGACATGGCAAGTATGAGGGTTTTACCGTGGAGTTCCTACTCAGAGGTAATGAGGACATGGCAGGAGTGGACTCAACGGAGAATATTTGTAGGCCTATTATCCTTGGCATATCCTGGTTCAGGATATGGATAATAGGATGAAAGGGAACCAACATACTTACTCAGAGGTAATGAGGACATGGCAAGCATGAGGGTTTTACCGCGGAGTCTTCCTACTCAGAGGTAATGAGGACATGGCAGGAGTGGACTCAACGGAGAATATTTGTGGGTCTATTATCCTTGGCATATCCTGGTTCAGGATACGGATAATAGGATGAAAGGGAACCAACATACTTACTCAGAGGTAATGAGGATATGGCAAGCATGAGGGTTTTACCGCGGAGTCTTCCTACTCAGAGGTAATGAGGACATGACAGGAGTGGACTCAACGGAGAATATTTGTGGTCAACAGAGGACATTTGTGGTCAACAGAGGACATTTGTGGGCCTATTATCCTTGGCGTACCCTGGCTTAGGATACGGATAATAGGATGAAAAGGAACCAACATACTTACTCAGAGGTAATAAGGACATGGTAAGTATGAGGGTTTTTGTTTTACCGCGGAATCTTCCTACTCAGAGGTAATGAGGACATGGCAGGAGGAAACTCAACGGAGAATATTTGTGGACCTATTATCTTTGGTGTACTCCGGTTGTGGGTACAAATAATAGGTTGAAAGGGAATCGACATACTTACTCAGAGGTAATGAGGACATGGCAAGTATGAAGTTTTCTTCGACGGAGCCTTCCCACTCAGAGATAATGAGGACATGGCAGGAGTGGGCTCAATGAAGAGGGGTACATAGAACGACTTAGAGGTAATGAGGACATGGAAGTTCTTATGTAGAGGGGTGATTTGTTTTTGGTAGAATTGAGACGACTCAGTGGTAGCATCGACATGGTCGTTTTGGAAATTTGTGGATCCGTTACCCTTTTTGTGCACTGGGAGTGCGGGTAGTGGATCATGAGGAAGGATCTCTTTTAGGAAGAAAGTTCAGGGGTATGTTTATACATAACGTTCTCCCTAAAAGAGTGACCGGGATGTAAGTTCAGGGGTACCAGCGGGTACATAACTCGACAATCCATAAATTTTGTGATCAAAGTGTAAGTTCAGAGGTACCAGCGGGTACATGACTTGGTAGTTTGGGATTTTTGTGGAAGGAGGAGGTGAGTTCAGCGGTACGAGAGGGTACATGACTCAAAAATCTAGAATATTGTGGATATGAGTTCAGCGGTACCAGCAGGTACATGACTCGGTGATCTGGAGAGAATGTGGATGTGAGTTCAGTGGTACCAGCGGGTACATGACTAGATAATCTGGAGTGGATGTGAGTTCAGCGGTACCGGGGGGTACATAACTCACCAATCTAGGAAATTTGGAGGCGGAATGTGAGTTCAGCGGTACCGGGGGGTACATAACTCAATCAATCTAGGAAATTTGGAGGCGGAATGTGAGTTCAGCGGTACCGGAGGGTACATAACTCAATCATCAGGGATTTTTTTTTTTTTGGATGTCGTTTCAGACGTAACACTTCTTCAGGAAGTTGTCGTTGATGGGCAACATGAGCAAGTCTCAGTGTGAACAGCCACATACATGGCCAGCTCCAACTCTTCTTCAGCCACCCCCTGTGTAAATACAGACTGAGAGGATGACCTGGGAAGCTTGATTGTCAGTGGTTCAGTTGATGGAGTTGAGCGTGGTGTTGTTGGCAGACTAGCAACCCCCAGTTTGGCATTTGATGTAGAGCGAGGAGTGGCTGGTTCGCTGGAAGTGTCAGACCTTGCATCGAGGTGACAACCTTTCTTGGGAAGGCGTATTGTCAATGGCCTGTCCGAGGGGTTGAGCTTTCCTGTTTGTGGTTGACTGACTCTTGGTAACCTGATTGTTAGTGGCTCCGTTGTAGGGCTGAGCATTATTCGGTTTTGGGCCGAAAACCGAACCGAACCGAACCGAATAAGGGTTTAGGTTCGGTTTAAAAAAATTTCGGGTCGGGTTCGGTTTGAGAAAAACCCAAAACCCTTATTCGGTTTAGGGTTCGGGTTATCAGATCGGTTTCGGTTGAAAACCGAAACCCGAATAAGAAAGTGTAATTACCTCTATACCCTTAGATGTATATATACAAAAAAAAAACCCTAACTGCATCTAACTCTCTCTCTCCACTTTCTGGATTATTCTCTGCCGGCGCTCGGCACTCAGCACAGAGAAACCCTTCTCTCTCTGATCTCTTCTCCCTCTCGGCTCTTCTCTCTTCTCTTCTCTGCTCAGAGAAACCCTTCTCTCTTCTCTCTTCTGCTCAGTGCTCGGCGCTCGGCGCTCGGAGCTTTGAGAAACCCTCGTTTCTCTCTGGATCTGCCGATCTGGAACTCGAGTCCTCGACTCCTCGACTCTAAGCCTTTAGGTTTGAGAAACTCGAAGGAGTCGAAGCCCCGAACTTTGAGAAACCCTCGTTTCTCTCTGGATCTGCCGATCTGGAACTGAGGATTTCTGGTTCTTTGGCTTTGAGAAACCCTAACTCCCCAAGGTCCGAATCCCTAACTTTCTGAGTTTATTTTTTTCCTGTGATTTTTGATTATATTTATTTTACCTGGTTCTTAGTTCGTACTTCTTCTTATTTTGTTGATTATGCAGGCCTATTTACCTCTTGCAACACTGACAAATTAAGGTATATAATTTTACAGTAATTTTTTGTTATTTTCTCTATTTTTTGTATGAAATACTAGGTTAGCCGTGAGCCTATTCGTTGGACTCTGGGTTTAAATCTGGGTTATTTACTCTTTTGCAGGTCTTAGGGGCTTGGAATCTGGGTTTAAATCTGGACTTCGACTTTGAGCCTATTCGTTGGACTTGGATTTATCTTGGCTTGAATTGTTGTAAGAATCATCTCTTTCTTTCTCTCTGTGTGATATGGAATGTGTCTGTCAGTGTGTGTGTTCAGTTTGCACTTTACAGGGCCGGCAAATTATTGTAAATTATTGCTTACAGTGCTTAGTTTGCACAAACGTCGCAGCGTGCCATGGCCAGATTGCTTATAGGCTGCCAAATTATAGGCTAAAAAAAGCCTGAAAATCTTAACCTTCTTTGAATGATTTTTGCATGCAGTGCTTTGTTTGAATGTTTTTTGCATGCTAATAGAACTTTTTGCTTACAGTGCTTAGTTTGAATGATTTTTACAGTGCTTAGTTTGAATGATTTTTACAGAGCTTAGTTTGCATGTTTTTGGAGAGTTTTGAATATTTCTAATTGATAAGAACAAGTAAAAACTGATAAGAACAGATAAGTTATTATTAAGAATTAAGAACAAGTAAAACTAATATTTCTTATTTGTTTTAAAAAACTAGAGCTTATATGATATTTACTAATTAATAGGTCATTTATTGCATCAAATTAGTCGAAGTTCATGGCATCAACGTCATACTCATGCAATGTGCGTATTCTTATCTTTTTTTATTTCTTGATTTGCTTTAGATTTGTAATATATTTGTGTTTCTTTTTTTGTTTAGATGTCGAATGAAATGGATCATATTGAGCTTGAGGTTGGGGTTGGGGGGGCACGAGTTCCCAAGCCACAAATGACCCCGTTGTCAATTCGACAACGAGTTCTAAGCTCAAGGCTAGAAATAATCGTATTGGTAAAAGAAAAGCTCCGTATTGGGTTGACTTCAAACATTTTGTTGATAATGAGCAACCGAAAGCGGAGTATAACTTTTGCAAGAAACAATATCATTGTCACCCCGTAATTAATGGGACATCCTCGGTTAGAAACCATTGGCTTGTATGCAATCTTAATCCAAAGCATAAAGGTC
The DNA here is from genome assembly GCA_029216955.1 of Iris pallida. Lineage (NCBI taxonomy): Eukaryota > Viridiplantae > Streptophyta > Magnoliopsida > Asparagales > Iridaceae > Iris > Iris pallida. Next base: position 6,964,131 of record JANAVB010016196.1, on the reverse strand, counting down.
CTTCCCAATCAATATTGAACATGCAATGTGTTGGGAAAGGCAAGTCAAACCTCACAAGTTGGCAATTTAATCAAGAAGATGTAAGGAAGTCATTGGCTTATATGCTAATTGTCGATGAGCTTCCGTTTCGGTTTTTTGAGGGAAGATTAATTCACCTCGCTTTCCCGTTCTTTCTAGAATGGTCCGTGATGTGTTAGCTGTTCCGATATCTACAGTGGCATCGGAGAGTGCATTTAGTACCGGTGGTCGGGTGCTTGATGCATTTAGGAGCTCTTTGACTCCTAAGATTGCTCAAGGTCTCATATGTTTGCAAGATTGGTTTCGGTCGGATCGCGATCAATCTATTGTCAGTAGTCTTGAAGAGAACTTAGAATCCCTTGATCAACTTGAAAAAGGTATAATTTTAATTACTTGTATTTCATAACATGAAGATTAAATATTAACTCGTGATTTTTTTATAGATTTAAGCCAATTATCGGTGGTCTCAACCTCAAGCGAGGTTTGAAGAGGATGGACTGTAACTATTAACTGTTGTTAAGTACTCTAATCTATTTTGGACTGTAACTATGCATTCTGGATTAGGCACTGGATTGTGGGTTTTGGATTATGCACTCACTTGTTTTGGACTATAAGTTTGTAACTGTTAAGCACTCTATTATTCTGGCTTATGCAATCTGGATTATGTAATCTGGATATTGCACTCTATTATTCTATACTGCACTGGATTATGCAATCTGGATATTGTACTGGATTATGCAATCTGGATTATGCAATCTGGAATCTGGAATCTATTATTTTATACTGCACTGGATTATGCAATCTGGATTCTGCACTGCACTGCACTGTTTTGATTCTGGATTCTGGATTATGCAATCTGGATATTGCACTGCACTGCACTGTTTTGATTTTGGAATATGCAATCTGGATATTGCACTGGTTTCTGGATTCTGCACTGCTCTGGATTTTGATTCTGGAATCTGGATTCTGCACTGCACTGGATTATGCAATCTGGTAATTTTTGTGTGAAGTATACTTTCTCTATACTGCACTTATTTTATGTGATAAGTTGCTAACAAATATGAAGAGAGGGCAATAATGAGATGGCAATAGTGAGTAATGGACAGATACTACATTGCATCTATTGATGCACAACTTGCCAATCTGAGCCTTCAAAAACTTCAAAAAATACTCTCTTGTTCCATCATGCAGGATTTGGGTCATCTCCTGCTCCAAATTGCAGTCCTAAAAACTATGAGATGTTGGTAAATTTTGTGTGAAGTATACTTTCTCTTTATTGCAATGGCTTCTAGTCAATCTGATTCAACTTTCCTCTCTTATTTCCAGTTGTTATCAATGCATAATACAACTTCAGCACAAGTTAACAAAAGATAATTGTTTGGTGTATCCAAGATTCCAAGGTGAGAACTTTTACCTCTTACATTTCTGTGACTTCATCTTACATTTCTTTCCATTATAACTCTAAGTTGAGAACTTTTACCTCTTTCAACAACACAATTCCTTTTGTGTGGCTTGGTGACAGGAAACTCTAACATAATGTGGCTTGGTGAATATCAATGAAAGTTTCCTCTGATAGAAGACTTTGAGTTTCCTACATTATTTGTGATGTTGGTCAAAGGAAGAAAGTTACCTGTGCACTGCTCTGAATTCTTGTAACTATTGTTGTAATTATTTATTGTTCTTTGTCATATGTAATTATTTATTGTTCTTTGTAATTATTTATTGTTCTTTATCATATTGTTGTAATTATTTATTGGGCCATCTGTGTATGGTTTATTTTATCAAGCCATTGGGCCATATGTATTGTTCTCTGCAATCTGCATATTTAGGAGCTCTTTGACTCCTAGGATTAATCAAGCTACTGGTCTTATGGCCCATGTGTATTGTTCTCTGCAGTCTGCATATTAATCAAGCTATTGGGCCATCTTTGTATGGTTTATTTTATCTGTGAATTTTTATCTGTTATTTTTTGCATATTAATCAAGCAAATAGCAATCTGTGTCTGTGTGTGCTTTTTTTTTTTTAAGTATAAGCACAATTATTCATTCCAGGCCCATTGGCAAATAGGGCCCAAATGGTCGGCCCAGTTAAAAAGGGCCCAACCGAATAAACCGATTAAACCGATATTATTAAATCGGTTCGGTTTAAATCGGTTGCTCTCATAATCGGTTCGGTTTCGGTTCAGCATTATTTTGAATTCGGTTTATTCGGTTTGGCTAAATTCGGTTCGGTTTAAACCGATTTAACCGAATGCACTGCCCTACTCCGTTGTGGGTCTCGGCACTTGGCCGGATCTCGGCAGCCGGATTGTCATCTGCTCCTCTTGCGCCGAGAGGCTGATCGCGTCCTTCCGCAGAGTGGCGGTGAGGGGTGCAGACTTGCCCGGTTTGCGAGCTTGGAGGTGGATCGTCAGGGGTCCTTCTGATCCCGTGGCTGTCTCAGTATGAGCTTGTGCGTCTCCTTCATCCAGGTGCCTCTTCGACTTTTCGTATAAACAGGAGTCCTAGTAGTAAGATTCGACCCCTTTGAAGGGATCGATGTCAGCAAACTCTGTCTTCACGAAGCCGAGTTTGTCGACATATTTGAAGTACTGGTGTAGCGTGGAAGGCACGATCATATAATCGTGTATCCATAGGCGCCCCAAGAGGATGTTGTAAGAAGTATCTGCATCTATGACGTAGCAGGTGACCTCGGATTGGAGATCGCCAATCTGATACTTCAGACGAATCTTCCCGATAGGGTAGCTCCTGCCCGAATTGAAACCGCTGATGGCGGTGCTTGTAGGTGTTAGGCGATGCATTGGGATGCGGAGATGATGTAGCAGACCTTTCGGGATAATGCTTATGGAAGAGCCAGGATCAATGTGCATCCGATCCACTTTCACGTCGCCGATGTATCCCGTGTAGTATAGCGGACGATCATGTAGGTTGGTTTTGATGAGCATGTCCTGCGGAGTGAAGACGATGTTGGGCATTGCTCCCGAGCAGGCACTATCTTGGAGATCCATGGTTGAGTCCTCCCCAGTGAGGTTAGATTGAGCGAGATAGGCATCGGCATTTTGGAGTGCTTCGCTCAATGCAATACGAACGTCTTTGGAGAGCCTCAGGAGTTCATATAATGACAATTTGGCCGGAGTGTTAGCCAATTGTGCTAAGATGTCAAAGTTGTAGGGCCTCTCTAGCCCTTGGGATGCGTCCTTTCGGAGAGATTTGTCGAAGCGAGTCTCCTTCGGCCTAGGCTTGTCGGTCGTCGAAGGCTGAGCCGGTCCCAGAGCATCAGTTGCAGCGGGTTGATGATTTTTAGCTAGACTATCAACCACAGGTTGGGATTGCGCTCCGGACCGCGTGACGACGGCTGCAGCTTCCTTGTCGTCTGCTGAAATTGTGCGGCAGGTCTTGATTTTTCCACTCTTTTTGTTGGTGGGAGATGGTGTGGGCCGAGTTACTTCTGATACCAAGTCTGGATGGACCTACATGACCTCTCCTCTTGAGGTGGTGAGAAGTACTAGACCAGCAGCTTGTTCTCAGGGCGGGGGAAGATTGGTAATCTCCATTGTCGCGAGAGGGACAGGAATTACCCCGTCTTGGGTCTCCGTTGGAGGGAAGTTGCCGAATTGTACGGACACCATATTGGCTGCTACGGTTACCTCTTCGAAGTCGATGGCCAGAGCGTTCGAATCGATGAGGCTTTGGATGTACCGTTTTAGTTGCTAGCAGTCATGTGTAGCGTGGTGTACATAACGGTGGTAATGGCAGAACTTCGGGTTCTCCAAATCAGCCGGCCGAGGCTCCCGTCTTGGTGGAGGTAGCTGAATTCTACCTCCTTGTATAAGCATGTCTAAGATAGGCTTGACGTGGCCGTCTTCGAAAGAGTAAGTGATCTGAGGCCATTGCTTGTCTGCTGGCTGTGGCTCAGGCTTTTGGGCCGTGTCGGCCACCATAGCCTGTTTTTCCTTGCTATCCCGATTGTTGGAGGGGTTACCCCCATTATCGTTGTTGAGACGTTTGCCCTTATTTTCTTCTTCTGAGATGTGCAACCCCAGTTGGCGGGCCTTCTTCAGTCGTTCTTCAGCGCTTGTGGCGCTGATAATGAACGCCTTCCAATCTTTGAATTGACTCTCGCCCATCCAGAGACTGATCGTTGGAAGCAATCTCTTTTGGCAGATTTCGATCAAAGAAGAATCCGGATTTCCGGAAGGCAGCTTCATGGCGGTCTGGCAGAACCGCTCGATGTAGTTCCTTGTTAGCTTCTTCTCCCCTTGGACGACGTCCATGAGAGTGGACATAGTGATGTCTTGTCCTACTTCATAGAATCGTTCCAAGAACATACGCTTGAAGCCGGCGAAGGAATGGATGCAGTTGTCCGGTAGATTGCGGTACCAATCAAAGGCGACTCCTTCCAATGCTCCAATGAATAACCGTGTGAGGATCGCATCTTCATGGGGCAGATGGTCGGTGGTGACCTCAAAGTAAGTGATGTATCGACTTGCTAAGGTTTTGCCATCATACGGGTTGATGTTGAACGGCTTATATCTTGGTGGGAATGGAACATCCCTCCACTCAGCAGGATATGGTTGCCGTATTCTGAGATCTTGAGCGTTTTCTCGGGCATGAAACATGGCACGGAGCTCTTGGACCTCTCTTCTTACTTCTCGGGTCTCATCTGTCGCGGCGGGGGCTGTTATTTCGGGAGGATTATTGCCCAGGTTTGGTGCCGCTGAGTTCGAATCTATATTGACCGCGGGGCCTGTGTTTGTTTGACCAGGCGCTCCTCCTTGTAAAGTGGGCAGGGCCGCTTTAATCTCGTCTACAGACTTGACCAAAGCAAGTAATATGGCTTCGAGACTGTCGATGCGCTGGCGATCACTGGAACCACCTTGATCGCTGTCCGTCATGAACACCGTTCTTACGTGAGGAGTGATGGAAGGAACGGTGGAGGATGTGCCCTCTGAGTCGTACCCATGCACCGAGAAGTCATCGGGATAGGTGGGAATGTTCTCTTCGGGCTCGGACTCGGAGGGAATGGTATCTCCAGCTTCAGAGCTTGCCTTGTCTTGAGAGTTACGGATGCCCTCGGTGGTATCAGCGTCCGTTGCTCCTGATGGAAGAGTTGTTTGTGCGGACTCGGTTCCTTGGAACATCGGATTGTTGCGGATGTTCGGAGGAGTGTTACCCCCAGCTCCTTCAACCCCCAGTGATGTGGATGATGAATTTTCTATCGAGGTAAATTTCGTCTTTGAACGGGTGTGTTGGAATACACCAGTGGAGGGCAGCCGTTTAGACGACAGTTTCTTAGTTGTAATGGTTGATATCTTCGGACTGGAGATGCTCGTTTTCTTCCTCCTCTCTTCGGCAGGAACTTTTTGAGCAGAATTACAGGAGACAACAGGAGGTGCCTCTTCTTCTGAGTTCGGGTGATGTAGCCTTTGGAAGGCGGATGGTCGAGCTTCCGTCATTGCCGCGTTGTTGCAGCAGCGATTGACGATGATTTGGGTGCAGCGATGCCCAAGCGAGGACTCTTTGCACACCGACACTCCTTCTCTTTCCTTGCGTTTGTGGAGGATCGTCTTCCGCAGGTCAGAGGAACCACTCTGTCTGTTTGCCGCGGGGGGCTGGACTTGAGTGGTTGTATACAACTTTCCATCCGAGGTCCGTGTGATAGTCAACGGGACGCTCCGATAGTCAGAGGTTGGGACAGCTGACTGGGCTCAATGAGCCCGTGCTGCCCTAGACTACCTCCTTCTAGCACTTATGGGTGCGTAATAGGAGGAGTCCAAGTTGAATGCCACAGAATCTGGCTTATCATACAGAGAATCATCAGGGTCGGGACCGTATGAGAGACGGTCGAAGACCGATCGAGAGAAGCGTGGAACGGACGCTATGCCGCCAGAGTTGGGTACCGTGCAGGCTGTCTGCATGCGGTCATCTTCTGCTTCGGATGAATTGTCTTTGGGCGGTTAGGAGTCACGATCGTACAGGCTGGCCGTATGCGGTTGGCAATAGTGGCCGCATGGGTTCTCTGCAAGCGGCTGCCTCCTGTAGCCTCATGTGTTTCATCCATGTGATTGGCGACTGTAGCTGCATAAGCTATGCGGCTGCCAGATGTGACCGCATGATTCTTCTTCATATGGCCAGCGACTGTGGTCGCATGAGCCTTTTTCACTCGGCTAGCACCCCTAAGCGGCTCAGTTCGCGTAGAGTTCCTCTTTGCCTCTGCAAGTCCAGCATCATAGTATTTTCTTCTGCCGGACTTGGAGACAGCAGAGTTGTATACGGTCTAAAGTGGGGCTGCAGAAGAGTCCTTCTCACCGTCTTGAGCAACAGAGGGTACACCGTCGGGGGCTTGGGGAGGAGCAAATGATTTTGGCCTCCACTCTTTGTGAGCCTTTGTCGTGCAGGTGCGCTTCTGGACCGGGCCAGCGCTTCCTTCGGAGAGCATCTCTTCAAACGCTTGTTGGTCGAAGCGGACAACCATCTTTTGTTGTGTGGAGCCAAGTTTGGCTGCATTCGATTGCGTCACCAACTCCTCAACCGTGGAGATGTTTGTCCCCAGCAGAGTCGCCATCGTGTTTGCCATTGATTGTAAAAGTACAGAACAATTATCGGAGGACTGAACTTAGACTCACAATACAAACTCGCTTGTACAAAGAAAGCCTAGGGACGAAAACCTAGGTACAGCAATCTAAGTACAATTGTTTATTTTAGATTCTGGGGGGTGACGATAGAGGCTCGGGAAGGCGACGGCAGCCCTGCCTTACTCCTTGGACGATCGATATGCAGCCTTGGCTCCTTGTGAAAAGATGGTTGGCGTTGACGAAGAAGTGCTCTTTTTGCTCCTCTGTTGCTCTCCTGGCTTCTCTCTCTCTGTGTGTATTCTCTCTCTGACTCTGTATATTTTTATTCTTTTTTGTTGCCGGCCCTTTCTCTCTCTCTGTATATCTCCTCTCTGACTCTGTATATTTTACAAGGGAATGGCACCCTGCTATTTATAATAGTGGGGAAGCATCATTAGGGTTTGGCTGATTACCCGTTCTCAAAGTGGCGGCGGCCTGGTGATTGATCAATCTGGACCATTAGTCTTGAGTGCGAAGGATCTGGACCATTAATGTGGATTATGCCAAATCCCATCAATAATAAATGTTGATTGCAATAAATCTCCATCATGATGATTTGCTGATGTTTGTAAATCTAAATGAATCAATTTAATTCATTCTCTTGCCACGTGTCCCAAATTATTGGAATCTGACCCAAAATTTGATTATGTTTAGGACACGTGTCCTGTCATCATTATTGAGCCGCATGAGGAGTGTTCATATTTGGGCCGCATGAAGGTCGTCATGACCGAGCCGCATGGAAGATTTCATGACCGAGCCGCATGAATAGTCTTTACACTCGAACCGCATGAAGGTTGTCATGACCGAGCCGCATGAATATGTTCATGACCGAGCCGCATGGGGGTCTTCATGGCCAAGCTGCACGAGAGTCTTCATGGCCGAGCCGCATGGGTTTCTTCATGGCTGAGCCGCATAGGGGGCCTTCATGGTTTGAACCGCATAGATTTCTTTGCACTGGCCGCATGAACTCGTCTAGTCTGGCCGCATGGACCTGCCTCGAAGCTTGGTAGATAGCGCCGTATTGGTGAAATTTTCCTTATTTCCTAGAAAAATTCTGCTTTTCGTGTCAGTCATTATGACAACTTTATGTCAGGTCTGTCATCTGTCAGTTGTCAGCCGTCAGAACATTAAATACGTCCAGACGTTGAGCACAGCTATTTTGAATGCCACGTGGCCTCTCTCTCTGAGCCGCATGGAGTTTACTCGAGTTGCCTATGTGTTTGAGCCGTATGGGACTCCTGAGCCGCATGAAGCTCGTCTGATTTTGAGCCGCATGAAGCTTTCTGGGTTCTGTGCCGCATGAAGAACGTTTCATGACCGAGCCGCATGAAGGACGTCTCATGACCGAGCCGCATGAAGGACGTCTCATGACCGAGCTGCATGAAGGACGTCTCATGACCGAGCCGCCTGAAGGACGTCTCATGACCGAGCTGCATGAGGAATGTCTCATGACCGAGCCGCATGAAAGACGTCTCATGACTCGCATGAGGAATGTCTTGATCAGCCCGTGCACTCGCTTTGTGGGCCCGGGTATCCCGAACACACGAGTGCGTAGGTATCATGTTTGCTCCCTGATGTGGGGCTAATAGAAACACTTGTCCTCGATCTTTGTTGGGAGACTCTTGAGAACCACTCTGTCTGTTTGCCGTCGGGGGCTGGACACGAGCGGCTCTGTACAACTTTCCATCAGAGGCCCACTTAGCGGGACGCTCTTGATGGTCAGAGGTTGGGACAGCTGACTGAGCCCGAAGAGCCCGCGCTGCCCTAGACTTCTTCTACTTAGCACCCGAAGGTGCGCAATAGGAAGAGTCCAAGTTTGGAAGGAGGGAAGAGAAGTTGGTGCCCTTTTCAAAGGAAGAAAGGGGGCTCTATTTATAGGATGGAGTGAGCCCTTTCTTCTTCTCCTTTCCGATGTGGGACTAAAAGCAATATTTTCCATGCTTCTACACTAGTTTATATAACATAACAAAAATAAGCACTTCTAGTCAGAAATAGTGGAAATTTATTAAAGACATGCAAGATTTTATAGTTCTAGCCACTTAAGAAGAATCGTTTAGCATGTTACCGAAGTGGTTCTAGTGATCACACTTGTGTTGGTGCAATTTCTTGGAAGATGACCTTTGAAGCTTTACAATCATAAACATGTTCCATGGTTCTATGGCTTAGCACAGGATTCTCTACCTATAGTATTAGGCGAAGACTTTAGTATCCAAGTAAACTTGGATCCACATTGGTTAGCTTTAGAAACTCAGGTAAACATATTTATATCAACCATCTTTATAATCTAACAATGACTAAAAATGTGTCCATTCATACCACAATAATGACAAGCCGCATAAGCATTAGTGCTTGGTGCAACAATATGAGAACTTGATGTGGTATGACGTCTTGTGTGGTTGATTGTAATAAAAAGCATGGTTAAGTTTAACCTTAGTTGTTCTAGATCCTTTTTGAATCTTGGGTTGTGTCACATGCCTTGTGTATGACTGTGTCTTGGGTTGAACAACTTGTTTACCCAATCTTATCTCCAACTTTTTAGAGATCGTGCAAGCCATATTATACTTAGCAGTTAATGAGTCTATTCTCTGTGTAACAATGCTATACTTCTTCTTCTCTGCTTCATAAGCTTTATTAAGTTTTGTATGCTCTTGTGTCATCTTATTAATGCATTCTTGAGCATCATACAAACTCAGCTTAATCGTGGATAGCTCATCTGTGTCACTAGCAGTGGCAGTGTCTCTAAACTCATTAAACAGAGAGGATAACCTATCATTCTCAAGCTTATAAGCCTTAACCTTTTTTTGAGACTACTTATACTTGTCTAATATTTTCTTATGTTCTTCTAATAGATCACTGAAAGCATCAGATAACTCATCATCAAAAAATTCACTATAAAGAGAATTATTTGTAATTCGTTAGATAATGTCATTGTGCATATATTTGCAGCTAGACGAGGTCTCTCTTCTTCTTCAGAATTGTTTGCTTCACTTTCACACCGTATGCTCGTGGTAGCGTACTTGTGAGACAACGATCTTCCTTTATTGATCATTCGCAGTGATTCTCCTTTTTAGTAGTATAACAATCTTTCATCATGTGGCCTGATCTTCTGCAGTTGTGGCATACAAGCTCTTCTTCAAATAAGGGGTTATGTTGCACTTGAAATCCCAATGTCATCATGCAAGGATTTTCTTCTTCTTTGGAGTTGCTAGCTTTACTTTTATACCTGTTCTCATGAGTAGCTTTAAGAAGTTCCAGATTTCATGAGATGTAGCGCAAGTAAAAATACAATTAAATATATTTATGTCTACAGCACAATAGAAAGCATGTATTACTTTTGCATCAAGGGTAGTTAACTTCTTCTCTTCTTCCGTGTAACTATAATAAGGCTTGTTAATAATAGAAGAAGTAAGAATAGAGGTGATAGTGGGCTTTTTGTAGCCATTGGTAACAATTGACCAGAGGTCAAAATCTAGAGATTTCAAGTATAAGCTCATCCGTGTTTTCCAGTAAGTGTAGTTAGTACCATCAAACAGTGGGGGTCTGTTTGTGGCTTGGCCTTCACTTGTGAATTTTATAGTTGCCATGTGTGATATAGTGATCTAAGTAATAGCAGTATAGATAAAAATATAATAACAGGGTTACCTCGCTTTCCTGTATAACCCGCTGTAATACCAATTGTAGGAACAATTGGAATCAGAGTATAACAATTGATAATGAGGATCTTCTCCAAGGATGTTAAGCCAAATTATAGAGTATTTGCTCTGATACCAATTGTAGGAATGAAATATAAAGCGCTATACTCTAGAGGGGGTGAATAGAGTAGGCAGTAGAAAATTAGCTATTTAAAAATTGTTAGCAACAAGATCGCAAAATATATGTATCACAGATATATAAATGAAAAGTAGAGAGCAGAGAGCAAATGCAAACACAAGGATGTATACTGGTTTCCCTCTTTTGAGGACTAGTCCAGTCGAAAGAACTATAGCTTCCAGTTGAACAATACTTTAGAAAAATGCCGCAAGTTGTCATGCGAAGTTCTTGCAACATCTAAAACGTGAGCTTTGATCCGAAGTACTCAACCAACTTCAATTGAAGTGTCTTTCTTCAATCAAGCCTCTGATTACAATCACTCTAAAACTTCTAGACTGTACCATACTAGAAAATCAACTAGAGGATTGTAACTGGCTTAGGATTTAAAAATAAAAGGTTTAGAACACTTTGCAAGAACGTATTAAGCTTAGAGAGAATAAAAAAGAGAGGTGTGTTGAAATGATGGAAATTCTTCTCTATTTATAGGTTTTCCAAAGGCAGAATTCGGGCAGAATTCTTTGAGAGAATCTCGGCAGATAGTCGTTGCATCTGTAACTATGAGAAGACCAAGTTCAAAATCCAACGTCTACTAACCGAACTCAGGGCAAATTTAAACCAAACTCGGACCAAATTCTCTTGGTGTTCTGTTATGGGTTTTTTGCAAATTGGTTTTAGGCTTTTTGAAAAGATAAGCAGTTATGTGCTTTTATAAATGGGTTTATTTTCAAAAGAAAAAAATTTTGAAATCATTTTAGGGTAGCATGTTTGCCAGTACGACTCGATGTACATCATATTCCTATACTCAATAAATTATAAAAATTATATTGATAAAGGAAATACAAACTCAGTGGCAAACTAGCTTCAAGTCTTGAACGGTAGCAGTAGCAGTTCTCAACAGTTGTTCAAGTATCTCTTATATCGAGATAGGGTTAAGTCAATTATTAAAATTAGGTGACTAATGGGCCAATAGATATGCCCCTCTCCAGTATGAGTCGACTCATTCCTGAACCAGGTACGAGCAATGTCAAGTAGCTGCAGCTTACTGCCTTAAGCTTCAAGTCCTCAGCGAGGTGGGATACCCTCATAAGTCGCTCGATATCCTTGAGCCAGTCATTAACGTAGATGATACCCTCCGTCCCACTGAAGTCTCGAGGTCCCAGCTTTCTGAAATCCTGGATGCTACCCGGCCTAAGCTGGGCCTCCTGCTACTCGGCTGGAGCTCCTCGCTCTACTACATCTAAAGCGAGCTAATGGGCGCTCTCCATGCCCTGGTGTATAGTATTAGTCTGCCTCTGATACACCTTAGACTATGCCCTATGTGCCTCTAGCATCTTCCAGAACAGAGCAAACATCTGCCCCATGTCGGTAGGCACTCGAAGCGGAGAAGAAAGATCTTCCGGAATAGCTGGAGCAGTCCGCTGTGAAGGAGGAGGAGGAACACCCGCAACAACCTCGTATGGCCTCCTATACTAGAGCAGGAGGAGTACCCACATCGACCCTGGAAGCGGTCCTCTGCACTGGAGGAAGAACGCCTCCGAAGACAGCAGTGTTTGCCATTGATTGTAAAAGAACAGAACAATTATCGGAGGACTGAACTTAGACTCACAATACAAACTCGCTTGTACAAAGAAAGCCTAGGGACAAAAACCTAGGTATAGCAATCTAAGTACAATTGTTTATTTTAGATTCTGGGGGGTGACGGTAGAGGCTCGAGAAAGCGACGGCAGCTCTGCCTTACTCCTTGGACGATCGGGTGCAGCCTTGGCTCTGTAGAAGAACTGCTTGGCGTTGATGAAGAAATGCTCTCTTTTCAGGCTCTGTATGTTCTCTCTCTGGCTCTCTGGCTCTCTGGCTCTCTATGTCTCTCTGTATATGTCTTCTCTATATCTCTCTCTCTCTGTGTCTCTTCTTTCTCTTTTGCAAGGGAATGGCACCCTACTATTTATAAGAGTAGGGGACATCATTAGGGTTTACAATGATTGCCCATTCTTAAAAGTCGGCGGCTAAGGATCACTGGATCTGGGCCGTCCATCTTGAATATACGAGATTTGAGCAATAAATGTGATTGCATCAAATCTTTTGTGGGTAATTAATGATGATTGACATAAATTCTCCTGATTTGTCAACCTCGAATTTTTTGACACGTGTCATTAATTTGCCTGATTACAAATGATCTGATTTGATCCCAATATTTTATTGGGATTTGTTGATAAATTTTGATCGACTTGATGCCACGTGTCCAGCTATCATGCCATGTGTCTGAACCGCAAGTTACTACAAAAATCTGAGCCGCAGAAAGGTTGCTCCTCATTGAGCCGCATAAGGCTGGCCACGTGTCAAGGCTGCTTGAGAGTGTCCCCTGAACATTTGAACCGTATAATAATGATCTGAACCGCATGAGGATAGTTTTCGTGAGCCGCATGGGGATAGTCTTTGTGAGCCGCATGGGGCTAGTCTTCGTGAGCCGCATGGGGCTAGTCTACGTGAGCCGCATGGAGCTAGTCTTCGTGAGCTGCATGGAGCTAGTCTTCGTGAGCCGCATGGGGCTAGTCTTCGTGAGCCGCATGCGGTTGTCCACGTGTCAAGGCCGTATGACAGTTTCTGGATCTCGGGGGATCGTGTCAGAGATTTTCTTCATTTTCCTAGGAGTCCGTCATTATGAGGGCGTCACAATGGTATCTTTGTGTCAGAACTGTCGCCTTGTCAGAGCTATCAGCCGTCAAGGCATTTAATGCAGTAAAGGACAAACGAAAGAGCTGTTTGCAGGCCACGTGGCTCCTCTCTGAGCTGCATAGAACTTGTTTAAGCCGCATAGACACTCGAGCCGCTGGATACTTGAGCCGTATGAACTCTCTGAGCCGCATGGGGCTCCCTGGCCGCATGGATCTTTCCTTATTCTTTTCCATGCTTCTACAAGACCCCCTTCAAAGTTTTTAATTTGCAAAATTGAAAGACTTTGAATAAGAACCATGGCCCTATATAAATTCCCCTGACCGCATATGATATCCTGACCGCATGGATGTCTCGTCCGCATGGATGTCTCGGTCGCATGGATGTCTCAGTCGCATGGACTTTCAGGCCGCATAGGCTGTCCGGTCCGCATGAATTCCTCGCCACGTCACCCTGCCACGTGTGACAATCTTTTGCATTAAGTGTTGTTGATCTGCTGTCAGTTTTAAGGCTACTTTTCGGGGGAGGATCCCAGGAGTTTGGCCTTCATTTTAGGCGTCTCGTATCGATAACCGAAGGGTTGGTTTTTGTGTTGCACGAGAATCAAAACGTCCTACTTTTGTTTATAAATAGGGACGAGTTCAGTAGGAGAGATTTCTTTACTTTCTCTTTCGTTCCCAACTCTTGTTGTCTTCACTTTCTTTTCTTATCGCCTTTCTCCGACCGTCGAAAATGGACCCCAAGTCTGCCAAGGTCGCCTCTGCTGTAAAGGACAAGAAAGCGGCTTCCTCGTCGGCCGTCGTGCCTGAAGTGCACCCTGATGTCCACCCCGCCTTCAAGGGTAAGAAATGGATTTGAATACTTTGAACCCCAAGGACCTATGGCTCTGTTGCATAACATATGCACAAGCCTTCATCCTTCGTCTTCATTGAACCGCCCTAGCTCGACCATGATGGAGCCGCATATGTTGTATGGGTCGTATGACCCTCTCATATCCAAGCCGCATAGGGCATGCCCTATATTTGAGCCATATGAGAAAGATTTGAGCCGCAGGAGTACTTCTGATTTGAACCGTATGAAACCTCCTTCGAACGAAACCGCATATGTTCCTGACAAACTGGCATGCATAGAATTTTGCTGAGTCATGCCGCATAAGCTCTTCTGCTAGATAGAACAACATAAGTTCAACCGGGCCGCATAAGCTATCGAATCAGTGTCACATAGAACTTCTAACTGAATTGGGCCATATGAGGCTGCGTTGACCCGAGCCGCATAGACTCTATTGAGGCCATGCCGTATGAAACCCTGCTGAATTGGGCCGCATAAGGCTTCGTTGATTCGAGCCGCATAGGCTCATAGAAACTTCTTTTTGAGAAACTTTAAGTGGTTTTTATTTTAACCATCTTTTAATCCTGTTTCTTTTGTCCTTTTCCAGTGAACCTCCCAACCAACACGACAGGAGAGCTTCTGGTGGGTTCCGCTCAATTTGCCGTGGGTGTGCGGCTTGACAGCCTAATTTAGCATTTGACGGATCAGCTTCCCACCAATGAGCCTTTGGAGAGGGTGGCTGCCATCAACAACCAGCCTTTCCACTTTCTTTGCACTATGATGAATTCGGGGAAACTAGACGGAGAATATCTGAAACCAGCCTTTCTCTTTGGAGATGCTTTATCCATAAAGAACTTCCGAATGCTGGACGTTTCTGAGAACTGGGACTTTACCGTGGACGGGGTGGAGATCCATGTTCCCGAGATGGAACGGCATTTTCCCCTCTCGTGGTTTAATATGGTGCCGTTGAGCAGGAAAATGGCGGGCTCTCTAACTCCAACCCAACAAGGGATGTTCGTGGACAACATCCACTATAATATGAGTATTAGGTCAGCATGTGCAAGTAGGGAGTCAGTCAGCCGAAGTGTGATGGGGCTGATTCCTGGTACTTTTATAAACGTGTCTGGTCCCAACTTTACTTTTACTTGAGCTGATTCCTTCCTGAATCAGCTTGCTCACAAGGGGTCTTATCCTGTGGACAGGTTGTCGCTGCTGAATTGGATAAACCCCATTCTCATATGGGCCAATCTTTCCTCATGGATCCTAAGGAACTACGAGGAATTCCTTCGGAAGATTGACCTTTACTACGCCATCCGGGGCACCTGTTACGGATTGCCCATTAACAAGCCGCTGTTCATGGCCCTTTTGGAGATGTATAGCCGGCGTACGGGGACTTTCTTCGCACCCGGAGGGGAGTTGGGACTTGCTCTCCATGAAATACATAATGTTTCTAAGCTGCCGTGGGGAGGCGAGGCCTTTGAAGTATATACCCCGACGAACGAGGAATTCGATGATCTTGATCGACGATTGCCTGGTTTCGTCTCTGTGTACCGGGAACTGCTGTGCCACCATAGCATCTGTCACCAGACTGCTATCAAGAAGAATAATAGCTCAGAAGGGAATGCCCCCCATACCACGGCCTGGGTCGCGTATCTTTTCAAATTACGTCCTTACGGCCGGATTTCTTCTCGAGGTCCTCAAACCCCGGAAGAGGTAAAGGATCTGATGTTGAATGCCAAAAGGTCGAGGTCCACCCGTGATAGATTTGGGAGTCGCACTGACTCCTTTAGTTATTTCCATTATGGTACCCGACAAATGTCTGAGAAAGCAATCTTGGCCGGGTTCCTGATGGTTTGGCTACGGAATTGCGTAGTCTCAGGAAGGGCAGGTTCTACTGAAAGGATCAGCCGCCACTTCATTCTTTCGGCTGTGAAGCTGGTTTTCAAAGTCAGACTGGCCCTTCTTCCGGCTATGGTGTGTAGCATACACCACGGCCTCCGCGCCTTTTCGTCTAAAGTCATTGCTCGCGAGACGATGATGGACTTTGAGAGGATAGAGCTACCATACCATTACCTCATGGGGTGGTTATTGATGCATTACCGGTCTTTGATGAGGCCCGGAAGAGAGGATGATGTTACCGCTGAAGACGCCTTCCTTTTCTGATACCATCATCAGTCTTGGGAGTACGACACCATGCCGGCTTGTCGGAGGGCGTTGGCGAGAGTTGACGGGCCTGACTTCTTTGTGTCTCTTCCACAATTTACCTATAGAAAAGTGAGGGGGGTACACGTTGATGGCATTGAACCTCCCCAACTCTTATCTGAGAAGATGCTTCTTTGGCTACGCAACATTCGCCCTGTGCACCTAGTATATCGTTTTTGAAATAGCGTATACCTGGAGTCTTATCTGCCCAGCAGGTTTACCCGTCAATTCGGGTATAGTCAGCTGTTCCTTGACTGCCCCAGTGCTTGCCTAGGCTACGAGGGCAGTGTCCTTGACGGTATCCGGGCGTGGCATTATTACAATGCGGTTCATACCCGGGCTAGCTTCTCGGTCCCCGACGCTAATACGTAAGGGGATATTTTGTACATGATAGCCCTTTATCATATTGCGGCAAGCAAACCTCTCGTAAATTTTGACATGAACACCAGCTTCATTGTCGGGACCGGCTTGACAAAGAAGCCCGAGGGGTCCAAAAAGAGAAAAAGAAGGGCGAATAGGGTTCCTTTGTCGGACTCGGAGTCCACTGCGGTGGACGAAGAGAATGATGAGCGAGACGCCGATGACTCGTCGCACTCTTCGGACGAGGAGGTGGAGGACCAGCCACCTACTGTCCCGAACGAAGAGGTGGAAGATCATCTACCTGCTGTGCCTGGTGCTTCACGTGAACGAGGCAGGCGTCTGTCCACTGACGATGGCAGGACCTACTCCACGAAGCGGGCTGCGGTAAGACGTCGCAGGCTGTTTACTGATGATGTTGACACTGTTTCTGAGGTGATTGAAATTTCAACTGCCTTTTTCTTCTTTTTCTAAGTTATGGCCTAATCATTTTTTCCTTTTGCTCTTTGTAGGCGTCAGAGGAGTCTGCTTCTCGGGACTTGATTGCTGAGGTCGATCCGGCCTTGTCCACTTTGATTAATGACATGTGCACCGCTACCACTTCTGCTGGGGTTCTTCCGGAGGCGGCCGGGGAGTCTCACCTTGCTGAGACCTCAACCCATGGGGGTGGGGGCTCTACTGCACCTGTCCCGGAGACAGTTAAATTTCAACAGGATGACCCTGACCTAGCTGGCTCCCCTTCAGGGGTGGCTGGGTAGAGAAACCAGTTGAATTTGATTTGGAAGCCACGGGTGGCGAGACCATGCCAGCTGCGAACGAGCTGCAACCTCCGTGCTCTTCCCCTGGTAAGATAAACCAACTTCTTAACTTGTGAGGAGGCCTATTTGCTCTATCCTCCTGTCCTTCGTAGATTAATGATTGCTTTGGACGTACAGATCCCATCCCTTTATTGCCGGTGACGGACGTTGCCGGGGCGGACTCTACCGGAGGGGACCTGATGGAAGCACGTATGCCTCCTTCTTTTCCAACCTACATTGAGGGTCCTCCAGCTGGGTCGAGTTTGGGAGCCCTAGTGATAGCACAGCTGGGGCAAAGGACGATGCTTTCCGCACCCTCCTTTGCGAATATGGTTTCGGGAGTTAACCTTTCCGCCCTGCCAAGTATCCAGGCTCTTCGGGCGGCAGAAGAGGAGCTAGCTGCTATTCATGCATCTTTTCGTACAGAATTCGTTTTCCTGGTCGCGGGGACGGCAAGTTCTGAGGCTACTCCTTCGGTACTGCCCGCCATCTCCCTTTGACGTCGTCCTCTACAGAAGTTTTGGATGAAGTGTCCCAGGATGTGGTCGACAGTTTCCACCGCCACCTGAAGAGGGGGATTGAGGCAGCTGTGGATAGGGGGACTCCTTTTGCTATGGCCCGCCAATGCGTCGGTGGCCAAATTAATATCCTTAGAACACTTTCCGGTGGGGCGGGACTAGCGGCTCTTCTGGAGCCTAAGCTGTTAGAAGCCGATCGTCTTGTGGCCCAGTTTTACGTACTGCGATAAGCTGATCTATCAGTGGCAATAGATCAAGAGCGTACTTTCCTCAAAACTATGGTAGAGAAGGTGAGGATTGCTCGGGAATCGCTCAAGCCAGCTATATTGAAGGATCGCCGAGATCTGACTCAGTTGTACAATCAATGGAGCCGTCGCACTGAAGATTACGCGGCTCGGGAAGCGACTGCCTCCCGCGAGGTAACTGATACCCGGGAGCAGATTCTCGAGCTCCAGAGAAAGTTGGCTTTCCTGGAGTCCGAGCTCGAAGCTGCTCGTACTGAGAAAGGGGTTGCCATTCAGGAGGCTGACAAATTTAGTAGAGCTTCTGCCAATCTAGAACTTGCTTTGAAGAAGATAGAAAACGATTGGCAGACATATATGTACTTGAATGATGTGGAGCAATTGTCCCAGAAGGCTGAGCGTCGAGCTAGACAGAGGCTTGAGCGGGGTGCTGCCTTGGTGAGAAACCGCCTCTTGGAGTTGTGTAATGCCGAACTATAGTCGGCCTTTTTCTCGTTTTGTTCCGGTTTTCCTTTTCTTTTCTTATTGAGAGTGACATGGTCCCCACTATATGTAATGCTTTTTCGTCATTCAAATAAAGAGTACTTTCCATTCTACCCTTCATTTGTATTGCTTATTGTGCCTGTGGTATTGTGGTGATGTTTGCCCCGCATGGGGGACTTGTTTGTGGTCCTGTTACCCCTGGCATATCTTGGTTTTAGGTACGGATAACAAGTTTGATTGGGGATACCTAGAATAGTTCCACGGTAAGGTGGTCGTAGGTGTTCGGGGTATCGGGAGATAGAATGCCATGGAGCAGCTGGGCTCCCGGGGCATAATGAGGAATGTTGGGCCTGTACTAAGAGACTTAGCAAAAGATGCTTGTAGGCCTGTTATCCTTGGCGTACTCTGACTTAGGGTACGGATAATAGGATGAAGGGGAACCAACATACTTACTCAGAGGTAATAAGGACATGGCAAGTATGAGGGTTTTACCGTGGAGTTTTCCTACTCAGAGGTAATGAGGACATGGCAGGAGTGGACTCAACGGAGGATATTTGTGGTCAACAGAGGACATTTGTGGGCCTATTATCCTTGGCGTACCCTGGTTCGGGGTACGGATAATAAGACGAGAGAGAACCAACATACTTACTCAGAGGTAATGAGGACATGGTATGTACGGAGGTTTTACCGTAGAGTCTTCCTACTCAGAGGTAACGAGGACATGGAAGGAGTGGACTCGGCAGAGAATATTTGTGGACCTACTATCCTTGGCGTACTCCGATTGTGGGTACAGATAATAAGTCGAAAGGGGATCATCATACTTACTCAGAGGTAATGAGGACATGGCAAGCATGAAGATTTCTTCGACGGAGCCTTCCCACTCAGAGGTAATGAGGACATGGCAGGAGTGGGCTCAATGAAGGAGGGTACATAGAACGACTCAAGGATAATGAGGACATGGAAGTTCTATGTAAAGGGGTGATTTCTTTTTGGCAGAAGTGAAACGACTCAGACGTAATATGGACATGGCCGTTTTAGAAATTTGTGGATTTGTTACCCTTTTTGTGCACTGGGAGTGCAGGTAGTAGATCATGAGGGAGGATCTTTTCCAGGAAGAAAGTTCAGAGGTATGGTCATACATGACTTACTATCTGAAAGAGTGACCGGAATGTGAGTTCAGAGGCACCTGCGAGTACATAACTCGATAATTTGGAATTTAGAAATGTGAGTTCAGCGGCACCAGCGGGTACATGACTCGATAATCTAGAATATTGTAAGAGTGAGTTCAGTGGCACCAGCGGGTACATGACTCGATAATCTGGAATATTGTGGATGTGAGTTCAGCGGCCCAGCGGGTACATGCCTCAATAATCTGGAATGTGGTGGAAGTGAGTTCAGCGGCACCAGCGGGTACATAACTCGATAATCTGGAATGTGGTGGAAGTGAGTTCAGCGGCACCAGCGGGTACATGACTCGGTAATCTGGAATGTTGTAGATGTGAGTTCAGCGGTACCAACGGGTACATGACTCGGTAATCTGGAATGTATCATTTAGACATAATATTTCTTCAGGAACTTGTCGTTGACGGGCAACATGAGCAAGTCTCTATTTTGTTTTGCGAGGCGGTAAGCACCGTTAGAGAATACAGCCTCGATGATAAATGGACCTTCCCATTTTGGCTGGAACTTGCCGGCGGTCTTGTGAGTCATGACCATCGGCCTCCGTACTGCCAGAACGAGATCGCCCACTTGGAATGTTCTGATTTTAACCTTCTTGCTGAAGGCTCCAGAGATGTGTGCTTGATAAAGCTCAATTCGTTGCTGAGCCAGGAGGCACTTTTCATCTAAGGCCTCCAACTCTTGTAGTCGGCGACGGTAGTTATCATCCGTCGGTAATTGATAAGTGAGGGCGACACGGAGTGAGGGTATTTGAGTCTCCAATGGGAGAACTGTCTCACTCCCATACACCAGGAAGAATGGTGTGTTCTCTGTGGCTGTTCGGACTGTGGTACGGTACGCCCATAAGCATTCACCAAGCTTCTTGTTCCAGTCTCGTTTATTGGACGACACGAACTTCTTGAGTAAATTGATGATGGTTTTGTTGAATGCTTCTGCCAACCCATTCGCTGCTGGATTGTACGGTGTCGAAGCAATATTCTGGATGCGATGCTTGTCGTAGAACCGCTAGAAGGCGTGGCTTGCAAACTACGGACCATTATCGTAGATGATCCTTCGGGGCAGTCCAAAGTGATAGATGACGTGATGCTTAAGGAAGCTGATCACGTTTGAAGTCTTTACTTCTGCAAGCGGGACAGCTTCCGTCCATTTGGAGAAGTAATATATGATTGCGAGTATGAAGCAATGTCCTCGGAAGGAAGATGGAGAAATCGGACCGATGATGTCCATTCTCCATGCTTCGAACAGCCAGGACGCCACTATCGGATGTAGAAATTCGGATGGTTGGTGGATGAAGTCCGCGTGGACTTTGCAAGCTTTGCACTTTCTTGCATAGTCTATCGCATCTGCTACTATCGTGGGCCAGTAGTAGCCCATTCGGCGAAGACGGTCTTGCAATTTAGGGCCAGACTGATGGGCCCTGTAGACACCGTCGTGAGCTTCACGTACGGCTTCTTTGGCTTCTGCGTTTGACAGACATCGAAGCAATAACCCATCGTAGGATCGCCGATATAGCATTTTCGTCTCTGTATCGCAGAAGAATCTGAGAGAACGCCGTCTGATGGAAGTGGCTTCCTTTGGGTTCTCAGGCAGGATGTCGTAGACTACGAAGTCAATGAACGGTTGTCTCCAATCTGGGACTTAATAGATCGTCTGAGTGAAATAACTCGCCACGAATTGAACGTTGTTCTTGGGGCAGACCAGTTCGTGTCCTATCACATCTACCGATTGATGAGCATGATTTGGCACTGCTAGGGAAGTGGCCAGGCCTGCTAAGGCATCGGCTTCGATATTTTAGAGTCTGGAAACATGTTCGATGAAGAACCCTTCGAATGATGAGATGATGTCGATCGCTATTTGGTGATAGGGGATTATGTCTTCGTGGTGGACTTCGTATGAGCCCCGGATCTGATTGACGATTAACTGAGAATCGCCGTATGCTTCAAGATATTCTATCCCCAGCTCTCTTGCAAGTTGGAGGCCAATGACTAAAGCGTTGTACTCGGCCACATTATTAGAGCCGGGTTCTGTAAGAGAGTAAGTACGATTGATCACCAATCCGGAAGGAGAAACCAGCACCACCCCGACTCCGACGATGATGTTGCCCTTGGGTCCAGTTCTCGAAGCACCATCGAAGAACATTTGCCATATATCATCGTGAGAGGTTGCATGCGAGTCGGCGACTTCATCTGGGATTTCTTCATATATTCTGGACGACTCCGAGCCCGGGTGGGCTGCCAAAAAGTCTGCCAGGGCTTGACCTTTAACAGCCTTTTGCGGGACGAAGATCATATGATAAGGGAACAGTAATATTGCCCATGTAGCAAGGCGAGAGCTGAGTGCCCCTGGTTTAGTCATGAGAACTCTGATAGGGTTGACTCGTGAGATCACATGTATGGTTTGTCCAGTGACATAGTACCGCGTCTTCTGAATGGCGAACACCAGGGCGAGGCATTTCTTCTCCACAATAGTGTATCGGTGCTCTGGCCCAATCATCTTTCGACTGAGGTAATATATGGCTTGTTCATGGCCTGCATCGTTGTTTTGTGCCAGCAGAGCACCGAAGGAATGTTCTATTGCTCGTACATAGAGCAGGAATGGTTTTCCAGCAATCGGGGCCACCAGGACTGGAGGATTCGACAAATATTCTTTGATGCTGTCGAAGGCAAGCTGACACTCTTCGTCTCATACGAATGAGACGCCTTTCTTCATGAGATGGGTGAATGGTCGACATTGCCCGGAGAGGTTAGAAATGAACCTCCTGATGTAAGCTAGCCTTCCTTGAAGGCCTCTGAGTTCGCGGAGATTTCTCGGGGGACCCATCTCCATAATTGCCTTCGTCTTCTCAGGGTCTACATGAATACCCTGGGCGGTGATGATGAAACCCAAGAACTTCCCGCTGGATACGCCTAGGAAGGACTTCGTGGGATTTATTTTCAAATTGTGTGCTCGCATCAGGTCGAATACCGTCCTTAGATCCTGCAGATGGTCTCCCTTACAGCGACTCTTGACGGCGATGTCATCAACATATCACTCCACCGTCTTGTGTAAGTGGTCTCTGAAGATGATACTCATGGCTCTTTGATATGTGGTGTCGGCATTCTTTTAACCGAAAGGCATGACTGTGTAGCAGTATGTGCCAATCGATGTTCGGAATGATGTATGCTTTTCGTCATCAGGAGACATCTTGATTTGGTTGTACCCCGAGAAGCCATCCATGAATGACATACGTTCGAAGCCGCAAGTGTTGTCAATCATGATGTCTGTGATAGGGAGGGGGAATTCATATTTGGGACATGCCTCATTCAGATTATGGAAGCCGATGCAGATTCGAATTTTTTCATTCTTCTTGAGGACTGGTACTATGTTGGCGACCCAATCCGGATGTTGTTCCTTACGAATGAAGCCGCTGGCTATTAGTTTGTTGACTTCGGTTTCGATCGCATCCATGATGCCTGGGCGGAAGCGTCGCTATTGTTGCTTGACTGGCTTTGCATCTGACCGAATGTTGAGTTTGTGAAGAGCAATATCGGGATTTAACCCCGGCATGTCTTCATAGCTCCATGCGAACTCATCAATGTATTCTTTGACAAGTTCCAGCAGCGATTCTCGATCTTCGTCGGTTAGGCTTTTACTGACGAAGATTGGTTTTGGAGAAGATTCGCTACCGAGATCCACTTGTATAACTTCATCTTCAGTAGGGGGTTCTCTCTGTTCGAACCACTTTTTCCATTGTGCCTCCAACTGTTGGGCCCACGGCTCTAACTCGAGGATTTCCGGAATGTCTTTATCTTTTTCGTAAGCGTCGGCGAATGCCATGTTGACTGACAGGACTTGTCTGAATACGTCTCCGATGCTGGTATCCGAGTCAGAAGTTGGTGACCCGGTTGAATATGAATGCCAGTCACATTCTTCGCCTGAACTCTCGGAGGTCGTCGTGGGTGTAACATACCCTAATCCACATCGAGTCTTGCTATAGTAGTCCCGTGATTTGCCAGCCGGGACTAGCGACTTTAAAGGCAGTCATCGACTCGTGTCGTAGTTCAAGCCTGGCGTGGTCTCCAGATCATACCCCTGTTTTTGCATGAGATATTTGGATTGGTGGCTATAAAGATACAGAGGCAGTCTCCCGGCATCTGATTCAAGGTCGACTTCTTCTATGGTGAAGGGTTGCGGATTGTCCTTCCGGCCGAAGATGATTGGATGGTCCCCTCCCTCGATTATGTGGTAAGCGTCTTCTACTGGAGTAAGCTGGATTACGGTGTACACATTTGTCACATGTGTGTGTAGGTGAGTGCCTATACCGTGTTCCATAGCATACATTGTACAAAGCTTATTGAGCTCGAGGTAGTTCAAAGATAGCCCTTTATTGATGAAGTAAGGTATCTTTTCTAGGGGGATTACATCATCTGTGGAGGGAACATCAGTGTGGGCAGCCACATACTTGGCTAGCTCCGGTTCCTCTTCGGCTACCCCCTGTATAAATGAAGACTGAGAGGACGACCTGGGTAGCTTGATCGTCAGAGGTTCAGCTGGTGGAGCCGAGCGTGGGGTTGTTGGCAAACTAGCGACCCCCAGTTTGTTACTCGATGCTGGGCGGGGAGTGGTTGGTTCGCTAGAAGTCCCAGACCTTGCATCGGGGTGACGACTCTTCTTGGGAAGGCGTATCGTCATTGGCTTGTCGGAGGGATTGAGCTTCTCCGTTTGCGGCTGGCCGACTCTCGGCAGCCTGATTGTCAGTGGCTCCGTTGTGGGACTTGGCACTTGGCCAGACCTTGGCAGCCGGATTATCATCTGTTATTCTTGTGCCGAGAGGTTGATTGCGTCCTTACGCAGAGTGACGGTAAGGGGTGCGAACTTGCCAGGTTTGCGAGCTTGGAGGTCGATTGTCAGAGGTTCTTCTGATCCTGTAGTTGTCTCGGTACGAGATTGCATATCTCCTTCACCAAGGTGCCTCTTCGACTTTTCATACAGGCAGGAGTCTAAGTAGTAGGATTCGACCCCTTTGAAGGGATCGATGTCGGCAAATTTTGTCCTCACGAAGCCGTGTTTGTCGACATACTTGAAGCATTGGTGCAGCGTGGAAGGCACGATCATATAATCGTGTATCCAAGGGCGCCCCAGGAGGATGTTGTAAGAAGTGTCTGAATCTATGACATAACAGGTGACTTCCGACTGGAGATCGCCAATTTGACACTTCAGACGAATCTTCCCAATTGGGTAGCTCCTGCCCGAATTGAAGCCGCTGATGGCGGTACTTGTAGGCGTCAGGCGATGCATAGGGATACGGAGATGATGTAACAGACCCTTCGGGATGATGCTTACGGAAGAGCCAGGATCAATGTGCATCTGATCCACCTTTACGTCGTCGATGTATCCAGTGTAATATAACGGGCGATCGTGCAGTTTGGTTTTGATGAGCATGTCCTGCGGAGTGAAGACAATATTGGGCATCGCTCCCGTACAAGTGCTGTCTTGGAGATCTGCAGGCGGGTTCTCTCCCGTGAGGTTGACCTGAGCCAGGTACGCGTCGGCATTTTGGAGTGCATCGCTCAAAGCCGCACGAACATCCTTTGAGAGTCTCAGAAGCTCGTATAATGACAACTTGGCCGGTGTGTTGGCCAATTGTGCCAAGATGTCAAAGTTGTAGGGCTTCTCCAGCCTCTGCGGTGCCTCTTTTCGGAGGGATTTGTCAAAGCGAGTCTCCTTCGGCCTAGGCTTGTCGGTCGTCGGAGGCTAAGCCGGTCCCGGAGCGTCAGTTGTAGCGGGATGATGATCTTCAGCCGAATTATCAGGCACAAGTTGGGATTGTGCCCCAGACCGAATAACGACGGCTGTAGCTTCTTCGATATCTGTCGAGATTGTGCGGTAGGACTTGACTTTTCCACTCTTCTTCTTACAAATAGAAGATGGTGTGGGCTGAGTCACCTCTGATACCCAGTCTGGATGGACCCACATGACTTCCCCTCATGACGTGGTGAGGGGCACTAGACCAGCAGCCTGATCTCGGGGAGGTGGAAGATTAGCAATCTCCATTGTCGCCAGAGGGATGGGGACCACGTCGTCTTGAGTTTCTGTTGGAGGGAAGCTGCCAAATTGTACTGATACCATATTGGCTGCCACGGTTACCTCTTCGAAATCGATGGCTAGAGCGTTCGAATCAATGAGATTTTGGATGTACCGTTTTAGCTGGTAGCAGTCGTGTGTAGCATGGTGGATGTAGCGGTAGGAATGGAAGTACTTTGGATTCTCCATTTCTGCCGGCCGAGGTTCCCGTCTTGGTAAAGGAAGCTGAATTCTGTCTCCTTGTATGAGCATGTCAAAGATGGGCTTGACGTGACCGTCTTTGAAGGAGTAAGTGATTTGCGGCCATTGTTTGTCTGCCAGTTTTGACTCAGGTTTCTGGGCTGTATCGGCCACCATAGCCTGCTTACCCCTGCTATCCCGATTGTTGGAGGGGATACCCCCATTGTCATTGTTGGTATTAGGACGCTTACCTTTCTTCTCTCCGTCTGAGATGTGCAATCCCAATTGGCGAGCCTTCTTCAACCGTTCTTCGGCACTTGTGGCACTGACGATAAATGTCTTCCAATCCTTGAACTGACTTTCGCCCATCCAGAGACTGATTGTTGGGAGCAATCTCTTTTGGCAAATTTTGATCAAGGAGGAATCCGGATTTCCAGACGGCAACTTCATTATGGTTTGGCAAAACCGCTCGATATAGTTCTTCGTCAGCTCTTTCTTCCCTTGAACGACGTCCATGAGGGTGGACATCGTGACATCCTGTCCTACTTCGTAGAATCTCTCCAAGAACATGCGCTTGAAGCCGACGAATGAGTGGATGCAGTTGTCTAGTAGGTTGCGATACCAGTCGAAGGCGACTCCTTCCAATGCCCCAATGAATAATCGTGTGAGGATGGCATCGTCATGGGACAGATGGTCGGTGGTGACCTCGAAGTAAGTGATGTACCGACTTGCGAAGGTCTTGCCATCATACGGGTTGATGTTGAACGGCTTATATCTTGGCGGAAAGGGGACATCCCTCCATGCAGCAGGGTATGGTTGCCGTATTCTGAGGTCTTGAGAGTTTTTTTGAGCGTAGAACATGGCTCGGAGCTCCTGGACCTCTCTTCTCGCTTCTCCGTCTTCATCTACAGCGGTGGGGGCCGTTACTTCAGGAGGATTGTTTCCCGGATTCGGTGCCGCTGAATTCGAGTTCGTATTGACCGCGGGACCCACGCTTGTTTGGCCAGGCGTCCCTCCTTGCAGAGTTGGAAGGGCTGCTTTGATCTCGTCCACAGACTTGACAAAGGCAAGCAGTATGGCCTCCAGAGTGTTGATGCATTGGCGATCACTGGAACCACCTTGATTGTTGTCTGTCATGAATACCGTCCTTATGTGAGGAGAGATGGATGGCATGGTGGAGGACGTGTCTTCCGAGTCATACCCCTGTAATGAGAAATCATCGGGGTATATGGGAATGTCTTCCTCTGGTTCGGACTTAGAAGGAACGGTACCTCCAGTTTCCGAGTTCGCTCGTCTTGGGAGTTGTGGACGTCCTCGGGGACGTCGGGCTTTGCTGCATCTGATGGGAGGGTTGTTTCCCCCGGCTCGTCTTCTCGGAACATCTGATTGTCGTGGAGGTTCGGAGGAGTGCTACCCCCAGTCCCAGCAACCCAATGGTGTGGACGACGAATCTCCCATTGTAGCAGATTTCAACTTAGAACGGGTACCTTGGAAAACTATGGTGGTGGGCACCCGCTTAGACGACAGTCTCTTAGTCATAGTGGTTGAAATCTTTGGGCTAGGAACATTCGTCTTCTTCACTCTCCCATCGGCGGGGATTTTCCGAGCAGAGTTGTAGGAGACGACGGGAAGTGCCTCGTCTTCTGAAAACGGCTGTTGCAATCTTTGAAAGATGGATTGCCGGTCTTTTTGCACCATCGCGTTATTACAACAGCAGTTGACGATGACTTGGGTGCAGTGACATCCATGGAAGGACTCCTTGCACCCTGATACACCTTCTCTTTCCTTGCGTTTATGGAGGATGGCCTCACGCAGGTCAGATGGGTCTGGATCGACCATGTTTGTTCCCTGAATTTTGGGAGACTTTTGGGAACCTCTCTGTCCGTTTGTCGCCGGGGGCTGGACTCGAGTGGTTCTGTACAACTTTCCATCTGAGGCCCGCATAACAGTATGTGGGACGCTCGGATGGTCAGAGATCGGATCAGCGGACCGAACTTGCCAAGCTCGCGCTGCCTTAGACTTCTTCACTCTAGTGCATAAGGGCACATAGTAGGAAGAGTCTATGTGATGCTGGAGAGAGTCAGACATATCTTCTTGGGAGCACAAGAGATCAGGACCATAGGAGAGGCGAAAGAAGACAGAGCCACGCGGAGTAGGCGCCATGCGGCTGTCATCAATAATCTTCATGCGGCTGGCAAGTGTAGCCACATAGGCTTTCTTCATGCGGCTGGGAGTCTCGGCCGTATGAGTTTTCTTCATGCGGCTGGATGATCTGGCCGCATAGACCTCCTTCATGCGGCTGGCAGTTTCAGCCGCATGAGGATCCGGCATGCGGTTGGCAGACTTGGCCATATGAGTGTTCGGCTTCTTCTTGGGGCGCATAGAATCACTCTTTGTCCCTACAAGCCCAGCATCGTAGTGCTTTCCTCTGCCAGACTTGGGAAAAGCAGAGTCCTCTATGGCTTGAAGTGGAGCCATATGAGAGTCACCTTCACCGTCTTGGGCAGCAGGGAGTACTCCGTCCAGAGCTTAGGGAGGAGCAAATGATTTTGGCCTCCACTCGCTGCGTGCTTTCTTTGTGCGGGTTCGCTTCTGGACTGGGCCAGCGCTTCCCTCAGAGAGCATTTCTTCAAACGCCTGTTGGTCGAAGCGAACGACCATCTTCTGTTGCGTGGAGCCAAGTTTGGCTGCATCCGATTACGTCACCAACTCCTCAGCCGTGGAGAAGTTTATCCCCAGCAGAGTCGCCATCGTGTTTGCCATTGATTGTAAAAAAACAGAACAATTATCGGAGGACTGAACTTAAACTCACAATACAAACTCGCTTGTACAAAGAAAGCCTAGGGATGAAAACCTAGGTACAGCAATCTAAGTACAATTGTTTATTTTAGATTCTGGGGGGTGATGGTAGAGGCTCGGGAAAGCGACGGCAGCTCTTTCTTACTCCTTGGACGATCGGGTGCAGCCTTAGCTCTGTAGAAGAACTGCTTGGCATTGATGAAGAAATGCTCTCTTTTCAGGCTACATATGTTCTCTCTCTGGCTCGCTGGCTCTCTATGTCTCTCTCTGTATATGTATTCTCCGTATCTCTCTCTGTGTGTCTCTTCTTCCTCTTTTGCAAGGGAATGGCACCCTGCTATTTATAAGAGTGGGGGGCATCATTAGGGTTTGCAATGATTGCCCATTCTTAAAAGTCGGCGGCTAAGGATCACTGGATCTAGGCCGTCCATCTTGAATATACGAGATTTGAGCAATAAATGTGATTGCATCAAATCTTTTGTGGGTAATTAATGATGATTGACATAAATCCTCCTGATTTGTCAACTTCGGATTTTTTGACACGTGTCATTAATTTGCCTGATTGCAAATGATCTGATTTGATCCCAATATTTTATTAGGATTTGTTGATGAATTTTGATCGATTTGATGCCACATGTCCAGCTATCATGCCACGTGTCTGAACCGCGAGTTATCAAGGCTGCTTGAGAGTGCCCCCCTGAACATTTGAATCGCATAGTAATGATCTGAACCGCATGAGGATAGTTTTCGTGAGCCGCATGGGGCTAGTCTTTGTGAGCCGCATGGGGCTAGTCTTCGTGAGCCGCATGGGGCTAGTCTTCGTGAGCCGTATGCGGCTGTCTACGTGTCAAGGCCGCATGACAGTTTCTGGATCTCGAGGGATCGTGTCAGAGATTTTCTTCGTTTCCCTAGGAGTCCGTCATTATAAGGGCGTCATAATGGTGTCTTTGTGTCAGAACTGTCGCCTTGTCAGAGCTGTCAGCCGTCAAGGCATTTAATACAGTAAAGGACAAACGGGAGAGCTATTTGCAGGCCACGTGGCTCCTCTCTGAGCCGCATAAAACTTATTTGAGCTGCATAGACACTCGAGCCGTATGGATACTTGAGCCGCATGAACTCTCTGAGCCGTATGGGGCTCCCTGGCCGCATGGATCTTTCCTTATTCTTTTCCATGCTTCTACAAGCAGTTGATACTAACTCAAGGAGAAGTGACCGGAGCTGGCCTGCGAGATGTCATAGACCTCTCTAAAGCTGCTGGTCCCAAATGTTGTAACCTAGTCGTAGGAGGCATCCTTAAGACAGATCGAAGAAGGAAATCAATATGGCACAAGATAGAATATATTCAAAAGAGGACAGTTAGAGTGCAAATAATCAATATCAAGAAAGGATAGTTGTATAGAAGTAAATTAAAGTTTTTCTAATTGTGATTGAGTATCCTTAGCCTATAGCCTATATCCTCTATACCTATAACAGGCTCGCAACAGCACTCTAAGTCGAGCACCACTACGACATTGTACTAATTGTGACTTCTGACCTGCATGGGCCACCACAAAAATGTATCACTACCCGCACCCGGCATAGGGGCACGAGTGTGTGACAGCGCCCAGCCTATGCCACAGCATCGGTGGTAGAACGATATCTAGAACTACTAAACTAACTAACAATATAAATATCATAACCTGTCGAGATAGTCATCTCCAAACGGAGGATCGATCCCACAGAGAGTAATTAGTATAATTTTATGCTATGTGAACAAGGATGGAGGGAAAAGTTTTGAATATGATGAAAGAAAATATAAGAAGAGCTAAAAATAATTAAAGCATTGAAGTCAATCAAAGGAGCAAATATTGGTCTCAGTCAACATTCACCATTGGGATCTTAAAATTGATCATCGATGCAATTATAAAATAACTTATACTTTGAATATTCATCGTTGGTAGTATCTTCCTATCTCTCTTCCACTTAGTTAATTAAAAACAAGCGTTATAATTGACTTTAATTAGTAAATAATCCAAGACAAGCGTTAAAAATTTAATCTAGCAATTTCTTAAAGAACCAAGAGATCGATGAAGCAAAACAACACAAGCACAAGTGGTTGCATTTAGTTTTGTCAAAAGTTTTTCTCCTAAGATCTAATAAAACAAAGCTGTTTATTAAATCTTGGTTGCTTCACAAATTAGAGAAATGAAACAATTTTGGATTTGATATCTAATTAAGTAGTAGATCAAAATTATAATAAACTAGTAGGCCTCCTAGTAATTAAACAAGACAATCATGAAGATGGGCATAGAAAAATATTCAATACTTAAGTATAAATCAAACAAATAAAAACAATTTAGATCTCACAAGTTTAATTATTCCAAGGCTTCTGATTTCTTCGACCAACCAGACTTTTAGCCACACATGTTCATAAAAACTTCAAAATAATGTTGGAGAAGAAAAAGAAGAGTTGTGTGTTGTGGTTCATTTCCTCATGATTGCTACCCCTTTTATACACTCTAAATTGGTTGTTTGAATCCCACAACATCTCCCCATAAATCCTCTAAAAGTTACTGTAGAAGCATAGAAAATATGGGGTTCATGCGGATTACAAATTGCCGCATAGGTACTTTGGACCAAACAGGTCCGCATAAAGGAAAGCTGCATGACTAATTCAATACCTTATGCGGCCCGTCGACAACCAGCTGCAGAAGAAAGATATACGACCAAGAGGAGCAGTTCGTCTGATAAAGCTGACAAGTCCTGCCAAAACTGACAAAAATGACAGCTCTGACACTTCGACAAAAAGATAAGACGTGAGACGTGGCCCAAAAGCAAGGTTCGTACGCCCTCATGCGGCCAGAAGGAGTGTCACCTAAGCTGCATGAACCTTATGTGGCTCAGACATATGAGGCCTCAAAGTCTCTGAACTTCATTCGGCCAAGAGTAACTGTGATCCAAGCCGCATGAGCTTTATGCGGCCGAAATACAGAATCTATGCGGCTTAAATCCTCAAGCTATGTCTTGGCTAAGGAAGTCTACGACCTAAGCCGCATGAGTCTCATGTGGCCCCACATGGGCAAAAACTGAGGGATCTATACGACAAAAAAATAATCCCTGCGACAGGGCACATGGCAATCTGACCAAGTCCTAAACCTACCCAAATTTGCTGTAATAAAACCCCAACAAATCGACTGATGGCAGCCAAAGAGCGGGTCCTCGCGTGCTAATCAGCCACGTGGCCGCAGACCATCTATGCGACTCAACATATATTCTATTATAAATAGCAGGGTGCCACACCCCTGCAAAAGGCTGGCAACCTTCAAGAAGGAAATTTCTTCAAGATCTAAAGACTGCGTCAGATAGTCCATGGAGTAAGGCAGAGTTGATAGCACTTTTTCGAGCCTCCACTGTCACCCCCCAGAATCAAAACTAAATAACTGTACTTATATTGTTTTCTAGGATTTCTTTCTAGGCTTTTCTTTGTACAAGCAAGTTTGCAATCAATTTCAGTATTCTGTAATACCTGTCTTTGATTTTTTTTGTATGGCAAATACGATTGCGAATCTGCTGGAGATGTCCTTCTCTTCTGATGAGAAGCTGGTGACGCAATCTGACGTATCCAAGATCGACTCTACGCAGCAAATGCTTGTGGTTCGTTTCGGCCAATGAGCCTTCGAAGAAATGCTCTCTGAAGGGAACGCCAGCCCGTCTCAGAAGCGAGCCAACCCAAAGAGGACTCGCAGGACGTCGGTGCACAAAACTGTTGCCACCGACCAAGTTCTCGAAGAAGCTTTTTCTGCAGCCCAAGACGGTGACCAAAACTCTCCTGTGACTTTGCTTCCGAGCGCGGAGGACCCCACTGTCCCCAAATCCAGTAAAGGAAAACACTAGGATGCTAAGTTTTTGGAGGCACAAGGGAAATCCATACGGACAAAGAAGAAGCCGCATAAGGGAGATGGACAGTCTGTCTATACGGCAGCCAACTCTGGCCGCAGATAGACAACTCAGGCGGCAGCTAACTCTGGCCGCAGGAAGATGGTCCATGCGGCAGCCAGCTCTAGCCGCAAGAAGATGGTCCATGCGACAGCCAATCCTGGCCTCAGACGGGATGTCTCATGCGGCCCTACCAGAAGCTCTGTGTTCGACCACCTCTCATACGGGCCCAACGCCATGCGGCCTATTGAGAATGTGGGATGTATCAATTTGGACACTTTTATTATGCGCCTTCGGGTGCTAAGTCAAAAAAGTCTAGGGCAGTACGGGCCCAACCAGTCTAGTCAACTGCCCAAGTTGCTGATTGTCAGCGGGCCCCATTGACTGTTACACGGGCTCCTGACGGAAAGTTGTACAGAACCACCCGCGTCCAGTCCCCCAAGGCTAACAGACAGGGTGGGTCTTTAAAGTCTCCCTCTAAAGATCCAGAGCAAGTGCTTTTACTAGCTACGGATCAGGGAGCAAACATGATACCTAAGCACCCGTGTGCTCGGGATACCTGAGTCCACGAGATTGGTGCAAAGGTAGATCAGCTTGCTACCAACTTGCGTGAGGTGATTACTCACAAACACAAGGTGGCAGCATTGGCATGCAATGAATCCCTCCCGGGACGTCATTGCACTCGGGCCATCATCAACTGCTGCTGTGACAAATCAGCAGTACCTGAAGATCGGCAGTCAGTTTTCCGACGACTATAGCAGCCAGCACCTGCTCGACAACAACTCAAGAAACATGTGCAAATTCCAGAGGACGAGGAGTTTCCTTTTGCCTTCTGTAATTCAACTCAAAAGGTTCCTCCTAACAAGGAAGGAAAGAAGATAGGCTCTTCCAGCCCGGTTATCTCAGCCAGTATTGTAAGGAGACCCTCATCTGGGGGGTTCTCATCGACAACCACAGGGGGTGTCTATTTAGGCACTCGATCCAAAAAGAAGCTTCCGGCACCCGAGGGTGCACCTTCAGCTTCCTTGATAGTAGATGAAGCTGGGGCATGATGTAACGATGTCGTCTCTCATGGACGTCGTTTAGGAAGAAAGGGAGCTAACAAGGAACTATATCGAGCGATTTCGTCAAACCGTAATGAGATTTCCCCAAGGCAATCCCGAGAGCTCCTTGATTGAAATCTACCAAAAGAAGCTGCTCCCTGCAATTAGCCTCTGGATGGGTAACGATCAGTTCAGGGATTTGACGACCTTCATCATAAGTGCTACCAACACAGAGACAAAATTGAAGAAGGCTTGCCAGCAGGGATTACACATCCCAGACGGAGAGGATAAGGGCAGACATCCTGGTTCCACCTCCAGTAACAACAACAGTGGCGCCAACACTAATCGGGACAATAAGGGCAAACAGTCCAAGGTCACTGATGCGACTCCAAAGCCCGAACAAAAATATGCGGAAGGTCCGTGGCCCAAGGTTAATTATTCATTTGAAGATTGTCATGTCAAACATATCTTCGATATGCTCTTACAAGGGGGTAGGATCCAGCTCCCTCCACCAAGGCGCGAGCCTCGAGCAACAGAAATGGAGGACCCAAAGTATTGTCACTTCCACCGCTATGTCCATCATGCCACTCATGATTGCTTCCAGTTGAAACGGTACATTCAGAGTCTTATCGACTCCAAAGCTCTGTCGATAGACTTTGAAGAGGTTACTGTAGCGGCAAACATGGTGTCTATTCAGTTCGGCGATTTCCCTCTAATAAGCACTCTAGACGGGGCCATACCTGTCCTCGGGCAACGATGGACGTTACTAATCTTTCACCCGTCCGGAGCCAGACATCTGGATTGGTACCCCTCATCACATCGCGAGAAGAGATCATGTGGGTGCATCCAGACTTGGTGCCCGAAGTTACCCAGGAGGTGTTATCTCATACCAGCAAGAAAAAGGGTAGGAAGTCTAGATCATGCCACACAATTTCAGCCGAAGCAGAAGAAGCTGCAGCCGTTGTTACCCGGTCTGGAGCATAAGTCCAGCCTGCACGGGATAGTTCAAACAAAGATCCTCAGCCGGCAATGTTGCCTCCCTCTGATGTTCCAAGGCCATTTCAGCCTCCACTGGCGGATAAGTCCAAGACAAAGAAAATCCGCTTCGACAGGCCACTCCGCAATGATGTACCTCAGGGACTGGAGAGACCTTACAACTTTGATATATTAGCACAATTGGCTAATATGCCAGCAAAGTTGTCGTTATACGAGCACCTAAGGCTCTCCAAGGATCTTCGTGTCGCATTAAGCGAAGCACTCCAAAATGTTGACGCCTACTTCGCTCAGGTCAAGCCTCCAGGGAAAGACCTGCAAGCAGATCTACAGGGTGGCGATAGCACAGATGCAATGCCCAACATTATATTTACTCCACAGGACATGTTGATTAAGACCAATTTGCATGATCGCCCCTTATACTACACTGGATACATAGGCGACATCAAGGTGGATCGGATGCATATCGACCCTGGCTCATCAATAAGCCTCATCCCGAAAAGCTTGCTCCAACTTCTTGGCATCCGTATGCACAGGCTAGCAGCGACCAACACTGCCATTAGCGGTTTTAACTCGGGAAGGAGCTATCCCCTAGGAAAGATCCGGTTGAAGTGCCAGATTGGTGACCTGAAGTCAGAAGTTACCTACTACGTCATAGATGCAGACACCTCCTACAACATCCTCTTGGGACATCCGTGGATACATGACTATATGATCGTGCCATCCACTCTTCACCAGTGTTTCAAGTATGTTAGTAAGCACGGTTCCTTGAAAACTGAATTCACCGACATCGATCCCTTCAAGGGTGTTGAATCTTATTACACTTTGGAGGCTTGCCTATATGACGAATCCAGGAAACATATAACTGACGAACTGGAAGCCATCACAGGGCTAGAAGAACCCTTGAGAATTTGTCTCCAAGCCCGCAAAATGGGCAAGGCCGCACCCCTCGTCGCAACCTTGCATAAAGAGTTGCTCGGTTCTCCTATCTCACCTACGCAGTTGGAACCAATGGTCATCCGTCTCCCGAGACCTAGCCAGGAACCAAAACCTGTCGTAGGGCCAATGGCGATCTGACTGCCAAAATCTAATCAAAGGCAACAGGAAGATGCAAGGCCCTCTGTAACACCAATGGTAATCCGATTACCAAAATTCATTCAAAGGCGACCGGAAGACGCAAAGTCCCATGCTAAGCCAATGGTCATTCGTCTTCCCAAGATAAGCCAGCAGCCAAGTATCGATCCAACACTCCTAGACAATTCAATCCTCAAGCTGAACCCTTGGTGGTCAAGTTGCCCAAGACAGTATCCCAACCTCTAAGCTCGCAGGGGGTAGCCAAAGAGGATGAAGAGCTCACAAAATACTTGGTTACTCAGGTGGATAGTCCCTCTCCTGATGATGCAATCCTTGTCGATAAAATTCCTTATTTCATCAAAAAGAGGCCGCCGTTAGACTATGCTGAGTATGATAAGCCTAATCTAACGTACGCCGCACGGGACTGTCTAGACATTAGCATGAATACACGGGTGACAACCGTCCATACCCCAAATCGACTTGCTCCCATAAAAGGTACTTACTTCCTGGTCCCAGACAGAAGATGATGGGATCACACGATCATCTTTGGCCGAAAAGAAGGTCCTCAATCTTTTACGCCACAAGAGTCCGATCTCGGACCTGACGCTGGAATGTTACCGCTCTACCTGTATAGTCCTCAAGCTAAGTACTTCATGCAAAAGCAGGGGTACAACATGGAGGCTACCTCGGGTCTAAATCATGACAGCGGTCGACGATTGCCTCTACAGCCACCGGCAGGGAAACCTCAGGATCATTATCATAAATCCAGACGCGGCCTCGGGTATGTTACTCCACCAACAACGTCCGAAAGCTCTGATGAAGAATGCGAGTGGCACTCCCATTCGTCCGAGTCACACATTTATGACTCTGATAGCAGTATAGGAGATATATTTAGACGGACATTATCTGTCAATATGGCATCCGCTGATATCGAAAAGGAAGACGAAGACCTACTTGAACCACTTGAGTTGGAGCCATGGGTCCAGCAACTAGATGCACAATAGGAAAAATGTTTTGAATTTCGGGATCCTTCTACTGAAGATGAGGTTATGCAAGTTAACCTCGAAGATGAATCCTCTCCAAAGCCAACCTTCGCCAGTAAAAGTCTGACAGACGATGAACGGGAGTCGTTGTTACAACTCATCAGAGAATACATTGACGTCTTTACCTGGAGCTATGAAGACATGCCAGGGCTAAACCCCGAGATTGCACTTCATAAGCTCAATATTTATCCAAACGCAAAACCAGTCAAACAACAACAGCGGCAGTTTCGTCCGGACATCATGAACTCTATTAAAGCGGAAGTAAACAAGCTCATAACTAGCGGTTTCATCCATAAAGAGCAGCACCCAGAAATGGGTAGCCAACATAGTGCCAGTCATCAAGAAGAATGGAAAGATACAAATTTGCATCAATTTCTGCAATCTGAATGCAGCATGCCCTAAGGATGAATTCCTTCTTCCGATCACTGACATAATGATCGATAATACGTGTGGCTTCGAGCGCATGTCCTTTATGGATGGCTTTTCAGGATACAATCAAATCAAGATGTCTCCTGGTGATGAGAAGCATACGTCATTCTGAACACCGATCGGCATATATTGTTATACGGTCATGCCCTTTGGCCTAAAGAACGTCGGTGCTACATATCAACGGGCAATGAGTGCCATCTTCAGAGATCATTTGTGCAAGCCGATGGAGTGTTACGTTGATGACATCGCCGTCAAGAGCCACTCCAAGAATGATCACTTACATGATTTGAGAACAGTGTTCGACCTCATACGGGCACACAATCTGAAGATTAATCCCACCAAGTCTTTCCTGAGGGTGTCCAGCGGAAAGTTCTTGGGCTTTGTCATTACTTCCCGGGGCATTCATATAGATCCCGACAAAACAAAAGCAATCCTAGAGATGAATCCACTAAGGAACCTCCGCGAACTCCGCGGCCTTCAGCGAAGACTAGCCTATATCAAGAGGTTTATATCTAACCTCTCAGGGCGATGTCAACCCTTCACTCAACTCATGAGGAAAGGTGTCTCTTTTATATGGAACGAGGAATGTCAGCGTGCCTTCGATGATATTAAGAAGTACCTGATGAATCTGCCAGTTCTGGTAGCCCCGGTCGCCGGAAAGCCCTTCCTGCTCTACGTACGGGCGATGGAACACTCCCTCGGTGCTCTGCTAGCACAGAATAATGATGCAGGATATGAACAAGCCATTTACTATCTCATCCAGATGATGGTAGGATCGGAACATAGGTACACTGCCGTGGAGAAGGAGTGCCTTGCCCTAGTGTTCGTCATTCAGAAAATACGACACTATGTGACAGGACAGACCATCCATGTTATTTCATGAGTTAATCCTCTCAGGGTTCTCATTACCAAGCCAGGCGCACTTAGTTCTCGTCTAGCCACCTGGGCGATACTATTATCCCCGTACGACATAGTTTTTGTTCCGCAGAAGGCTATCAAAGGTCAAGCCCTGGCTGACTTCTTAGCAGCCCATCCAGGCTCAGAAACAGCCAGAATTTATAAAGAAATTCCCTATGAAGTCGTCGCCTCGAACATGACTTCGCACGACACTATTTGGCAAATATTCTTCGACGGTGCTTCAAGAACGGGGCCACAAGGTGATATCGTCGCTGGAGTTGGGGTGGTATTAATTTCTCCCTCGGGACTAGTAGTCAACTGGGCATATTCTCTTACAGAACCATGTTCGAACAACGTAGCCGAATATAACGCTCTAGTCATCGGGCTCTAACTCACAAAAGAAGTGGGGATCAGGTACCTGGAAGCATATGGTGACTCACAGTTAGTTGTTAACCAGATCCGAGGTTCATACGACGTTCGCAACGAGGACCTGATTCCCTATTATCAGACAGCAATTGCCATCATTATAACCTTGGAGGGGTTCTTTATAGAGCATGTTCCTAGGCTCCAAAATATCGAAGCCGATACCCTAGCAGGTCTCGCCGCTTCCTTGGCGCTTCCAAATAACACTCATCATCTAGTCGACATAATAGGCCATGAACGGGTCTGCCCTAGGAACAATCTTCAACTGGGTATGAGCTACTCCGCCCAGATAACCAACGACACACAAGACCGGAGACGCCCACTCATCGACTTTGCAGTCTATGGAATTCTGCCAGAGAATGTGAAGGAAGCAACTTCAATCAGAAGACGCTCCCTCAGATTCTTCTATGATACGAAGACGAAAATGTTATATCGACGATCCTATGATGGGCTACTATTAAGATGCCTGTCAAATGCAGAAGCCAAAGAAGCCCTATCTGAAGTTCATGACGGTACTTGTAGGGCTCACCAACCTGGCCCAAAATTACAAGATCATCTTCATTGGATGGGTTATTACTGGCCCACAATGGTTGCAGATGCAGTTGATTATGCAAAAAAAGTGCAAGGCTTGCCAGATCCATGCAGATTTCATACATCTGCCATCTAAATTATTGCATCTGACAGTGGCCTCTTGACCATTCAAAGCATGGAGAATGGACATCATTGGGCCCATCATCCCGCCATCGTCTAGAGGGCATCGGTTCATACTTGCAATCACCGATTACTTCTCCAAATGGGCAAAAGTTGTTCCGTTGGCAGAGGTTGAGACATCGAACGTGATTAGCTTCATAAAATATCACGTCATCTACCGCTTTGGACTGCCCCGAAGGATTATTCACGAC
This sequence comes from Iris pallida, assembly GCA_029216955.1. Classification (NCBI taxonomy): domain Eukaryota; kingdom Viridiplantae; phylum Streptophyta; class Magnoliopsida; order Asparagales; family Iridaceae; genus Iris; species Iris pallida. Next base: position 6,924,653 of record JANAVB010016196.1, on the reverse strand, counting down.
AATGGTCCAAAGTTCGCAAGCCACGCTTTCTATCAATTTTTTGACAAAAATCGGATTCAGAACATGGCCTCGACAGCATATAACCCATCGGCCAACGGTCTGGCTGAAGCTTTCAACAAAACCATAATCAAGCTCCTCAAAAAGTTCGTGTCTGCAAACAAACGTGACTGGAATAAAAAGCTTGGTGAGTGCTTATGGGCGTATCGTACGACAATTCGGACGGCTACAGGAAATACACCATTCTCCTTGGTTTACGGAAGCTAGAAAGTCCTCCCATTGGAGACTCAGATCCCCTCACTTTGAGTGGCCCTTACTTACCGGTTAACATCGGACGATAACTACCGCCGACAGCTACAAGAGTTGGAAGCATTAGATGAGAAGCGCTTACAAGCTTAACAAAGCATAGATCTCTACCAAGCGCGCATCTCTCGGGCTTTCAACAAGAAAGTCAAACAGAGAATATTCTAAGTCGACGATCTTGTCTTGGCATTCACAGACCAATGGTCATGACTCACAAGACCCCCGACAAATTCGACCCTAAATGGAAGGGGTCGTTCATCATCGAGACCGTGTTCTCCAACGACGTGTACCGTCTCGCAAAACAAAATGGAGACTTGCTCATGATGCCCATCAACGGAAAGTTCTTCAAGAAATACTATGTCTAAATGATACATTCCAACTATCTCTCAGATTGTGAGTTATATGCCCTCTGGTATCGCTGAACTTACACTCTGACTTCAAATCTCCCAGACTGTTGAGTTATGTACTCTCAGGTACCAATGAACTTACTCTCTGACTACTCCGAATGAATTCATATCTCATCTCTTGGTCATATCTATGAACTTCCTAGCCATAGCTTTTCTCCACCAAGAATTTGCCTCAAAATTTATTACCCGCATCACCAGTGCGCAGAAGGGTAGTAGGTCCATAAAACTTGTCCTAATCTATTACTCGCACCATCAGTGCACAAAAAGGGTAATAGGTCCACAAAATTCCCTAATGGAAAAACAACCATGTCTATATTACCTCTGAATTGTTTTTCCATCCATCACAAACAAATCACCCAATGCATTGAACTTCCACGTTGATAGCACCTCTGAGTTATTCTGTGTATCCCTATTATGCCTACTCCTACCATGTCCTCATTACCTCTGAGTAGGAAGGCTCTGTTTTGACCCATATTTACCACGTCCTCATTAGCTCTAAGTAAATATGTTGGTTTCCTCTCCACTTATTATCAGTACTCGCATCGCCAGTACACAAAAAGGATAATAAGTCCATAAAAGTTATCCTAATCTATTACTCGCACCATCGGCGCACCAAAGAGTAGTAGCTCCATAAAATATCAGTTAAATCTATTTGCTCGCATTTTCAGATGCACAAATGGGCAATAGCTCCACAAAAATCCTCCAGTAGGATGTTCTTTATCTAACACAAATATTGTATTAGGCCCTCTAGTACAAGCACCACAAAATGCCATAAATAAAGAATGGAGTGAACATACTCCGCTTATTCAACATCAGTTACATTTATAGGACTACATCGACAGCAGAAAACAAAGAAAGGAAAATCTGGCAATACATAGTTTGGTTTGACAGTACTTCATCTTCAAGCGATTTTATGGCCCTCGAAGGAAGTCATGTTTTACTGCTGAGAAGCAAACAAGGCTGTTGAATCCCCAAGGAGCTGCCGGAAGGAGGACAAATATAGCATGCTATCCTCCCCTCTGTATTGCGGATGCCTTAGCCCCGCTCCCCCGAAGGACCATACCTTCAAAACATCATCCCTGATGATGGTTTCGCCTACTTGGAGAACCGTGAAGGCAGGACGTTCATAACGACGCCTAACCATCGTCCAACTCTCCGAGGTATAAAAGCCCTTCCTACCACCTGGGGAAAAATCTTCCGAAGCATGAAGAGTCCTGATTCGTATGATGTGTATGCCAAAAGGCGTAGGGAAAACTCTTCCGAAGCATAGGGAGTTTTGAGCTGTCTGATGTAGGCGCAAGAATGTTGTATTTTCACTCCATCGTCGACACCGGTCCTGGAGAAGTTTGCTAGCCAGATCCCTACAAAACATGGAAAAAATGGGACTTAGCACCAAAAAAAACAAAAAACTCTGTTATGCGGCCTAGCCAGTTATGCGGCCCAGCCAAAATAGAACTCATACAGCCCAAAGTCATGAGGCCGGCTTCACGAAGTACTCATGCAGCTCAATTCGAGAAGCATTTATACGGCTCAGTCATGAAGTGTTCATGCGCCTCAAATATAAGGTACTTATGCGGCTCAGTCATGAAATACTCATGCGGCCCAATACTCATACGGATCAGTCACGAGGCAATCATGCGGCCCAGCCATACAGTATTCATGCGGCCCGATCATAAAGTGCTCATGCTGCACCTATGCGGCTCAGTCATAAAGTGTTCATACAGATCAATCTTGAGGCACTTAGGCGATTCAAGTTTGAATGAGCAGCGATTATGCGGCTCAGTCCATGCGGCCCTATTATACAGAACACATGTGGTCCAGATGAGATAGGGCATGCATCGACCAGGCTTAAAGCAGAAGCAGTATATGACAGGCCCGCGCATGAAAATACGTACTATGGTCATTCAAAATTTCAGTCATCGTCTGCTCACCATCCTTACTCTGGAGAGGGGGTTGCATGTCGGGATGAATGGAAGGAGCGTCTGCCGCTCTCGATGGAGAAGCAAGTCTCTTCCTTTTGGCCGCCGTACTAGTTGACCCGAAAGCTTTTGGAGCCATAGCAGAAGGTACGATAAAGTCGAAGGAGAAGAAGGTAAAAGAGGAAAAACTCTCTCTCTGAATGACTCTTATTCATAGAGTTGCTGAAAAGAGACTCTTCGATTCTCGAGATCATTTAAGATAAAGACGACGTTTGGGGACTTTATCCCTAATAACTGTCGAGCGCCTCTTCGATTCTCGAGATCACGTTGACGTTTGGGGACTTTATCCCTAGTAACCGTCGGCTTTATCTCAAAAAAAAAGAGCCACAACCGAATCAAGGAAATTAAATGCAGCAGTTACAGCTGGCAGGCTCTCTGCGGCCCGAAGTGTCCCTGTCGCTCAAGATTTGTTCTGCGGCTCAAGATCTCTCTGTAGTTTAAAAAATTTCCTGTGACTTGAAGACTCCCTGCGGATTGACATATTTCCATGCTTATTATTCAAAGTATTCCAAATTTGCAATTTGAAAACTTTGAAGGGGGTCTTGTAGAAGCATGAAAAATATAAAGTTCATACGGATTACAAATTGCCGCATAGGTACTTTAGGCCAAACAGGTCCGTATAAAGGAAAGCCGCATGACTGATTCAATGCCTTATACAGCCCGTCGACAACCAGCTGCAGAAAAAAGATATGCGGCCAAAAGGAGCAGTTCGTCTGAGAAAGCTGACAAGTCCTGTCAAAACTGACAAAAGTGATAGCTCTGACACTTCGACAAAAAGATAAGACGTGAGACATCGCCCAAAAGCAAGGTTCGTACGCCTTCATGCGGCAAGAAGGAGTGTCACCTAAGCCGTATGAACCTTATGCGGCTCATACATATGCGGCCCCAAAGTCTTCGAACTTCATGCGGCTAAGAGTAACTATGATCCAAGCCACATGAGCTTTATCCGACCGAAATACAGAATCCATACAGCTTAAATCCTTAAGCTATGTTTGGGCTAGGGAAGTCTGCGACCTAAGTCGTATGAGTCTCATGTGGCCCCACATGGTCGAAAACTGAGAGATCTATGCGGCTAAAAAATGATCCCTGCGACAGGACACGTGACAATCTGACCAAGTCCTAAAACTACCCAAATTTGCTACAACAAAATCCTAACAAATCGACAGATGGCAGCCAAAGAGCGGGTCTTCGCGTGCCAATCAGCCACGTGGCCGTAGGCCATCTATGTAGGGTGCCACACCCCTGCAAAAGGCTGGCAACCTTCATGAAGGCAATTTCTTCAAGATCTAAAGACTGTGTCAGTTAGTCCACGGAGTAAGGCAGAGTTGATAGCACTTTCCCGAGCCTCCGCCGTCACCTCCCAGAATCAAAACTAAACAATTGTACTTAGATTGTTTCCTAAGATTTCTTTCTAGGCTTTTTTTTGTACAAGCGAGTTTGCAATCAATTTCAGTATTCTGTAATACTTGTCTTTGATTTTTTTTTCTATGGCAAACAATTACAACTTCTCAAACAATAAAACTAAGTCATAAAACAAGTAGGAAAATAGTTATTTTGGTTCCTATGTTCGTTCACAGTATCTTTGACTCAACTTCAAGCCTGATTTCATCCATGATGTAACCTGAATCTTGAAAAACTCAAAATATGAAAGTTGTAGATCTTTGTCTTAGCTTTCCAAATAATTTTAAATTATCTCAATTGCATTTCGATAAGAACGTTATGTCCATTTTGGTAAATGGTGTCAAAACTGTCCAAAATTATTATTTAGCTCTATTTTGCACTTAGTGTCTCCAATTGCATCCTAAACCAAAATATAAGAATAATGAGTATCTTTAGTCATGAAATGAGTATAAAATGGTAGACAATAAGGGATAAAAATATAATATTTTATGTTCTCATCACTAACTAATATTGTATGTTCTCATCACTAGACGTTCTGCATCAGTCTCGAATTTTTTTATAAAAGTCCTTCATGCGGTGCATGAAGGACTTCCATGAAATTCCCATTTTTGTGAAACAAATAGCTTTAAAGCCATCAGGGGCATTTGTGTTTTCCTAAGAAAAATAATAGTGAAAGCATGATATTAGTGATCTATAAAATAAAATAAAATTAAATATTACAACTATATGAAAATATGGTATCAATGATGCTTAAATCCGTCAATGAACCATCCAAAGAAGCATTATAAGGTTTTATCCATGGATATACTTGTTCTATACACAACTTTGTTGATGTTATAGTTTGTATGAGAGAGGGAGACAAAGGGACAAAGAGTTACCTTCACCAATGACCAGATCATTTCGAGAGTATCCTTATCTGCCTTTGCCAAGATAGCGTTGTTAATGGGAACAATTCGCCATTTCATGCAAGATTACTAAGATGAGACACCAAACGGGGTCCATATTCTCCAACCGATTGACAATCTTCATCCAATTGATGATTTTTTGTACTTCGTTATCCCAATCTTTCCATGGCCTGGCGGGCCCTCTACCATGCCTACTAGAAGAACCACTCTCCAAAGTACCTAATAAGAAACAAAAAAAATACACATAATAATATAAATAACAAGAGGGAACAGTTAGTATGAGCACAACTAATGTATCTCAGAAACTGCTAATAATATAAGCCTCGCAGAAGACAACAATCAGCAAAAGAAGGAGGTTATGTATCCCACTACAAGGTACAGAGATGTCTTGTAAAGGCCATGGCTTTAGGACAATGAATATATATAATTTGCCGTAATTCACCTCTCATGTACAAAATGGTGAACCTAGTTAATGAAGATGTGTCTCAAGTTAGAAGATAAGTAAAAATTATTGTGTGGAAGATTTAAAATACTGTCGATGACATTAACACACAATAATCTCTCGCTCAGTATTTGAATTATTGAGAAGCTAAGTTTTATCCATGCATGCCTAATTAACACATTTTAATATCTCACTCAAAAAAAATCAAAATACATACTGTTTAGATGGAGAATCAAGTAAAGAGAGAGCAATCATGTAGGTATGGCAACTATGCCAAAATATACTGTCGTAAAGCAGCGATGTAGCAATTACATACTTCAACATTAAAATAGGTGGGCATGTGCCAAACTGAACTGCGTAAGATGAAACAATAAGTAATGCATCCAAAGTTACTCAAAGATACAGTTTATATGTATCTTGTGAACTACAAAAATAATTCTTGAAGACAGTTTCAAATACTTAGATGTTGTCACAGGGCGGAACTACAAAAATAATACTCAAAGACATGTGCCAAACTGAACCGAGAGTTTCCAATACTTACCCTTTGGCTCATTATGTACCGGCTCATCATCACTATCCTCAAGACACTAAGAAGTCGTCCCAGGGCTGCGCAAAACATCTTCCACAAAAGAAGGTTCCAATCGAGGATCCATTGTCCTTTTTTCCCTTGCTATGACATCCTCCATATTCTGGAGAATATGCGATGACTTACGCGTAGGACCGTTGTATGCAACCTGAAAATGCATAATAAATATAGTAATAGCATTGCTGTAACAAGTTAGTAAACAAAATATTTCATTCATGATCAAACTCTTTACCTTTTTCATTTTAGGATCAGTAGACTCTTCATTCACATTGTTACCATCCCTTAAATCCTGGGCAATACGAGATGACTTACGAGTAGGACTTTTGTGTGCAACCTGAAAAATAATAAAAATTATAATATTTTACCAATGTCCAATAGGTTATTGAACAAAATATTTAATTCAAAATCAAATTTATTACCATTTTTATTTTAGGGCTAGAAGACTCATTATTAATGTTGCTACCTTCCTCACTAAGAAAATCATCGTCGTCGAACACTCTATACTCACCATCTTTTTCACTTGTGCTTCTTTTTCCCATCTTACTTGAACTTGTACGGGTAACCCTCTTGGAATTCATTGTAAGATTTAAAGCTTGTTGTAAGTTCAAAGCAACCATTTTCATTTTATTTTTAGCAATATTTTCCAACTGTTACTTCTCATATTCTGATATGGACCCAGGCTTGATAAACAACTTCTTATGTGGGGACATTTTTTCCAACTACAAAACTGAAAATAAATTAGGTAATCTAAACAAAATAAGCAAAATTCATCTCATTTTGCAAGCTAATATAGTCTGAATGCAAGGCAAGAACATGATTATGTTGGTAAAACAACCAGTAATATCACAACATGGTAAATATATTGAACCAAATTTAATAGACATCAAAATTCAATTAGAGTAGGTAAAACAACCATCAGTTTCAAATGTTCAAAAAATAGCTAAGACAAAAATGTCTATAATTTGATCCAAAAGAAAACTTGTTAGTTTAAAACAAAATGGCATAAACAAGCTACAAACTTGCTACTCATCATCACCCTCATATTGGTTATCATCATCATCACAATTAGTTGTGTCAACAACTAATCCCTCTACTCCTTGCCTAACCCACGATCCATTATGAGTTTCATCTAAATGTTGTATGCTATAAGGTTCCACTCTATTAACTTCTAAATCTTTTAATGTAGTTGAGTACTTGTCAAATGTGTCCCGTGGTGACATCTGAATAACCACATGCCAATCTGGGTCTAGAGGGTCTTGCACGTACCAAACTTGTTCTGCTTGGGATGCTAAGATATAAGGCTTGTCAACAACTCTGTTTTCTTTGTATAATAAGTGATTGAAGATTACTAGAGTAAAGTTAAACTCATCCACTTTTAGGCCCACTCGTGGATTAACCCAATTACATTTAAATAACACAAATTGCATGCCATTCAAATATTTAATGTCAATGATGTCTTACAGTTGTCTGTAGAATGTAACATCTCCTAGAAGAGGGTTTCTATCTTTCCGACTAAATAAACTCATTTGTTCATCTTTTAAGAGGACTCATGTTTTGAGTTTTTCTACGAACATCTACTTTCTTTGTTCGAAATCTAAGAAATTCACAATGTAAGAATTGTATCTCAATGCATCCTTAAGAGGACCTAAAACTAAGTTTCTTATCTCCTCTGATATGTGTACATCTTCTCGTAAACCCTTCACCTACGTTTCAAAAGCATTAAATCAAAAGTTTAATAATGATACTAAAATGACCATCTCTATAATAATTTTATTCAGAGTGCTAAAAATGGATATATCTACTTACATGTTCCTTAAACCAAGTGCCAAATTGTTCATTGTGTAGGCGACTAACAAGGTGTCACTGTGAAGCTTGTAGATATTTTACTACAAGTTCAACAAGGTATTTTCTGTAAAGAGATCTAGAAATGTATATATATTTAACAACCAAATAAGAGGATAAAATAAAAGTGATGGTCAAGATACACATAAGAGGAGAATGGTGTGTTCCCTGTGGCTGTTCGGACTGTGGTACGGTACGCCCATAAGCATTCACCAAGCTTCTTGTTCCAGTCGCGTTTATTGGACGACACAAACTTCTTGAGTAACTTGATGATGGTTTTGTTGAATGCTTCTGCCAACCCATTCGCTGCTGGATTGTATGGTGTCGAAGCAATATTCTGGATGCGATGCTTGTCGTAGAACCGCTAGAAGGTGTGGCTTGCAAACTACGAACCATTATCGTGGATGATCCTTCGGGGCAGTCCAAAGCGATAGATGACGTGATTCTTAAGGAAGCTGATCACGTTTGAAGTCTTTACTTCTGCAAGCGGGACAGCTTCCGCCCATTTGAAGAAGTAATATGTGATTGCGAGTATGAAGCAATGTCCTCGGAAGGAAGATGGAGAAATCGGACCGATGATGTCCATTCTCCATGCTTCGAATGGCCAGGACGCCACTGTCGGATATAGAAATTCGGATGGTTGGTGGATGAAGTCCGCGTGGACTTTGCAAGCTTTGCACTTTCTAGCATAGTCTATCGTATCTGCTACCATCGTGGGCCAGTAGTAGCCCATTCGGCGAAGTCGGTCTTGCAACTTAGGGCCAGGATGATGGGCCCCGAAGACACCGTCGTGAGCTTCGCGTACGGCTTCTTTGGCTTCTACGTTTGACAGACATCGAAGCAATAACCCATCGTAGGATCACCGATACAGCATTTTTGTCTCTGTATCGTAGAAGAATCTGAGAGAACGCCGTCTGATGGAAGTGGCTTCCTTTGGGTTCTCAGGTAGGATGTCGTAGACTACGAAGTTAATGAACGGTTGTCTCCAATCTGGGACTTAGTCGATCGTCTGAGCGAAATAACTCGCCACGAATTGAACGTTGTTCTTAGGACAGACCAGTTCGTGGCCTATCATATCTACCGATTGATGAGCATGATTTGGCACTGCTAGGGAAGTGGCCAGACCTGCTAAGGCATCGGCTTCGATATTTTGGAGTCTGGGAACATGTTCGATGAAGAACCCTTCGAATGACGAGATGATGTCGATCGCTATTTGGTGATAGGGGATTATGTCTTCGTGGCAGACTTCGTATGAGCCCCGGATCTGATTGACGATTAACTGAGAATCGCCGTATGCTTCAAGATATTCTACTCCCAGCTCTCTTGCAAGTTGGAGGCCAATGACCAAAGCGTTGTACTAGGCCACATTGTTAGAGCAGGGTTCTGTAAGAGAGTAAGCACGATTGATCACCAATCCGGAAGAAGAAACCAGCACCACCCCGACTCCGACGATGATGTTGCCCTTGGGTCCAGTTCTCGAAGCACCGTCGAAGAACATTCGCCATATATCATCGTGAGAGGTTGCATGCAAGTTGGCGACCTCATCTGGGATTTTTTCATATATTCTGGATGACTCCTAACCTGGGTGGGCTGCCAAAAAGTCTGCCAGGGCTTGACCTTTAACAGCCTTTTGCGGGACGAAGATCATATGATAAGGGAACAGTAATATTACCCATGTAGCGAGGCGAGAGCTGAGTGCCCCTGGTTTAGTCATGAGGACTCTGAGAGGGTTGAATCATGAGATCACATGTATGGTTTGTCCAGTGACATAGTGTCGCGTCTTCTGAATGGCGAACACCAGGGCGAGGCATTCCTTCTCCACAGCGGTGTATCGATGCTCTGGCCCAATCATCTTTCGACTGAGGTAATATATGGCTTGTTTATGGCCTGTATCGTTGTTTTGTGCCAGCAGAGCACCGAAGGAATGTTCTATTGCTCGTACGTAGAGCAGGAATGGTTTTCCAGCAACTGGGGCCACCATGACTGGAGGATTCGATAAATATTCTTTGATGCTGTTGAAGGCACGCTGACACTCTTCGTCTCATACGAATGAGACGCCTTTCTTCATGAGATAGGTGAATGGTCGACATCGCCCGGAGAGGTTAGAAATGAACCTCCTGATGTAAGCTAGCCTTCCTTGAAGGCCTCTGAGTTCGCGGAGATTTCTCGGGGGGCCCATCTCCATAATTGCCTTCGTCTTCTCAGGGTCTACATGAATACCCTGGGCTGTGATGATGAAACCCAAGAACTTCTCGCTGGATACGCCCAGGAAGGACTTTGTGGGATTCATTTTCAAATTGTGTGCTCGCATCAGGTCGAATACCGTCCTAAGATCCTGCAGATAGTCTCCCTTACAGCGACTCTTGACGGCGATGTCATCAACATAACACTCCACCGTCTTGCGTAAGTGGTCTCTAAAGATGATACTCATGGCTCTTTGATATGTGGTGTCGGCATTCTTTTAACCGAAAGGTATGACTGTGCAGCAGTATGTGCCAATCGTTGTTCGGAATGATGTATGCTTTTCGTCATCAGGAGACATCTTGATTTGGTTGTACCCTGAGAAGCCATCCATGAATGACATACGTTCGAAGCCGCAAGTATTGTCAATCATGATGTCTGTGATAGGGAGGGGGAATTCATCTTTGGGACATGCCTCATTCAGATTATGGAAGCCGATGCAGATTCGAATCTTTCTATTCTTCTAGAGGACTGGTACTATGTTGGTGACCCAATCCGGATGTTGTTCCTTACGAATGAAGCCGCTGGCTATTAGTTTGTTGACTTTGATTTCGATCACGTCCATGATGCCTGGGCGGAAGCGTCGCTGTTGTTGCTTGACTGGCTTTGCATCTGACCGAATGTTGAGTTTGTGAAGAGCAATATCGGGATTTAACCCCGGCATATCTTCATAGCTCCATGCGAACTCATCAATGTATTCTTTGACAAGTTCTAGCAGCGATTCTCGATCTTCGTCGGTTAGGCTTTTACTGACGAAGATTGGTTTCGAAGAAGATTCGCTATCGAGATCCACTTGTATAACTTCATCTTCAGTAGGGGGTTCTCTCTGTTCGAACCGCTTTTCCCATTGTGCCTCCAACTGTTGGGCCCACGGCTCTAACTCGAGGATTTTTGGAATGTCATCATCTTCTTCGTAAGCGTCGGCGAATGCCATATTGACTGACAGGACTTGTCTGAATACGTCTCCGATGCTGGTATCCGAGTCAGAAGTTGGTGACCCGGTTGAATATGAATGCCAGTCACATTCTTCGTCTGAACTCTCGGTGGTCGTCGTGGGTGTAACATACCCTAATCCACATAGAGTCTTGCTATAGTAGTCCCGTGGTTTGCCAGCCGGGACTGGCGACTTTAAAGGCAGTCGTCGACTCGTGTCGTAGTTCAAGCCTGGCGTGGTCTCCAGATCATACCTCTGTTTTTGTAAGAGATATTTGGATTGGGGGCTATAAAGATACAGAGGCAGTCTTTCGGCATCTGATTCAAGGTCGACTTCTTCTATGGTGAAGGGCTACGGATCGTCCTTCCGGCCGAAGATGATTAGATGGTCCCCTCCCTCGATTATGTGGTAAGCATCTTCTACTGGAGTAAGCTGGATTGCGGTGTACACATTTGTCACCTGTGTGTGTAGGTGAGTGCCTATACCGTGTTCCATAGCATACATAGTACAAAGCTTATTGAGCTCGAGGTAGTTCAAAGATAGCCCTTTATTGATGAAGTAAGGTATCTTTTCTAGGAGGATTACATCATCTGCAGAGGGAACATCAGTGTGGGCAGCCACATACTTGGCTAGCTCCGGTTCCTCTTCGGCTACCCCCTGTATAAATGAAGACTGAGAGGACAACCTGGGTAGCTTGATCGTCAGAGGTTCAGCTGGTAGAGCCGAGCGTGGGGTTGTTGGCAGACTAGCGACCCCCAGTTTGTTACTCGATGCTGGGCGGGGAGTGGTTGGTTCGCTAGAAGTCCCAGACCTTGCATCGGGGTGACGACTCTTCTTGGAAAGGCGTATCGTCATTGGCTTGTCGGAGGGATTGCGCTTCTCCTTTTGCGGCTGGCCGACTCTCGACAGCCTGATTGTCAGTGGCTCCGTTGTAGGTCTTGGCACTTGGCCAGACCTTGACAGCCGGATTATCATCTGTTGTTCTTGTGCCGAGAGGTTGATTGCGTCCTTACGCAGAGTGACGGTAAGGGATGCAGACTTGCCAGGTTTGCGAGCTTGGAGGTGGATTGTCAGAGGTTCTTCTGATCATGTAGCTGTCTCGGTACGAGCTTGCACATCTCCTTCACCAAGGTGCCTCTTCAACTTTTCGTACAGGCAGGAGTCTGAGTAGTAGGATTCGACCCCTTTGAAGGGATCGATGTCGGCAAATTATGTCCTCACGAAGCCGTGTTTGTCGACATACTTGAAGCATTGGTGCAGCATGGAAGGCACGATCATATAATCGTGTATCCAAGGGTGCCCCAGGAGGATGTTGTAAGAAGTGCCTGAATCTATGACATAACAGGTGACTTTCGACTGGAGATCGCCAATTTGACACTTCAGACGAATCTTCCCAATTGGGTAGCTCCTGCCCGAATTGAAGCCGCTGATGGCGGTACTTGTAGGCGTCAGGCGATGCATAGGGATGCGGAGATGATATAACAGACCCTTCGGGATGATGCTTATGGAAGAGCCAGGATCAATGTGCATCTGATCCACCTTTACGTCGTCGATGTATCCAGTGTAATATAACGGGCGATCGTGCAGTTTGGTTTTGATGAGCATGTCCTGCGGAGTGAAGACAATATTGGGCATCGCTTCCGTACAAGTGCTGTCTTGGAGATCTGCAGGCGGGTTCTCTCCCGTGAGGTTGACCTGAGCCAAGTACGCGTCCACATTTTGGAGTGCATCGCTCAAAGCCGTGCGAACATCCTTTGAGAGTCTCAGAAGCTCGTATAATGACAACTTGGCCGATGTGCTGGCCAATTGGGCCAAGATGTCGAAGTTGTAGGGCTTCTCCAGCCCCTGCGGTGCCTCTTTTCGGAGGGATTTGTCAAAGCGAGTCTCCTTCGGCCTAGGCTTGTCGGTCGTCGGAGGCTGAGCCGGTCCCGAAGCGTCAGTTGTAGCGGAATGATGATCTTCAGCCGAGTTATCAGGCACAGGTTGGGATTGTGCCCCAGACCGAATAACGACGGCTGTAGCTTCTTCGATATCTGCCAAGATTGTGCGGTAGGACCTGACTTTTCCACTCTTCTTCTTACAAATAGAAGATGGTGTGGGCTGAGTCACCTCTGATACCCAGTCTGGATGGACCCACATGACTTTCCCTCATGACGTGGTGAGGGGCACTAGACCAGCAGCCTGATCTCGGGGAGGTGGAAGATTAGCAATCTCTATTGTCGCCAGAGGGATAGGGACCATGCTGTCTTGAGTTTCTGTTGGAGGGAAGCTGCCAAATTGTACGGATACCATATTGGCTGCCAAGGTTACCTCTTCGAAATTGATGGCCAGAGCGTTCGAATCAATAAGATTTTGGATGTACCATTTTAGCTGGTAGCAGTCGTGTGTAGCATGGTAGATGTAGCGGTGGTAATGGCAGTACTTTGGATTCTCCATTTCTGTCGGCCGAGGTTCCCGTCTTGGTGGAGGAAGCTGAATTATGTCTCCTTGTATGAGCATGTCGAAGATGGGCTTGACGTGACCGTCTTTGAAGGAGTAAGTGATTTGCGACCATTGTTTGTCTGCCGGTTTTGACTCAGGTTTCTGGGCTGTATCGGCCACCATAGCCTGCTTACCCCTGCTGTCCCGATTGTTGGAGGGGCTACCCCCATTGTCGTTATTGGTATTAGGACGCTTGCCTTTGTTCTCTCCGTCTGAGATGTACAATCCCAATTGGCGAGCCTTCTTCAACCGTTCTTCGGCACTTGTGGCACTGACGATAAATGTCTTCCAATCCTTGAACTGACTTTCGCCCATCCAGAGACTGATTGTTGGGAGCAATCTCTTTTAGCAAATTTCGATCAAGAAGGAATCCGGATTTCCAGACGGCAACTTCATTGTGGTTTGGCAAAACCGCTCGATATAGTTCCTCGTCAGCTCTTTCTTCCCTTGAACAACGTCCATGAGGGTGGACATCGTGACATCCTGTCCTACTTCGTAGAATCTCTCCAAGAACATACGCTTGAAGCCGGCGAATGAGTGGATGCAGTTGTCTGATAGGTTACGATACCAGTCGAAGGTGACTCCTTCCAATGCCCCAATAAATAATCGTGTAAGGATGGCATCGTCATGGGGCAGATGGTCGATGGTGACCTCAAAGTAAGTGATGTACCGACTTGCGGAGGTCTTGCCATCATACGGGTTGATGTTGAACGGCTTATATCATGGCGGGAAGGGGACATCCCTCCATGCAGCAAGGTATGGTTGCCGTATCCTGAGGTCTTGAGAGTTTTTTTGAGCGTGGAACATGGCTCGGAGCTCCTGGACCTCTCTTCTCGCTTCTCCGTCTTCATCTACAGCGGTGGGGGCCATTACTTCAGGAGGATTGTTGCCCGGATTCGGTGCCGCTGAATTCGAGTTCGCATTGACCGCAGGACCCGCGCTTGTTTGGCCAGGCGTCCCTCCTTGCAGAGTTGGAAGGGCCATTTTGATCTCGTCTACAGACTTGACCAAGGCAAGCAGTATGGCCTCCAGAGTGTTGAGGCATTGGCGATCACTGGAACCACCTTGGTTGCTGTCTATCATGAATACCGTCCTTACGTGAGGAGAGATGGATGGCACGGTGGAGGACGTGTCTTCCGAGTCATACCCCTGTAATAAGAAATCATCGGGGTATGTGGGAATGTCTTCCTCTGGTTCGGACTTAGAAGGAACGGTACCCACAGTTTTCGAGTTCGCCTCGTCTTGGGAGTTGTAGACGTCCTCAGGGACGTCGGGATTTGCTGCATCTAATGGGAGGGTTATTTCCTCCGGCTCGTCTTCTCTAAACATCGGATTGTCGTAGAGGTTCGGAGGAGTGCTACCCCCAGTCCCAGCAACCCAGTAGTGTGGACGACGAATCTTCCATTGTGGCAGATTTCATCTTAGAACGGGTACCTTGGAAAACTCCGGTGGTGGGAACCCGCTTAGACGACAGTCTCTTAGTCATAGTGGTTGAAATCTTCGGACTAGGAACATTCGTCTTCTTCACTCTCCCATCGGCAGGGATTTTCTGAGCAGAGTTGCAAGAGACGACGGAAAGTGCCTCGTCTTCTGAAGACGGCTGTTGCAGTCTTTGAAAGACGGATTGCCGGTCTTTTTGTACCATCGCGTTATTACAATAGCAGTTGACGATGACTTGGGTGCAGTGACGTCCATGGAAGGACTCCTTGCACCCTGATGCACCTTCTCTTTCCTTGCGTTTGTGGAGGATGGCCTCACGCAGGTCAGATTGGTCTGGATCGACCATGTTTGCTCCCTGGATTTTGGGAGACTTTTGGGAACCTCTCTGTCCGTTTGCCGCCGGGGGCTGAACTCGAGTGGTTCTGTACAACTTCCTATCTGAGGCCCGCATAACAGTATGTGGGACGCTCGGATGGTCAGAGATCGGATCAGCGGACCGAACTTGCCAAGCTCGTGCTGCCTTAGACTTCTTCACTCTAGTGCGTAAGGGCACATAGTAGGAAGAGTCTATATGATGCTGGAGAGAGTCAGACATATCTTCTTGGGAGCATAAGAGATCATGACCATAGGAGAGGCGATCAAAGACAGCCACGCGGAGTAGGCGCCATGCGGCTGTCATCAATAATCTTCATGCGGCTGGCAGGCGTAGCCGCATAGGCTTTCTTCATGCGGCTGGGAGTCTCGGCCGCATGAGTTTTCTTCATGCGGCTGGATGATCTGGCCGTATAGACCTCCTTCATGCGGCTGGCAGTTTCAGCCGCATGAGGATCCTGCATGCGGTTGGCAGACTTGGCCATATGAGTGTTCGGCTTCTTCTTGGGGTGCATAGAATCACTCTTTGTCCCTACAAGCCCAGCATCGTAGTACTTTTCTCTGCCGGACTTGGGGACAGCAGAGTCCTCTATGGCTTGAAGTGGAGCCATATGAGAGTCGCCTTTGCAATCTTGGGCAGCAGGGAGTACTCCGTCCAGAGCTTGGGGAGGAACAAATGATTTTGGCCTCCACTCGCTGCGAGCTTTCTTTGTGCGGGTTCGCTTCTGGACCGGGCCAGCGCTTCCCTCAGAGAGCATTTCTTCAAATGCATGTTGGTCGAAGCGGACGACCATCTTCTGTTACGTGGAGCCAAGTTTGGCTGCATTCGATTGCATCACCAATTCCTCAGCCGTGGAGAAGTTTATCCCCAGCAGAGTCGCCATCGTGTTTGCCATTGATTGTAAAAGAACAGAACAATTATCGGAGGACTGAACTTAGACTCACAATACAAACTCGCTTGTACAAAGAAAGCCTAGGGACGAAAACCTAGGTACAGCAATCTAAGTACAATTGTTTATTTTAGATTCTGGAGGGTGATGGTAGAGGCTCGAAAAAGCGACGGCAGCTCTTTCTTACTCCTTGGACGATCGGGTGCAGCCTAAGCTCTGTAGAAGAACTGTTTGGCATTGATGAAGAAATGCTCTCTTTTCAGGCTCCGTATGTTCTCTCTCTGGCTCTCTGGCTCTCTCTGGCTCTCTATGTCTCTCTCTGTATATGTCTTCTCCGTATCTCTCTCTGTGTGTCTCTTCTTCCTCTTTTGCAAGGGAATGGCACCCTGCTATTTATAAGAGTGGGGGCATCATTAGGGTTTGCAATGATTGCCCATTTTTAAAAGTCGGCGGCTAAGGATCACTGGATCTGGGCCGTCCATCTTGAATATACGAGATTTGAGCAATAAATGTGATTGCATCAAATCTTTTGTGGGTAATTAATCATGATTGACATAAATCCTCCTGATTTGTCAACCTCGGATTTTTTGACACGTGTCATTAATTTGCCTGATTGTAAATGATCTGATTTGATCCTAATATTTTATTGGGATTTGTTGATGAATTTCGATCGATTTGATGCCACGTGTCTGAACCGCGAGTTACTGCAGAAATCTGAACCGCAGGAAGGTTGCTCCTCATTGAGCCGCATAAGGCTGGCCACGTGTCAAGGCTGCTTGAGAGTGCCCCCTGAACATTTGAACTGCATAGTAATGATCTGAACCGCATGAGGATAGTTTTCGTGAGCCGCATGGGGATAGTCTTCGTGAGCCGCATGGGGCTAGTCTTCGTGAGCCGCATGGGACTAGTCTTCGTGAGCCGTATGGAGCTAGTCTTCGTGAGCCGCATGGGGCTAGTCTTTGTGAGCCGCATGCGGCTGTCTACGTGTCAAGGCCGTATGACAGTTTCTGGATCTCGTGGGATCGTGTCAGAGATTTTCTTTGTTTCCCTAGGAGTCCGTCATTATGAGGGCGTCATAATGGTGTCTTTGTGTCAGAACTGTCGCCTTGTCAGAGCTGTCAGCCGTCAAGGCATTTAATACAGTAAAGGACAAACGGAAGAGCTGTTTGCGGGCCACGTGGCTCCTCTCTGAGCCGCATAGAACTTATTTGAGCCATATAGACACTCGAGCCGCATGGATACTTGAGCCGCATGAACTCTCTGAGCCGCATGGGGCTCCCTGGCCGCATGGATCTTTCCTTATTCTTTTCCATGCTTCTACAAGCAGTTGATACTCTAACTCAAGGAGAAGTGACCGGAGCTGGCCTGTGAGATGTCATAGACCTCTCTAAAGCTGCTGGTCCCAAATGTTGTAACCTAGTCTTAGGAGGCATCCTTAAGACAGATCGAAGAAGGAAATCAATATGGCACAAGATAGAATATATTCAAAAGAGGACAGTTAGAGTGCAAATAATCAATATCAAGAAAGGATAGTTGTATAGAAGTAAATTGAAGTTTTTCTAATTGTGATTGAGTATCCTTAGCCTATAGCCTATATCCTCTATACCTATAACAGGCTCGCAACAGCACTCTAAGTCGAGCAACACTACGACATTGTACTAATTGTGACTTCTGACCTGCATGGGCCACCATAAAAACGTGTCACAACCCGCACCCGGCATAGGAGCACGAGTGTGTGACAGCGCCCAGCCTATGCCACAGCATCGGTGGTAGAACGATATCTAGAACTAGTAAACTAACTAACAATATAAATATCATAACCTGTCGAGATAGTCATCTCCAAACGGAGGATCGATCCCACAGAGAGTAATTAGTATAATTTTATGCTATGTGAACAAGGATGGGGGGAAAAGTTTTGAATAAGATGAAAGAAAATGTAAGAAGAGCTAAAAATAGTTAAAGCATTAAAATCAATCAAAGGAGCAAATATTGGTCTCAGTCAACATTCACCATTGGGATCTTAAAATTGATCATCGATACAATTATAAAATAACTCATACTTTGAATATTCATCGTTGATAGTATCTTCCTATCTCTCTTCCACTTAGTTAATTAAAAACAAGCGTTCTAATTGACTTTAATTAGTAAATAATCCAAGACAAGCGTTAAAAATTTAATCTAGCAATTTCTTAAAGAACCAAGAGATCGATGAAGCAAAACAACACAAGCACAAGTGGTTGCATTTAGTTTTGTCAAAAGTTTTTCTCCTAAGATCTAATAAAACAAAGCAGTTCATTAAATCTTGGTTGCTTCACAAATTAGAGAAATAAAACAATTTTGTATTTGATATCTAATTATGTAGTAGATCAAAATTATAATAATCTAGTAGGCCTCCTAGTAATTAAACAAGACAATCATGAAGATGGGCATAGAAAAATATTCAATACTTAAAGTATAAATCAAACAAATAAAAACAATTTAGATCTCACAAGTTTAATTATTCCAAGGCTTCTGATTTCTTCGACCAACCAGACTTTTAGCCACACATGTTCATGAAAACTTCAAAAAAATATTGGAGAAGAAAAAGAAGAGTTGTGTGTTGTGGTTCATTTCCTCATGATTGCTACCCCTTTTATACACTCTAAATTGGTTGTTTGAATCCCACAACATCTCCCCATAAATCCTCTAAATGTTACTGTAGAAGCATAAAAAATATGGGGTTCATGCGGATTACAAATTGTCGCATAGGTACTTTGGACCAAACAGGTCCGCATAAAGGAAAGCTGCATGACTAATTCAATGCCTTATGCGGTCCGTCGACAACCAGCTGCAGAAGAAAGATATACGACCAAGAGGAGCAGTTCGTCTGATAAAGCTGACAAGTCCTGTCAAAACTGACAAAAATGACAGCTCTGACACTTCGACAAAAAGATAAGACGTGAGACGTGGCCCAAAAGCAAGGTTCGTACGCCCTCATGCGGCCAGAAGGAGTGTCATCTAAGCCGCATGAACCTTATGTGGCTTAGACATATGAGGCCCCAAAGTCTCTGAACTTCATTCGGCCAAGAGTAACTGTGATCCAAGCCGCATGAGCTTTATGCGACCGAAATACAGAATCTATGTGGCTTAAATCCTCAAGCTATGTCTTGGCTAAGGAAGTCTGCGACCTAAGCCGCATGAGTCTCATGTGGCCCCACATGGGCAAAAATTGAGGGATCTATGCGACAAAAAAATGATCCCTGCGACAGGGAACATGGCAATCTGACCAAGTCCTAAACCTACCCAGATTTGCTGCAATAAAATCCCAACAAATCGACAGATGGCAGCCAAAGAGCGGGTCCTCACGTGCCAATCAGCCACGTGGCCGCAGACCATCTATGCGACTCAACATATATTCTATTATAAATAGCAGGGTGCCACACCCCTGCAAAAGGCTGGCAACCTTCAAGAAGAAAATTTCTTCAAGATCTAAGGACTGCGTCAGATAGTCCATGGAGTAAGGCAGAGTTGATAGCACTTTTCCGAGCCTCCACCGTCACCCCCCAGAATCAAAAATAAATAATTGTACTTATATTGTTTTCTAGGATTTCTTTCTAGGCTTTTCTTTGTACAAGCGAGTTTACAATCAATTTCAGTATTCTGTAGTACCTGTCTTTGATTTTTTTTATGGCAAATACGATGGCGAATCTGCTGGAGATGTCCTTCTCTTCTGATGAGAAGCTGGTGACGCAATCTGACGTGCCCAAGATCGACTCTACGCAGCAAATGCTTGTGGTTCGTTTCGACCAATGAGCCTTCGAAGAAATGCTCTCTGAAGGGAACGCCAGCCCGTCTCAGAAGCGAGCCAACCCAAAGAGGACTCGCAGGACGTCGGTGCACAAACTGTTGCCCCCGATCAAGTTCTCGAAGAAGCTCCTTCTGCAGCCCAAGACGGTGACCAAAACTCTCCTGCGACTTTGCTTCCGAGCGCGGAGGACCCCACTGTCCCCAAATCCAGTAGAGGAAAATACTAGAATGCTGAGTTTTTGGAGGCACAAGGGAAATCCATACGGACAAAGAAGAAGCCGCATAAGGGAGATGGACAGTCTGTCTATACGGCAGCCAACTCTGGCCGCAGACAGACAACTCAGGCGGCAGCTAACTCTGGCCGCAGGAAGATGGTCCATACGGCAGCCAGCTCTAGCCGCAAGAAGATGGTCCATGCGACAGCCAATCCTGGCCTCAGACGGGATGTCTCATGCGGCCCTACCAGAAGCTCTGTGTTCGACCGCCTCTCATACGGGCCCAACGCCATGCGGCCCATTGAGAATGTGGGATGTATCAATTTGGACACTTTTATTATGCGCCTTCGGGTGCTAAGTCAAAAAAGTCTAGGGCAGTGCGGGCCCAACCAGTCTAGTCAACTGCCCAAGTTGCTGATTGTCAGCGGGCTCCATTGACTGTTACACGGGCTCCTGACGAAAAGTTGTACAGAACCACCCGCGTCCAGTCCCCCAGGGCTAACAGACAGGGTGGGTCTTTAAAGTCTCCCTCTAAAGATCCAGAGCAAGTGCTTTTACTAGCTACGAATCAGGGAGCAAACATGATACCTAAGCACCCGTGTGCTCGGGATACCTGAGTCCACGAGATTGGTGCAAAGGTAGATCAGCTTGCTGCCAACTTGCGTGAGGTGATTACTCACAAACACAAGGTGGCAGCATTGGCATGCAATGAATCCCTCCCGGGACGTCATTGCACTCGGGCCATCATCAACTGCTGCTGTGACAAATCAGCAGTACCTGAAGGTCGGCAGTCAGTTTTTCGACGACTACAGCAGCCAGCACCTGCTCGACAACAACTCAAGAAACAGGTGCAAATTCCAGAGGACGAGGAGTTTCCTTTTGCCTTCTGTAATTCAACTCAAAAGGTTCCACCTAACAAGGAAAGAAAGAAGATAGGCTCTTCCAGCCCGGTTATCTCAGCCAGTATTGTAAGGAGGCCCTCATCTGGAGGGTTCTCATCGACAACCACAGGGGGTGTCTATTTAGGCACTCGATCCAAAAAAAAGCTTCCGGCACCCGAGGGTGCACCTTCAGCTTCCTTGATAGTAGATGAAGCTGGGGGTAGCAGTCCCCTCAATGTATATGACAACTCGGTGTACCAAGAGCACATACAGGGGGTAGAGGTCCCCCAGAACTGTGTAACAGACTCAGATTTCCTTGAAGATCACCACCCTCACCAAGATAATACGGCTTCCAGCACAGGGGGTAGCACCCCTTCCGAGTCCGAGGAGGAAGACATTCCGACATTCCCCGATGATTTTTCGGCACGGGGGTATGACACAGAGAGCACCTTTGCTATAATCCCTTCCACCTCTACCCACGTGAGGACAGTCTTTATGGCTGACGATGATCATGAAGTGCCTTCTGACTGACAACAGCTAAAAGTGTTGAAAGCCATGCTCCTGTCCTTGGACAAGTCCGTGGACGAGATCAAAGTCGCCTTGCCAACTCAACCAGCGAGGACGCCCGAGCAAACAAGCTTGGGACCCGCAGTCAACGCGGACTCCAACACGACTGCCCCTCCTTTGGGCGATGATCCCTTAGGAGCATCCGAGCAATGTTCAATGCCCGAGACTCCTCTCGGGATCTCAGAATACGGCAGCCATATCCCGTTGCATGGAGAGATGTGCCTTTTCCCCATGGTACAAGCCGTTCCATATCGATTCGTATGATGGGAATACCTCTGCTAGTCGGTACATGTCTTACTTTGAAGTCACAACTGACCACTTGTCGCATAGCGACGCCATCCTTATGCGATTATTTATCGGAGCATTGGAGGGGATCGCATTCGACTGGTACCGCAACCTTCCCGACAATTGCATCCATTCTTTTGACGGCTTCAAGCACATGTTCCTGGAAAGATTTTACAAAGTGGGGCATGATGTAACGATGTCGTCTCTCATGGACGTCATTTAGGAAGAAAGGGAGCTAACAAGGAACTATATCGAGCAGTTCCGCCAAATCGTAATGAGATTTCCCCAAGGCAATCCCGAGAGCTCCTTGATTGAAATCTACCAAAAGAAGCTGCTTCCTGCAATTAGCCTCTGGATGGGTAACGATCAGTTCAGGGATTTGACGACCTTCATCATAAGTGCTACCAACACAGAGGCAAAATTGAAGAAGGCTCGCCAGCTGGGATTACATATCCCAGACGGAAAAGATAAGGGCAGACGTCCTGGTTACACCTCCAGTAACAATAACAGTGGCGCCACCACTAACCGGGACAATAAGGGCAAACAGTCCAAGGTCACTGATGCGACTCCAAAGCCCGAACAAAAAAATGCGGAAGGTCCGTAGCCCAAGGTTAATTACTCATTTGAAGATTGTCATGTCAAACCTATCTTCGATATGCACTTACAAGGGGGTAGGATCCAGCTCCCTCCACCAAGGCGCGAGCCTCGAGCAACAGAAATGGAGGACCCAAAGTATTGTCACTTCTACAGCTGTGTCCATCATGCCACTCATGATTGCTTCCAATTGAAACGGTACATTCAGAGTCTTTTCGACTCCAAAGCTCTGTCGATAGACTTTGAAGAGGTTAGTGTGGCGGCAAACATGGTGTCTATTCAGTTCGGCAATTTCCCTCTAATAAGCACTCCAGACGGGGCCATACCTGTCCTCGGGCAACGATGGAGGTTACTAATCTTCCACCCGTCCAGAGCCAGACATATGGATTGGTACCCCTCACCACATCGCGAGGAGAGATCATGTGGGTGCATCCAGACTTGGTGCCCGAAGTTACCCAGGAGGTGTTATCTTATACCAGCAAGAAAAAGGGTAGGAAGTCTAGATCATGCCACACAATTTCAGCCGAAGCAGAAGAAGCTGCAGCCGTTGTTACCCGCTCTGGAGCATAAGTCCTGCCTGCACAGGATAGTTCAAACAAAGATCCTCAGCCGGCAATGTTGCCTCCCTCTGATGTTCCAAGGCCATTTCAGCCTCCACTGGCGAATAAGTCCAAGACAAAGGAAATTTGCTTCGACAGGCCACTCCGCAATGATGTACCTCAGGGACTGGAGAGACCTTACAACTTCGATATATTAGCACAATTGGCTAATATGCCAGCAAAGTTGTCGTTATACGAGCACCTAAGGCTCTCTAAGGATCTACGTGTCGCATTAAGCGAAGCACTCCAAAATGTTGACGCCTACTTCGCTCAGGTCAAGCCTCCAGGGAAAGACCTGCAAGCAGATCTACAGGGTGGCGATAGCACAGATGCAATACCCAACATCATATTTACTCCACAGGACATATTGATCAAGACCAATTTGCATGATCGCCCCTTATACTACACTGGATACATAGGCGACATCAAGGTGGATCGGATGCATATCGACCCTGGCTCATCAATAAGCATCATCCCGAAAAGCTTGCTCCAACTTCTTGGCATCCGTATGCACCGGCTAGCAGCGACCAACACTGCCATTAGCGGTTTTAACTCGAGAAGGAGCTATCCCCTAGGGAAGATCCGGTTGAAGTGTCAGATTGGTGACCTGAAGTCAGAAGTTACCTACTACGTCGTAGATGCAGACATCTCCTACAACATTCTCTTGGGACGTCCGTGGATACATGACTATATGATCGTGCCATCCACTCTTCACCAGTGTTTCAAGTATGTTAGTAAGCACGGTTCCTTGAAAACTGAATTCACCGACATCGATCCCTTCAAGGGTGTTGAATCTTATTACTCTTTGGAGGCTTGCCTATAAGACGAATCCAGGAAACATATAACTGACGAACTGGAAGCCATCACAGGGTCAGAAGAACCCTTAAGAATTCGTCTCCAAGCCCGTAAAATGGGCAAGGCCGCACCCCTCGTCACAACCTTGCATAAAGAGTTGCTCGGTTCTCCTATCTCACCTACGCAGTTGGAACCAATGGTCATCCGTCTTCCGAGACCTAGCCAGGAACCAAAACCTGTCGTAGGGGCAATGGCGATCTGACTGCCAAAATCTAATCAAAGGCAACAGGAAGATGCAAGGCCCTCTGTAACACCAATGGTAATCCGATTACCAAAATTCACTCAAAGGCGACCGGAAGACGCAAAGTCCCATGCTAAGCCAATGGTCATCCGTCTTTCCAAGATGAGCCAGCAGCCAAGTATCGATCTAACACTCCCAGACAAGTCAATCCTCAAGCTGAACCCTTGGTGGTCAAGTTGCCCAAGACAGTATCCCGACCTCTAAGCTCGCAGGGGGTAGCCAAAGAGGATGAAGAGCTCACCAAATACTTGGTTACTCAGGTGGATAGCCCCTCTCCTGATGATACAATCCTTGTCGATAAAATTCCTTATTTCATCAATAAGAGGCTGCCGTTAGACTATGCTGAGTATGATAAGCCTAATCTAACGTACGCCGCACGGGACTGTCTAGACATTAGCATGAATACACGGGTGACAATCGTCCATACCCTAAATCGACTTGCTCCCATAAAAGGTGCTTACTTTCTGGTCCCAGACAGAAGATGATGGGATCACACGATCATCTTTGGCCGAAAAGAAGGTCCTCAATCTTTCACGCCAGAAGAGTCCGATCTCGGACCTGATGCTGGAATGTTACCGCTCTACCTGAATAGTCCTCAAGCCAAGTACTTCATGCAAAAGCAGGAGTATGACATGGAGGCTACCTCGGGTCTAAATCATGATAGCGGTTGATGATTGCCTCTACAGCCACCGGCAGGGAAACCTCAGGATCATTATCATAAATCCAAACGCGGCCTCGGGTATGTTACTCCACCAACAACGTCCGAAAGCTCTGATAAAGAATGCGAGTGGCACTCCCATTCGTCCGAGTCACACATTTATGACTCTGATAGCAGTATAGGAGATATATTTAGACGGACATTATATGTCAATATGGCATCCGCTGATATCGAAAAGGAAGACGAAGACCTACTTGAACCACTTGAGTTGGAGCCATGGGTCCAGCAACTAGATGCACAATGGGAAAAATGTTTTGAATTTCGGGATCCTTCTACTGAAGATGAGGTTATGCAAGTTAACCTCGACGATGAATCCTCTCCAAAGCCAACCTTCGCCAGTAAAAGTCTGACAAACGATGAGCGGGAGTCGTTGTTACAACTCATCAGAGAATACATCGACGTATTTGCCTGGAGCTATAAAGACATGCCAGGGCTAAACCCCGAGATTGTACTTCATAAGCTCAATATTTATCCATACGCAAAACCAGTCAAACAACAACAGCGGCAGTTTCGTCCGGACATCATGAACTCTATTGAAGCAGAAGTAAACAAGCTCATAGCTAGCGGTTTCATCCATAAAGAGCTGCACCCAGACTGGGTAGCCAACGTAGTGCCAGTCATCAAGAAGAACGGAAAGATACAAATTTGTATTAATTTCTGCAATCTGAATGCAGTATGCCCTAAGGATGAATTCCTTCTTCCGATCACTGACATAATGATCGATAATACATGTGGCTTCGAGCGCATGTCCTTTATGGATGGCTTTTCAGGATACAATCAAATCAAGATGTCTCCTGGTGATGAGAAGCATACGTCATTCTGAACACCGATCGACATATATTGTTATACGGTCATGCCCTTTGGCCTAAAGAACGTCGGTGCTACATATCAACGGGCTATGAGTACCATCTTCAGAGATCATTTGTGCAAGCCGATGGAGTGTTACGTTGATGACATCACCGTCAAGAGCCACTCCAAGAACGATCACTTACATGATTTGAGAACAGTGTTCGACCTCATGCGGGCACACAATCTGAAGATTAATCCCACCAAGTCTTTCCTGGGGGTATCCAGCAAAAAGTTCTTGGGCTTTGTCATTACTTCCCGGGGCATTCACATAGATCCCGACAAAACAAAAGCAATCCTAGAGATGAATCCACTAAGGAACCTCCGCGAATACGCGGCCTTCAGCGAAGACTAGCCTATATCAAGAGGTTTATATCTAACCTCTCAGGGCGATGTCAACCCTTCACTCAACTCATGAGGAAAGGTGTCTCTTTTATATGGAACGAGGAATGTCAGCGTGCCTTCGATGATATTAAGAAGTACCTGATGAATCTGCCAGTTCTGGTAGCCCCGGTCGCCGGAAAGCCCTTCCTGCTCTACGTACGGGCGATAGAAC